>CM077652.1:12781979-12834479 GCA_039707465.1 Rhabdophis nuchalis | reverse complement strand
TGCTCAAGCAGGAGACCCTACACCATTTCTGACAAATGGCTGTCCAGTCTCTTCTTGGAAGCCTCCCAGGGATGAAGCTCCCACAACTTCTGAAGGCAACTTCTGTTCCATGGGTGGATTGTTCTCACTGTCAGGAAATTTCTTATTTCCAGGTTGAATCTCTCTTTGGGCAGTTTCCATCCATTCTTCCTTGTCTGGCCTTCGGGTGCTTTGGAGAATAGCTTGACCCCCTCCTGTCTGGGGCAGCCCCTCAAATATTGGAAGATGCTCTCCTGTCTCCCCTGGTCCTTCTCTTCCCTAGACTAGCCAGGCCCAGTTCCTGCAACTGTTCATCGTATGTTTTAGCCTCCAGTCCCCTCATCATCCTGGTTGTTCTTCTCTGCACTCTATCCAGAGTCTCAACATATTTCCCTTCTGTCTTTCGTTCTCTTTCTCTCTTTTTCCTCCTTCTCTCTCTCCCTCCTTTCACGTCAATTTTCTTTTCTTTCCCTCTCCTGTTGTAGCGACTGAAAAGTCATTTACAGATGACGATTGATCGTCTTCAGCAACCTTGTCCTGCCTTCCCCAATGAAATATCCACTTGGTCAAGATCTGAACACGGTTTTTGGTGTGTCCCCCGCCCACCTCTCTCCTCCAGGTCTAGGTCTCCAGCTGCCTGCCCTTCCCTGGCCTTATCTTCCTCCATGTCCTGGGGGGACAGGCAGTCTCCTGGGCTGCAATATTTCGAACCCCTGGCTGCTGAGATATCATTGTAGGGAAGGCTTTGCCCCAGATAAAGAGCCTTGACTCAGGAGCCCCCCAAGATGGGACGAGCCTTCTCCTTTGCAAGCGAAGGTTTGATCCATTCCCATCTGGAGCTGTTCCTTCCAGGACATTTTCACGATGTTCTCCTGAAAGACAATGAACGGGGAGGGCCCGAAATAAAATCTAATGAGCTCTTCCAATTATCAAATTAAAAAAAAGAAAGAAAATTGTGACCGGGATAGACATAAAGAAGATGAATCGAGTGTGCCTCGTTAATTGTGAGACATTGCGTGTTGTTCTCTTGGAGTATCTCGGTACGTAGCACACCATGTGGAAAGTCCCAGGCTTTGGTGAAGTCCCAGGATGGACCTCCTCCAACCCAGGTTGCGTTGCTCAACGGGTGGATGATGGGCACCGGAGTGCTAGTAAAGCTCTAGCTCCCTTACCCAAGATAAAAATGTATAACCTGCGTTTGATGGGGCCAAGATGTTGTAAACCTTGCAAGTAGAAGTTCATTTCTCCTTCCTTTCATGCTTCCATCTCCCCCCACCTTTCCTTGCTTCCTTTATTCTTTCCTCCCTCCCTCCCTTCTTTCATTATTCTCTTCCTTCCTGCCTTTTTTCCTCCCTCCCTCTGTCCTTCTGCCTTCCCTCCATCTCTCCTCCCTTCCCTTTCCTTTCTTCCTTTTCCATTCCCCCTTTCCCTCCTCCCCTTCCCTTCTCCCTCTCTCTCTCTCTTTTCCCTCCCTTCTTTCCTCTCTTTTCCCTGCCTTCTTTCCTCTTTCTTTTCCCCCTCCCTCTCTTGTTTCCTGCCTCCATTTCCCCCTGCCTTTTTCCTCCCTTCCTCCCTTCTTTCCTCTCTCCCTTTTCCCTGCCTTTTCCTTCCTCCCCTTCCTTTCCCTCCCTCCTTCCTTCCTTTCCTCCTTCCCTCCCTCTCTCCCTTCTCTCCCTCCTTTCCTTCCCTTCCTTCCCTTCCCCCCTCCCTCCCTCCCCCTTCCTTCTTTCCTTCCTTCCTTCCTCCCTTCTTTCCTCTCTCCCTTTTCCTTCCTCCACTTCCTTTTCCTCCCACCTTCCTTCCTTCCTTTCCTCCCTCCCCACACTTCCCTCCCTCCTTCCTTCCTTCCTTCCTTCCCTCCCTTCCTTTTCCTTCCTCCCCTTCCTTTCCCTCCCTCCTTCCTTCCTTTCCTCCCTTCCTCCCTCTCTACCTTCCCTCCCTCCTTTCCTTCCTTCCTTCCCTTCCCCCCTCCCTCCCTCCCTTCCCTCCCCTTCCTTCCTTCCTTCCTCCCTTCTTTCCTCTCTCCCTTTTCCTTCCTCCCCTTCCTTTCCCTCCCACCTTCCTTTCCCTTCCCTTCCTTCCTTCTTCTTCCTTCCCCCCCTTCCCTCACTCCCTCCATTCCCAATGCATCTATGTACAATCTCACAATATCTATACAGAAACCCAAGGACCACCGCTTCCCAGTTCGTATGTTGAGTTTGGGAAAGGTGGGGTAAGCCGCTCTCCTCCTAAAACGCAGGCCAAACGAGTTTCAGCTTGTCCTTACATACAGCCATCCCCAGTAATAATAATAATAATAATAATAAAAAAGAGGGCGAAAAAACCACAAGAACACAGCAGGAACTGTACCCTGAGCAAAGTCAAACTGGTCCCTGGTTCCCCACCAGCTCCTTTGGCTGTCCAAAACGATGGGAACCCAGGCGAGCAATAAGGGAGTCGAAGTTTGCTAAGGAGGAGGGAGGAAAAAGAAAAGCCGCTTATGTAATTACCATACAAATGGCTTGTTTATAGAGATAATTGAGGCCACTTTATCTAAAACAGTTCCCCCTATAAACAAATAAATAAGGCTCTCTTGGCAGCCCAGCCATGCAGGGAACTTGAGCGAGAGGAAAGCCTTTTAAAAACTCCTCTGTTCTTCATCTCCCTTTGGAGGGTCTGGAATCCAGGTTTGGCCACAGCCCCAAAACCATTTAAGGCGGATGACTTAATTGTTGAATCAAAGAGAGGACTCGAAAGTAACTGGCCGGAGGGCGATGAATTTAGACCCTGGTTTACAATGGTGTTAACTCGTTTCTATACTACCGAATCCTTCCTTCCTTCCTTCCTTCCTTCCTTCCTTCCTTCCTTCCTTCCTTCCTTCCTTCTTTCATCAATATCCTTCCTTCCTCCGTTCCTCTTTCTTTTCTTTCATGTCAATATCCTTATGTCCTCCTTCCTTCCTCTTGTTTTCTTTCGTCAATATCCTTCCTTCGTCTTTCTTTTCTTTCAATATCCTTCCTTCTTTTCTTCCTCTTTCTTTTCTTTCATGTCAATATCCTCCCTTCTTTTCTTCCTCTTTCTTTTCTTTCATGTCAATATCCTCCCTTCCTTCTTCTTTCTTTCTTTTCTTTCATGTCAATATCCTTCCTTCTTTTCTTCCTCTTTTTTTCTTTCATGTCAGTATCCTCCTCCCTCCTTCCCTTCCTCTTTTTTTCTTTCGTCAATTTCTTTCTTTCCTTCCTTCCTTCCTTCCTTCCTTCCTTCCTTCCTTCCTTCCTTCCTTCCTTCTTTCATGTCAATATCCTTCCTTCTTTTCTTCCTCTTTTTTTCTTTCATGTCAGTATCCTCCCTCCTTCCCTCCTTCCCTTCCTCTTTCTTTTCTTTCGGCAATTTCCTTCCTTCCTTCCTTCCTTCTTTCATCAATATCCTTCCTTCCTCCATTCTTCTTTCTTTTCTTTCATGTCAATATCCTTATGTCCTCCTTCCTTCCTCTTGTTTTCTTTCGTCAATATCCTTCCTTCTTTTCTTCCTCTTTCTTTTCCTTCATGTCAATATCCTTCCTTCTTTTCTTCCTCTTTCTTTTCTTTCATGTCAATATTCTTCAGTTTAAAGCATCTACCCTGTAAAGGATCCGGTCTTTTGCTCCCGAAACCTCAAGACATAACCTTGTTAGGTTGTGACCAGACTCTCTGCATCACCCACATCCTCCGTTTCCAGGAGAGGATGAGGAGGGTGATTTCACCCATCTACTGGAATATCTGTGACTCACGAGCCAACTGGAAATGAAGTACCTTGGGATGACATTTGAGATTTCTTGAGCACCAAAATTGCAGCAGATGGCAGCACTGGGCTGAATTTGTCTCTGCTGGAAAGCTAAGTAGGGTCTGCTCTGGCTAAGACTTGGAGGGGAGACCAGAGGAATAACAGAATAACGGAGTTGGAAGGGACCTTGGAGGTCTTCTAGTCCAACCCTCTGCTCAAGCAGGAGGCCTTATACCACTTCAGTCAAATGGTTGTCCTATCTTTTCATGCAACCTTCCAGTGATGGAGCGCCTACAACTTCTGTGGAGGCAACTTCTGTTTCACTTGTTCATTGTTCTCCCTGTCAGGAAGTGTCTCCTTATTTTCTAGCTTTCTTCTCTCCTGGATTCGTCTCCATCCATTGTCCCAAAGGTGCTTTTCTCAAGAGGCAACTGGACTTTCTGGTTTTCCTTTGAAGATGTTTCGCTTCTCATCTTCTTTAGATGCCTTCAAAGTGAAAATCACCTTTGGGACATCCATAACCTGGGTGACTGAGAAGCTCCATAGACATTTTCTATCTACTGTTTCTTGTTCAGATCTGAAGGGAGTTAGCAACCACCCTTTCCTAATGTTCTAGGATAAGGATATCCCTCATAAACAGAGGGATAGAATCTAGATCACGTGAAGTGTTAATGCCACTGTATAGTGCCTTGGTAAGGCCACACTTGGAATACTGCATCCAGTTTTGGTCACCACGATGTAGAAAAGACGTGGAGACTCTGGAAAGAGTGCAGAGAAGAGCAACCAAGAAGATTAGGGAACTGGAGACTAAAACATATGAAGAACGGCTGCAGGAGCTGGGTATGTCTAGTTTGAAGAAGAGAAGGACCAGGGGAGACATGAGAGCAGTCTTCCGATATCTCAGAGGGTGCCACAAAGAAGAGGGAGCCAAACTATTCTCCAAGGCACCTGGGGGCAGGACAAGAAGCAATGGGTGGAAACTAATCAAGGAGAGAAGCGACTTAGAACTGAGGAGAAATTTCCTGACAGTTAGAACAATTAACCTCTGGAACAGCTTGCCTCCAGAAGTTGTGAATGCCCCAACCCTGGAAGTCTTTAAGAAGATGTTGGATAGCCATTTGTCTGAAATGGGTTCCTGCCCATGCAGGGGGTTGGACTAGAAGACCTCCAAGGTCCCTTCCAACTCTGCTATTGTATTGTATTGTATTGTATTATAGGAGCTATTAAAAATGAAGAATATTATATTCCCCTGGATGAGAAAAAGGAGAAGCGTGTTTTTAAAGGCTAAACAACTTCCTGCATCATCAGGGTGATGGGATTAAGGCATGGCCCTCAGGACATGATAGGATTAGCCCTCTACCCATCTCACCAACTGGCACCTGGGAAGATGACATCACCCAGCAAGGCTCAACCAAGCCTGGGACACAGACAGCCTACAAAGTTAACTAAGACCCCTGCCCCCTAGGAATCTGAAAGCCAATGGGATACAATTCTTGTACAGGAACAGGAAGCTCCAAGGCGGGGCCCAAGAGAGAATGTAAATCTATCTCCCTCTCTCACCCATGTGCTTTGGTTTGCCCAGGACCTCAAACCATGTGGTCCTGTCCACCATGAAAGCCATCTTTCCAAGCGGTCTTCATGTTGCCAGTGTCTTTCTCCCCACTCGGAACTGAACCCAGATAGACGTTTCTTCCGACAGATCTAGAGCTCCTGTGCTGTTCTGACCTAGGCTTCCTCCAAAAGCACAAAGCAGATTCCTGGTCCCTTTTTATTAAACGAATGCGAATCATCTCGTTCGCCTTCAGCCAAGGCCTGGCAAACAGTCTTTCAAAGGAGTATTTACGACCACAGACCTCATCTAGCTTGGAAAGCTGCCCTGTCAATATTTTCCCAAACGAGGTGCTGTGCAAGGAAAGGCTGGGCACAGAGTCTCCGAGATCCACGGACAGATCTTCACACTCCTGAAAGGAATCTAACGACTGAACAAATGAATTGTTTCCTGAGAAAGCCCCCTCCCCTTTTGCTCCTCTTTTGTTTCCTATGGGAGGGCCAATCCCCTTCCACCTATGACTTTACTCCCAAGTTGACCCTGATTTCTGAGCTGTTCTTTTCTTCTGGCAGCTCACACTGGGAACAGGCTCCAGCTGTTCCTCTGCCTCACTGATGTCTGACTCCGAAGGCAGCTGATAACTGTCAGACGGCCCTGGCCCCGTCTCTGCCTCTGACACAGAGCCCTCCTCAGAGCCTTCCCCAGACTCCAGGACCGGCCCATCTTCCTCCCCAACCCTCCTCACTGTCCGCATCTGCTGCCAGCTCTGCTGGCTACTGGCGGGCGACAAGAACAGGTATAGATCCATCCTTAATGTGAGAGGGGAATCTTTATTTTTGCATTGTGCATTCTCCCCCCCCCTCCACCCTGTGAGGTTGGAGATAAGAGGTAAGCTCTCTTCAGAGATGGCTGGACTTGTGGACCTCATTCCCACGTCTCTCTCTCTCTCTGTATGTAAAAGGCCGTTGAATCCAACAGTTGGAGGCCAATCCCCGGATTGCATCATAAGGAGCCCATATAAATCATCTTTAGGACTGCTGTCCCTGCACCTTGCAACTTAATCCTTCCCTCCCTCCACGAGCGTCACACTTTGGTTTACAAACCGGCGCCAACTTTTGCTCGGCACAAGAAAAGGCAGGCAAGCAGAAACCAGCTGTTTTTTGTGGCTTCGCAACCACACTGACAAGTCGAGGCATGTCGAAACATGCCTCCGAATATTTTAGAGTCTTGGATTTCCATACATATATATATATTTTTTCTAGAAGAATTGGAAATGCAAACCTCTCCTTTTTCCCCCCACCTCAAACTTCTCTGATGCACAGGAAAGTTTGACTTCCATTCGTCTTTAGAGAGACAAGGACTTTGATTTTATGATGGTACTGCAGCTGGTGACATTTATGATCTCAAATTTAAAATCGGGGGTGGGGGTGGTAGAAAAAAAATCAAGGCCCTGAGTTGTCTTCTTCTTCTTCTTCTTCTTCTTCTTCTTCTTTCTTCTTCTTCTTCTTCTTCTTCTTCTTCTTCTTCTTCTTCTTCTTCTTCTTCTTCTTCTTCTTCTCCTCCTCCTCCTCCTCCTCCTCCTCCTCCCCTCCTCCTCCTCCTCCTCCTCCTCCTCCTCCTCCTCCTCCTCCCCTCCTCCTCCTCCTCCTCCTCCTCCTCCTCCTCCTCCTCCTCCTCTTCTCCTCCTCCTCCTCCTCCTCCTCCTCCTCCTCCTCCTCCTCCTTCTGTTGGAAGAAACACCCATCTGGGTTCAGCTCCAAGTGGGGAGAAAGACACTGGAAACATGGTGGCCTTTTGGAAAGATGGTTTAATGGCGGACAGGACCACATGGCTTGAAATCTAGTGCAGATGGGAGGGAAGAGATGCTGAGAATGCTCTGGTTTTATGCCCTCTCTGGGCTTTTGAATTAGAGCTTGTATTCTGATTGGCTGTCAAGACTCCCATGGAGCCATGCAGGAGCAACTCTGTAGCTTGTCCTGAGTCTCAGGCTTGGTTGAGTTTTGCTGGGTGATGATGTAAGGAAAGGGCTTTTGGATTCCTATTATGGCTCTGCCTGAAGGAGTTAAAAAGATAAAAAGTAAAGATTCCCCTTGCACATACAGTCATTCCTGACTCTAGTGGGTGGTGCTCATCTCCGTTTCAAAGCCGAAGAGCCAGCACTGTCCGAAGACGTCTCCGTGGTTATGTGGCCGGCATGACTCAATGCCGAAGGCGCACGGAACGCTGTTCCCTTCCCACCAAAGGTGGCTCCTGTTTTTCTACTTGCATTTTTGACGTGCTTTCGAACTGCTTGGTTGGCAGAAGCTGAGACAAGTCACGGGAGCTCACTCTGTTACGCGGCGCTGGGGATTCGAACCGCCGAACTGCCAACCTTCCAATCAACAAGCTCAGTGTCTTAGCCACCGAGCCCTTCCCTTGAACGAGGTAGATCTTTGTTACGCAGAACAGTCTGGCTCAGGCCTTAATGGTCCGTTGCCAGATGGGGGAGATGAGTTTCTGCCTCTCTTTTAGGGGAAATATTCTGCCTTTTTTAATATTTCCTAAAATAGTTCCTTTTTCAAGGAGGGGTGTGCTGACTTCCTACGCTTCCTTAACCAATGTGTTCTTTTCGTCCCGAGAAGTTTCCTATAAGCTGTTGCTTTTCCCTTCCCTTCAATCCCAAGGCACACAGGCGAAATTAGGTTATTAGCAAGGCAGAACTCCTTCCAAGGAATCGCCCAGGGAATTTTTGGAAGAGCTAAGCGAGATGCAGGATGTTCCTTGTGGAGACGCAAGATTCCTGCTCATGTGTGAAACGCTGGATGCTCATCTTTCTCTCGCTGGCCGGGATCACCCTCGAGGCATTTGGCTTCGCTGATCTGGATTAGGAAATCCAGTGCAGCATGGGCAACGATGTTCTTGAGATGGTGCTGATGGAGCCCTAGGTTGGGTCCCAAACCTTCTTTGCTGCTCCAAAGGTACTAGAAGAAGGCAACACCTTTAAGAAAGGATGAGAGGAGTTCATGGAGAACAAGGGTATCCATGGCTATCAAGATGGATGCCTAAGGACACCCTCCGGGTTGGAGAGATAGGCAGGATATTTCTCAATGCCATTTGCAGGGAATCGTAAGCAGGTGAAGACATCTGCTTGGGAAGACCCTGAAGCAAATGGGGAGCCACTGTGGGAGACAGAAGGCTGGATTGGATGGGCTGTGGCCTGTTCCAGCAAGGCTGTTCTTAGGTTCTTATGTTCTTAACACCAATGAAGACGCTCTTGGACCAGGCTTGGGTCTTTCTGTTTTCATGGAGACCACTCGTATCCGTCTTCTGAACTCTGCCCAGGGTAGCCTAGTCCGTGGTTGTCTTCTGTCCACCTGCTCGCTTTTTTGCCAGCTTAGGGTCATGGCCGTGCTTCCACTCATCGCCCTACCATTCAGGCCCTCGTGAAGATGGAATCCTGCCTTCCAGGGGTAGGTTTTCATCGGTAACTATTGTTTTTATTGGGCACAGCTCAAAAGAAAATGAGAGTTTGGGGAAGAGAGGTGATAGCAGATGCTCAATAAGTCAATGCCGTTATTGACCTATCAAGGGAAGCCATGGGGATTGATGGGGGTTTCAAAAGCAGTCTCATGAAGATCTCATGGTTTCAATAGCTCCTCCTTATTCTCCTCTACCTCCTCCTCTTCTCCTTCCTCCTCCTCTTCCTCCTCCTCCTCTTCTTCTTCTCCTCCTCCTCCTCTTCCTCCTCCTCCTCTTCTCCTTCTCCTTCCTCCTCCTCTTCCTGCTCCTCCTCCTCCTCTTCTCCTTCTCCTCCTCCAACTCCTCCTCCAACTCCTCCTCTAACTCCTCCTCCTCTTCTGCTCCTCCTTCCTCCTCCTCCTCTTCTTCTTCTCCTCCTCCTCCTCCTCTTCCTCCTCCTCCTCTTCTCCTCCTCCTCTTCTCCTTCTCCTTCCTCCTCCTCTTCCTGCTCCTCCTCTTCTTCTTCTCCTCCTCCTCCAACTCCTCTAACTCCTCCTTCTCTTCTGCTTCTCCTTCCTCCTCCTCCTCCTCTTCTTCTCCTCCTCCTCCTCCTCCTCTTCTCCTTCTTCTCCTCCTCCACCTACTACTACTACTTCCTCCTCCTCCTCTTCTTCTTCTTCCTCCTCCTTCTCTTCTTCTTCTTCCTTCTTCTCCTTCTCCTCCTCCCTTCTTCTCCTTCTCTTCCTCCTCCTCTCCTTCTCCTCCTCCTTCCTCCTTCCTCCTCCTCCTCCTCTTCTTCTTCCCTATCCTCCCCTCCTCTTCCTCTTCTCCTCCTCCCCCTCCCCCGGTATTTCCCTTCCAACTCTTGTCAACCTCTAATCTCATCATCTAATCTGCAAGAACACAACCCAGCTCAGAGGAGCACCAGGGGGAACCCCGCAGACACCTCTCCATTCCGGCTTCACCTGGCCCACCGGCGCCCAGTCGAGTTGACTTATGGCGAGGCCAACAAGTCAGGGCTCTCCGGCAGCTGCAGAAGTCATCTCCCCAAATTCCAACTTCCAGAAATTTGGGCCGGATCGTGCAATAACCGAAGGAGTTCTTTTCGTTTGGTTGGGGGGGGGGGCGTTTGTCTTCTCTGCAGCTGCCTCCAGGTTGCAAAACGATTCCCTAACGAGAGACAGAAATCATTCGTAGGGGGGTTAGATGTGCAGTCTGGATAATTCACACTTTCTCCTCTGCGCTCTTTAAGCGGGGACAGGAGAGGCTAAGGGCCATACATCATCCCTAGCCCTTCTCTTCCTCTGCGGTCCCCTTTGATTGAATCCCCCTCTCTTGCGAAGAAGCCGAAAGGAGAGAAAGCTGCGGGATTTCTCATCCTTTTCTTTTAGTTTGCTCCTACTCTTATTGCGGATCCTTTTCCTACATGAGGGCAGAGAAAGCGAGAGGGAAAGGGGGGGGAGGGTGGACTTTTAGAAAAGCAAGAAGAGAGGCCCTTTGGGGCGAAGTCCCTGGCCAAAGGAATTCTCTGCAGCACATGGGGCTGAAGCAGAAAGGCCAGAGAAGTGCAAAACTTGGACAGATGTGCTGAGCGAAGAGGGTGGGGTCCGAAAGAGTTCCCCTTCCATCCATGTGGAGCTGGCCAGCCCTGCAAAATGGACCCTTTTCTGGACCTCAACCATTTGGGAAAACTCCTGAGGCTCACTTGGCCATAAACTAACTAACACTCTCTCTCTCTCTCTCTCTCTCTCTCTCTCTCTCTCTCTCTCTCTCTCTCTCTCTCTCTCTCTCTCTCTCTCTCTCTCACACACACAACCTCTTCAGCAGCAATTTGAATGAGTCCAAGAGACACCAAGTTTTTCGTCTTACCCATAATAGATTTCAAGCTATGTCAGAGATAGATGATGGATAGATGGATGGATGGATGGGAGGGTAGGTGGGTGGGTGGGTGGGTAGGTAGGTAGGTAGGTAGATAAAATAGACAGACAGACAGACAGACAGACAGACAGATGATGCATGGAAAGAGAAAGAAAGATTGATAAATGACAAATACATGATTGAGAGAGAGAGAGAGATACTGTAGATACAAAGATTGGTAGATAATGATAGTTAGATGGATGGATGAATAGCTGTAGATAGATGACTGATTGATAGGGATGATAAATAACAGATAGCTAGATAGCTAGAGATGGCAGGAAGGAAAGAAAGATTGATAGATTATAGATGACAAATATACAAGAGAGAGATGCTGTAGATAGAAAGATTGATAGATTATAGCTAGATGGATGGATGGATGGATGTAGATAGGTGATTGATAGATGGATGATAAATAACAGACAGCTAGATAGCTGTATGTATGTATAGATAGATGATAGATAGATAGATAGATAGATAGATAGATAGATAGATAGATAGATAGATAGATAGATAGATAGATGGATGATAGATGATAGATAGATGATAGATGATAGATTGATAGATAGATGATAGATAGATAGATGATAGATAGATAGATGATAGATAGATGATAGATGATAGATAGATGATATAGATGATAGATAGATAGATAGATAGATGATAGATAGATAGATGATAGATAGATGATAGATAGATAGATAGATGATAGATATAGATGATAGATATAGATAGATAGATAGATAGATAGATAGATAGATAGATAGATAGATAATGATAGATAGATAGATGATAGATGATATAGATGATAGATAGATAGATAGATAGATAGATAGATAGATAGATAGATAGATAGATAGATAGATAGATAGATGATGGATGATAGATGATAGATAGATAGATGATAGATGATAGATTGATAGATAGATGATAGATAGATAGATGATAGATAGATAGATGATAGATGATAGATAGATGATATAGATGATAGATAGATAGATAGATAGATGATAGATAGATAGATGATAGATAGATGATAGATAGATAGATAGATAGATAGATAGATAATGATAGATAGATAGATGATAGATGATATAGATGATAGATAGATAGATAGATAGATAGATAGATAGATAGATAGATAGATAGATGGATGATAGATGATAGATAGATAGATGATAGATGATAGATTGATAGGTAGATGATAGATAGATGATAGATAGATAGATAGATGATAGATAGATGATAGATAGATGATAGATGATAGATAGATGATATAGATGATAGATAGATAGATATAGATAGATAGATAGATAGATAGATGATAGATAGATAGATGATAGATGATATAGATGATAGATAGATAGATAGATAGATAGATAGATAGATAGATAGATAGATGATAGATAGATGATAGATGATATAGATGATAGATAGATAGATAGAGATGGATGATAGATGATAGATGATAGATAGATAGATGATAGATGATAGATTGATAGATAGATGATAGATAGAGATAGATAGATGATAGATAGATGATAGATGATAGATGATAGATGATAGATAGATGATATAGATATGAGGATAGATAGATATAGATAGATAGATAGATAGATAGATAGATAGATGATAGATAGATAGATGATATAGATGATAGATAGATAGATAGATAGATAGATAGATAGATAGATAGATAGATAGATAGATAGATAGATAGATAGATAGATGATAGATGATAGATGTATAGATGATAGGTGAATATAGATGATAGATAGATAGATGATAGATAGATAGATAGATGATTGATAGATAGATAGATAGATAGATAGATAGATAGATAGATAGATAGATAGATAGATAGATAGATAGATGACTTCCACCATCTTTAAACAAACACATAATTATGAGTTAGGTCCATAAAAGGAGAGAAAGCAAAAAAAAAGGCTGCAGATGTGATACACAACACACCCGCAAAATACTTCAAAGTTTCTCAAGTCTTCTTGGCCTTCCCAGCTAGCTGGCGAGGGTTGCATGGCACTGTTCTATGTAAAACTGGCGAAACTGCCCCACAGCATTCTTGGAACCGTTTGTAGACCTCCCCAGGATGTTATTTGGACATCCGATACAAACAATTCACAAGCAGCTCTCTCTCCCTCTCTCCCAGGGCTGGTGGGGGGGGGGGGGGGTTACGAATGAATCAAACGCAAATGAAATTTTTTAAAAATGAAAAATTTGGCCCCTTCGCTCAAGGCAGCTCCCTGTGAAATGGCTCCGCTCGGCTTAAGGAAGGAACCGAATCCAGATCAATATAAAGCTAAAGGGAACGGTTCCCCTCGCACATCCGTGCTAGTTGTTCCCAATTCTAGGGGCGGTGCTCATCTCCATTTCAAAGCCGAAGAGCCAGCGCTGTCCGAAGACGTCTCCGTGGTCATGTGGCCGGCATGACTCAACGCTGATGGTGCACGGAACGCTGTTCCCTTCCCACCAAAGGTGGCTCCTGTTTTTCTACTTGTATTTTTTACCTGCTTTCGAACTGCTAGGTTGGCAGAAGCTTTGATGAGTCACGGGAGCTCACT
Organism: Rhabdophis nuchalis; assembly: GCA_039707465.1. Lineage (NCBI taxonomy): Eukaryota > Metazoa > Chordata > Lepidosauria > Squamata > Natricidae > Rhabdophis > Rhabdophis nuchalis. Next base: position 12,821,240 of record CM077652.1, on the reverse strand, counting down.
CCGTTACGCGGCGCTAGGGATTCGAACCGTTGAACTGGCGACCTTTCTGATCACCAAAGACCAGCATCTTCGCCCCTGAGCCCTCCGGATCAATATACAGTAATCCCTCGTTTTCCGCGGCTTCGTTTTCCGCGGCTTCAGTGCTTTGCGGATTTTTAAAAAATACAAAAAAAAATGCATTGGTAGGAGGCAAGCGCCCCCTAGTGGTTGCTTTAAACATGTCCACCAATTCAAGTTTCCTAGCGAATCCTACTTCCCGGTTTTCAGTTTTCGCGGAAGGTTGCGGTCCCCATTAACCGCGGAAAACGAGGGATTACTGTATAAATTCAAAATCCCCCTTTCCAACCAGGAGTTTTATTTGTTTGAACTTATGTCAGCCTTCAGTTATCCTGACAGCCTAACCAGGATAAGGACTGGAATCGAAGGCGATCTGGATCAACCTACCCACAAACCTGGGTAACTCATCTATACCCCATTTTACAAATACGTTTAGGCACAGTTGTGTTTCCAATCTTATCTTCAATCTCTCCTCTCCTCTTCTCTCTCTCCCTCCCTCGCCCTCTCTTTTTCTCTCTTCCTCTCTTTCTTTTCTCTCTCTCTCTCTCTCTCCCTGTCTCCTTCTCCCTTTCTCCCTCCTCCTCTCCCTCTTCATTTCTCTCTCTCCCTCTTTCTTTCTCCCTCTTCCTCCCTCCCTCATTCTCTCTCCCTCTCCCCTTTTCTCTCCCTCCCTCTCTTTCTCCCTCCCTCTGTTTCTCCCTCTCCTTTTCTCTTTCTTTCTTCCCTTCCCTCTTCATTTCTCTCCCTCCCTCTTTCTCCCTCCCTCTCCCTTTCTCCCTCCCTCATTCTCTCCCCCTCTTCCTTTTTCTGTCCCTCCCTCTCTTTCTCATTCCCTCTGTTTCTCTATAAAAGTAGTATTATGGACATTTTGATGGAACTTTATGGCTTGTCATCATTTTGGAATATATATTGCTTTCCAATATATTTCTGGAATGCAGCTAGGTCTGCATTTGTCAAACATCTAATTCTGTAAACAGATTTTTGTGGGTTTGAGTCAGGGGAATTCAAACCAAGCCTGAACCAAAAACTGGTGTGAACAATCTGCTTGCTTTTCTGCTGAATGTGAAGTGGATCACAGCCATTAAGTAGAAACTCCTTCTCCTTCTTCTCCTCCTCTATCTCCTCCTCCTCCTCTATCTCCTTCTTCTCCTCCTCCTTGTCTATCTCCTTCTCCTCATCTATTCCCTCCTCCTCATCTATCTCCTTCTCCTCCTCCTTCTCCTCCTGGTCTATCTACTTCTTCTCTTTCTGGTATATCTCCTACACCTTCTTCTGGTCTATCCCCTTCTCCTGGTCTATCTCCTTCTTCTCCTTCTCCTGGTTTATCTCCTTCTCCTTCTTCTCGTCTATCTCCTTCTCCTCATCTATCTCCTTCTTCTCCTCCTTCTCCTCCTGGTCTATCTCCTTCTTCTCTTTCTGGTATATCTCCTACACCTTCTTCTGGTCTATCCCCTTCTCCTGGTCTATCTCCTTCTTCTCCTTCTCCTGGTCTATCTCCTTCTCCTTCTTCTCGTCTACCTCCTTCTCCTCATCTATCTCCTTCTCTTCCTCATCTCCTCATCTATATCCTCATCCATCTCCTTCCTGTCCTTCTTCTCCTCATCTATCTCCTTCTTCTCCTCTTCCTCCTCATCTATCTTCTTCCCCTTCTTCTCATCTATCTCCTTCTCCTTGTCTATCTCCTCCTCTTTCTCCTCCTGATCGATCTCCTTCCCCTTCTGTTCTTCAGCTGCTCTGTGGTGAGATGTCCAATCATCCTGCTTTAGATACCTCTTGCTATCATCCCTCTTCATCTTCATGATGCAGAACAGGCAGATGAGGTCAGCAGAAGGCTCTCCAACATAGAGGCAACGTAGTACAGTTCATGGGCTGTTCTTAGCCTGACAAAAAAAACCTACACACCCATGACCTAAGTTTTCAAAAATAGCAAATCCTTCTGGCATTCTGTCAAAAAAAGCTTTTCTCCTGTAACATCCATCCAAACAGCATTTTGGATCTCCTGGGATATGAGTAGAACAGAATAGAATAACAGAGTTGGGGGGATGACCTTGGAGGTCTTCTAGTCCAACCCCCTACTTGGGCAGGAAACCCATAGAATAGAATTGAATTGAATTGAATTGAATAGAATAGAATAGAATAGAATAGAATAGAATAGACCACTTCAGACAAATGATTATCCAACATCTTCTTAAAGACTTGCAGTGTTGGGGCATTCACAACTTCTGGAGGCAACTTCTGTTCCACTGATTCATTGTTCTCACTGTCAGGAAATTTCTCCTTGGTTCTAAGTTGCTTCTCTCCTTGATTAGTTTCCACCCATTGCTTCTTGTCCTGCCCTCAGGTGCCTTGGAGAATAGCATGACTCCCTCTTCTTTTGTGGCACCCTCTGAGATATTGGAATGCTGCTGTCATGTATTTGAGGTCTTCCAAAAGGTACCCCACATTCAGTTCACACGCCACCATTCAGTCAGAACTGAAGAAGCTTCTTTGGAGGAGAAGCAAATCCTCTTCAAGGAAAACAAAGAAAGTCTTGGAAAAAGCATCTTTGGGTTTATCGATTTCTATCCTTTACTCTTGTCAGCTTTTTACCCCCTTCAGCATTGAATGCTCCAACACTGGAAGTCTTTAAGAAGATGTTGGGCCTTCTTAAAGATGTTGGTCTAGTTTGATGAAAAGAAGGACTAGGGGAAACATGATAGCAGTCTTCCAGTATCTCAGGGGCTGCCCCAAAGAAGAGGGAGTCAAGCTATTCTCCAAAGCACCTAAGGGCAGGACAAGAAGCAATGGGTAGAAACTAATCAAGGAGAGAAGCAACTTAGAACTGAGGAGAAATTTCCTGACAGTGAGAACAATGAATCAGTGGAACAGAAGTTTCCTCCAGAAGTTGTGAATGCCCCAACACTGCAAGTCTTCAAGAAGATGTTGGAGAGCCATTTGTCTGAAACGGTATAAGGTTCCTGCCTAGGCAGGGGGTTGGACTAGAAGACCTCCAAGGTCCCTTCCAATTCTGCTATTGTATATTGTATAGATAACGTCATAGCTCGTCCAAACGATACAGCTTGCTGATAAGATGCACCAAAAAGAGAGAGAGAGAGCCCAAGTAAATAGGCAGAGCTCCAAAGTAGAAGGAAAGGGCTTCTTGTCCTACTTAAGGAGTAAAGCACGATCCGCAAACGGGGGTGGGGGGAAGATATGCTTTCTTTCTTTCTTTCTTTCTTTTTTTCAAGGACGGCTGTGTGAACCACTCTTTGTTGCAACATTGCAGGCCAAAGGACAGGCTGACTTGCGAAGAAGCCAAGAAGAGGTGAGCCAATTCGCGACTTCTCTCCAAGGAGCAGAGGCATCTATTCCGACAGCTTCCCAGAGGTACTGCCGGGAAATTAAAGTCTTGCATTGAATGCCCCTTTTGCTTCCACAGAACCTCGGCCCCTTGCCACTTCACCCCGAGAGAATTCTAATATTTTGAGGGGCTCTGCGAATGCTGGGAGTTGAAGGGGTCACGCTTTGGAGACCTCTGCTCTAAATGAAAAGTGTTTCCTATCTTCTCCCCTCCCCATCTTTGACTCCTTGCCGGAAGAATTAGAGGTAGTAGTAGCACTGTTCCAATATCTCAGGGGCTGCCACAAAGAAGAAGGGGACAACCTATTCTCCTCAGAAGCAACTTAGAACTGAGGAGAAATTTCCTGACAGTTAGGACAATTAATCAGTGGAACAGCTTGCCTCCAGAAGTGGTGGATGCCCCAACACTGCAAGTCTTCAAGAAGACGTTGGATAGCCATTGGTCTGAAATGGTATAGGGCTTCCTGCCTAGGCAGGGAGTTGGACTAGATGACCTCCAAGGTCCCTTCCAACTCTGCTATTGTATTGTATTGTATTGTATTTTCCAAAGCACTAGAAGCAACAGATGGAAACTAATCGAGTTTGCTGGACGATGAATGGCCCCCCCCAGAGGAAATAAAAGAGGAGCGAAAGGGGAGTGGAGCTTGCAGGAGACCATTAGTTTGCTTAATTCATTTGTGACTCTCCGAGACTCCTTGCTAAGTTTTGCAGATCTCGGCCTGGCAGCTCTCCAAGCCAGATAAGGTCTGTGACCATAAATCTTCCCTCGAAAGACTTTGCTGGATGTGAACAACGGTCGACTTGGGAGTAAGGCCACAGGTGGACAATGAATGGCCCCTCCCAGAGGAAATAAAAGAGGAGCGAATGGGGAGTGGAGTTTGCAGGAGACCATTAGTTCTCTTCATTGGTTCGTGACTCTCCGAGACTCCTTGCCAAGTTCTGTAGATATCACCCTGGCAGCTCTCCAAGCTAGAGAAGGTCTATGACTGTAAATCCTCCATCGAAAGACTTTGAAGGGGCAGAATTCACAGTCAATGAATAAAAGGTGTTTTTTTGTCGGGCCAAGGAGCTCTTGGGACACCTCGGTTGGAATATAGGTAGACCCATGTCTACCTTCAGAGAATCCCCATCTGCAACTTGAGTGGTGTAGCCAACAGACAGGTTCCCATCTCTTCGGGAAGAGGGAAGCCAACCACTCATGTCTTCCAACGTTCTCCAGCTGGAGAGTGGGAGGCGGGGGTGGGTGGGTGGGTGGGAAGAGAGAGAAATTGCTCTGTAGCTCACAGGGGTGCTGTAAGGACACCATTCAAAGTTTGTGCAAGGGAGGAGAAGAAGGGAGGGAGGGCCACCACCGTCATCTGGAGATGGATGAGTTGACCTTCTGATGATTGGGGCCACTCTTCTCTTGCTTCATCAGCGTTTCCTTCCCACCCCCCTCTCCCATCAGCTGGAATCCACCTCTACCCCCTTCCCAGAGCCTCTTGTGGGGCTGCGTGGGCCACCTTCCCAGCCCCTGCTATTTCTGGGCATCCAAGTATCATTTTCCATCTCAGAAGCAGGCTGTAGAAGATCTTGGAAACCTCAAGGGTTGATGTATAGCTGGTTGTCTTTGATGGGGTTTTTTTCCCCTCTTAAAGCATCACCTCTCCATTATTATTATTATTTTTGTCTGGGATGTTCCCTGACGTGCTAAGAGGAGCAAACAAGTTTATCCTACAAGGAAGCCAGCTAATTCGTCCCGTTTAATGAAAACAAGGACTAGGGGAGACACGATAGCAGTCTTCCGATATCTCAGGGGCTGCCCCAAAGAAGAGGGAGCCAAGCTATTCTCCAAAGCACCTGAGGGCAGGACAAGAAGCAACGAGTGGAAACTCATCAAGGAGACAAGAAGTCTAGAACTATTTTTTTTAACGGTAACAGAGTTGGAAGGGACCTTGGAGGTCATCTAGTCCAACCCCTTGCTCAGGCAGGAGACCTATACTAGGGATTCGAACCGCTGAACTGTTGACCTTCCTGATCAAGAAGCTCAGCATCGTAAGAGAAGTTTCCTGACAGTGAGAACAATTCATCAGTGGAACAACTTCCCTCCAGAGGTTGTGAATGTTCCAACACTAGGAGTTTTGAAGAAGATGCTGGATAGCCATTGGTCTGAAGTGGTGTAGGGTTTCCTGCCTAAGCAGAGGGTTGGACTAGAAGACCTCCAAGGTCCCTTCCAACTCTGTTATTCTGTGGATTGTCTCCAGAAGTTGTGGATGCTCAATTGCTGGAGGTTTTTAAGAAGAGATTGGACAGCCGTTTGTCTGAAATGGTACAGGGCTTCGTGCCTGAGCAGGGGGTTGGACTAGAAGACCTCTAAGGTCCCTTCTAACTCTAATATTCTATTCTATTCCATTCTATTCCATTTCTATTCTATTCTATTCTATTCCTATTTTATTATTTTCTATTCTATTCCTATTCTATTATTTTCTATTCTATTCTATTTTATTCTATTCTCCTTGAGGTAACTCAGAAAGGAATGTCTTTTTCTCTGGAGTTCAGTGGATGGAGACAAATCAAGAACAGAGGAAACCTAGAACTAAGGAGAAACATCCTTATGGTGAAAGCAATCAACCAGTGGAACATCTTACCTTCAGTTATTTTTGCTCCATTTATTTTATTGATTTGATTTGATTTGATTTTTATACCGCACCTCTCTCCCCGAAGGGACTCAGGGCGGTGCACAGGAAATTAAAAGCGGAAATACAAACATATAAATAAAATGGACGTATAATAAATAAGACAACAACAATAAAATCTAATTAAAGTGCCCTGTGCTAAAAATTCCCTAGAACATTACCAACACATTAAAATCCAATAAGACAATTTGAAACTCAGTCTGTGGAAGTGGTCTCGGGGATTAGGCTAGGCCGGCTAGATGGAAAAGATGAGCGTTCATCTTTGGAGGCGTCCCAAATTGGACAACCATTTGTCTGAAATGGTTTAGGGCATGGGTCTGCAAAGTCGGCTCTTTTAAGACTGGTGGACTTCAACTCCCAGAGTTCCCCAGCCAGCATAGCTGGCTGGGGAATTCTGGGAGTTGAAGTCCATCAGTCTTAAAAGAGCCGACTTTGCAAACCCCTGGTTTAGGGTCTCCCGCTCGGGCAGGGGGTTAGACTAGAAGGCCTCCGGGGGTCCCTCCCCACTCTTTAGTATTCTACGTAAGCACATCCCTAGAAACTCCATCACCCGATAACCACGTGTTCCCCCTGCCCTCCAAGGACACATCCAAGCAAAAGCGACAATGAAGACGAGCAGGTTACAGAAGTTGGTATTGATCCTACCCTTCACTCTCTTCTGGGGGGGGCACCTCTCTTGCCTCTTTCTCCCCCTCCTTGCATATTTTATGCCCTGCTGATCTGTTTCAAACAAAGTATATATATATATATATAAATATACTTTAAATGGACAGGCCTCTTTTCAGTCCCCCCGGATTCCCCAGAAGGGTTTAAAAGACCAAAAAGAAGAAGAAGGAGAGAGAGAGAGAGAAAAGAAAAAAGAAAAAGAGAAAGGCTTTTACACAGTTAGTCTTGTAGATCAAGGTCTTTGGAGACTTTCCAATATCCCAAAGCCTCCCCAAGACTTTGAACTTTTATCCTTCACCCACCGGGTGGAAAAAATAGAAGGGAACGAGGGGAGGAGAGGGGGAGAGAGAGAGAGAGAGAGAAATATATGTGAATTGAAGACAAAGCCCCTCTTTTTTTTTCTCCCCGCCCCAAGGTTTGCTGCCGTAGACCTGGAATCGAAATTGTTTCAATCTCTGTAAATATCAGGAAATGAAATTCCGCCTCTCGGTTGCCAGATACTCCCAGCAGCTGCAGCTGTGGACAACATGGCAAAAGATTGTTTCGACTTGTAAACCAGATTCTTCTTCTTCTTTTTTTTTTTGAAAAGAAATATAGAAATGTCTTTTCTTTGGGGAAAAAAAAGAAAAAGAGGAGGGGATGGGGGAAGGGAAGAATATTTGGCTTTGAGCATCATCCGTGAGGTCAATAACGCAACCGGGCAAGGTTGATCGTAGACCGAAGTCAAGAGAGAGTGGGGCTGAAGGAGGGTCTGGAAGATGCCAGTGAGGGTCTCCACGTTCTTGGCAGAGTATTGAGAACAACGGAAGGGACCTTGGAGGTCTTCTAGACCAACCCCCTGCCAACCCCCTTATCATCAAGTGCTGCACCTTCTGTGTCTTGACGAATGTATCTTGCCTTGTTATGTACCCTGAGAGCATCTGCACCAAAGACAAATTCCTTGTGTGTCCAACCACACTTGGCCAATAAAGGATTCTCTTCTCTTCTATTCCATTCCATTCCATTCTTTCTATATTCTAGTCTAGTCTAGTCTATTCATTCTACATTCTATTCCTTATTATATTTGATTTGATATGTTGTGATTTGTTGTGATTTGTTGTGATTCTATTCTATTCTATTCCATTCCATTCCATTCTTTCTATTTTCTACTCTAGTCTAGTCTATTCATTCTATATTCTATTCCTTATTATATTTTGATTCTATTCTATTCTATTCTATTCCATTCCATTCCATTCCATTCCATTCTATAGTCTAGTCTATTCATTCTATATTGTATTCCTTATTATATTTTGATTCTATTCTATTCTATTCTATTCCATTCCATTCCATTCCATTCCATTCTATAGTCTAGTCTATTCATTCTATATTGTATTCCTTATTATATTTTGATTCTATTCTATTCTATTCTATTCCATTCCATTCCATTCCATTCTATAGTCTAGTCCATTCTATATTGTATTCCTTATTATATTTTGATTCTATTCTATTCCATTCCATTCCATTCCATTCCATTCTATAGTCTAGTCTATTCATTCTATATTCTATTCCTTATTATATTTTGATTCTATTCTATTCTATTCTATTCTATTCTATTCTATTCTATTCCATTCCATTCCATTCTATAGTCTAGTCTATTCATTCTATATTGTATTCCTTATTTGATTCGATTCGATTCGATTCTTTCTATATTCTACTTTCTATATTCTAGTCTAGTCTATTCATTCTATATTCTATTTCTTATTATATTATATTTGATTTGATTTGATTTGATTCGATTCGATTCGATTCGACTCGACTCGACTCGACTCGACTCGACTCTACCCTTGGCCATAAATAATTCTATTCTATTCTCTTAAACTTCGCGACGAGCACCACAAATTCTGTTTAAAGGCTTGGTGGCTTCTCCCTTCTGAACTGTCCTCTCAGACAGTGGGTAAACAAGGAGGATGGTAGGGGGAGGTTTTGGGGAGGAGGCCTGAAGGAACTGACTCAACATCTGAAGTGCCTGAAGGTGACACACTCCGGAAAATGCCAGCCTCTGATTTATTGTCCTAACCTTTCCTTCGAACCCAGCAAATAATTCACCCACCCCACCAGGATGAATTGGCCACGTAAGCCAAATTTGGACACCGGTTAAACCTTAGTTTAAAGGGTTGGTGTGGGGGAAGGGAAAGGAACATCTGTCATCTAGGTGTCTACAACACTTTGAAAGTCTTCTCTGAAAGCAAGCTCTGTTCCCCACCCCCCAAATGTTTTTTTTTAAACTTCCCAGCCCTTCCCAAAGAGGCTTCGGTTTGTGGATTGGAACGGGCCCTCGTTCTCCGCACTCTGCCAATCCCTCAAAGGGAATCCTTAAGGAACACAAATATTTCGGGGAAAGTCTTCACGGAAGCCCGAAAAAGCTCCATGTCGGTTTGAAGAGCAATGCTGGAAGCTGTGCTTTGACCTTTCCTGTCCCCTGCTTCCACCCCCCCCCCCCAGTGTGGAACAGAGAAGGGTAACAAGAAAAGCCTTCAAGATGTTAAAAAAGATGTGGAGACTCTAGAAAGAGTGCAGAGAAGAGGAGAGAGAGGAGTGGATTTGGAAAATCTTCTTTCCGCAGCCTTCCTGTGCTGGCTAGAAGGTCACCAAGATATATATGAAAAGGCGTGGAGACTCTAGAAAGAGTGCAGAGAAGAGCAACAAAGAGGATTAGGGGACTGGAGGCTAAAACATAGGAAGAACGGTTGCAGGAACAGGGTAGGTCTAGTTTAATAAAAAGAAGGACTAGGGGAGACATGATAGCAGTCTTCCAATATCTCAGGGGATTCCCCAAAGAAGAGGGAGTCAAGCTATTCTCCAAAGCACCTGTGGGCAGAACAAGAAGCAATGGGTGGAAACTAATCAAGGAGAGAAGCAACTTAGAACTAAGGAGGAATTTCCTGACAGTGACAACAATTAATCAGTGGAACAGAAGTTGCCTCCAGAAGTTGAGAATGCTCAACGTCAAAACAGGTTAGCGGGCAACAACAGATTGCCTTAATTTGTAGCCAGGGCTTCTAAGCTACATAATTTGATTCTTCTAAGAGGGTTTCTATAAAGCTTTCATTGATGTTGTTGTTGTTGTTGTTGTTAGTGAAGTCATATCCAATCCAATGCAACCCCATGGACAATGTTCCTCCAGGCCTTCCTGTCCTCTCCCATCCTCTGGAGTCCATTGAAGCTCACGCCGGCTGCTTCAGTGACTCCATCCAGCCCCCTCCTTCTCTGCCGTCCCCTTCTTCTTCTTTTGCCCTCCATCGTTCCCAGCATGAGGCTCTTCTCCAGGGAGTCACTTCTTCCTTCTCCTTAGGTGGCCAAAGTCTGAGTTTCCTCTTCAGGATCTGGCCTTTTAAAGAGCAGTCAGGGTTGATTTCCTCTAGGACTGACTGGTTGGATAGCCTTGCAGTCCAAGGGACTCAATGCAGGAGTCTTCTCTAGCATCAGAGTTCAAAGACCTCCATCCTTTGTTGCTCAGACTTCCTTACGGTCGAACTTTCACAGCCATCCATTGCAACTGGGAAAACCATCGCCTTGACTGTACGGACTTTTGTTGGCAGGGGGATGTCTCTGCTTTCCATACCCGACGTCAATTGCATATTTTTTTCCTCCCCATCTCTTCCCCCAAGTGAGCCACAGAGTGGTGGAGAAAACTCTCTTCTGTCTGGATCCTGGAAAAATTATGTTTCCTTAGGAATGAGCCAGAAATTCTATACTTGAACATTCGGAAGATTGTGCTGTGTGTGCAGACAATTTGCCGCAAGTTTAAAATCTTTCCAACGCTCTGAGATTCTGATGTGTGAAGAAGTGTGTGTGTGTGTGTGTTGGGGGGGGGGGAATAAACGCCAGAAACCTGCAGCCCCAATAATAATTTTTATTAGGATGAAGGTACTTCAGTTCTAGGGCCGCGGTGGCTAAGATGCTGCGTTTGTTGATCAGAAAGCTTGGCAGTTCGGCGGTTCGAATCCCTAGAGCCATGTAATGGAGGGAGCTCCCATCCCAGCTTCTGCCAACCTAGCAGTTCGAAAGCATGTCAAAAATGCAAGTAGAAAAATAGGGACCACCTTTGGTGGGAAGGGAACAGTGCTCCATGCTCCTTCGGCGTTGAGTCATGCTGGCCACAGGACCATGGAGACGTCTTCGGACAACACTGGCTTTTTCTTCTGCCGACCGGAAGTCCGTTTCCCCCATCATAGAGTCTTTTCCTAGCACGGCGTCCTTTTCCCTCTACCTGTCCTAACCGAAAGCCGTATCTATTGTGGTGCCGACCGGCGACAGGGAGCCACAGCAGAGAGACGAAAGAGCCACATGCGGCTCCAGAGCTGCAAGTAGCCAACCCTTGCACTAACTGCTCCTGTCATGATTGAAGAATTCCTTTTTCTCTTGGAGAACCTCGGCTGAAAATGCTTCTCTGCTGGCCACGCAGGGACCGAACATTTGTGAGAAGCTGTTTATGCTCAGCTTGACCAACAATGTAAACAAAGAATAAGGGAAAGTTTCTCACCGTCATTTCTACCCAAACGCACCGAAAAGCCCACAGCTCTGCTTATTTTAGAAGCAATTATCCTTGAACAAGCTTATTTGGCCCACACATCGGTTGTAAACTTAGCATGCGGCACCCTCCGTGTGTGACGTCACGGGAACAAACCCCTCATGAGGTAACTGCTTTATTTTATTTTATCCCAAGCAACCCATAATTCCCCTGGTCACATTTCTCCCACCACCACACCGGTAAGCCTCAGCCAAACGTGAAAAGTTGAAACATGGGTTTAATCGGAAGCTGCAAAGGAGCAGCCATGGAGCACCTGCAAGGCCTTTCAATTCATTCTCCCGCAGACTTGGGATGAAGAGGTTACTCCGATGGTCATCTGTTCAGGATGTCCAAAGGGTTATAGAAATCTCCTGAAAGAGAGAGAGAGGGAGGGAGGGAGGGAGGGAGGGAGGGAGAGAGAACTGGATTTGGAAAATCTTCTTTCCGCAGCCTTTCTGTGCCGGTTAGAAGGTCACCAAGATGTATGTAAAAAGATTCTAGAAAGAGTGCAGAGAAGAGCAACAAAGTGGATTTAGAGACTGGAGGCTAAAACATATGAAGAACGGTTGCTGGAACTGGGTGAATGAAAAGAAGGACCAGGGGAGACATGATAGCAGTCTTCCGATCCAACTTAGAGCTGAGGAGAAATTCCCTGACAGTGAGAACAATTAATCAGTGGAACAACTTGCCTCCAGAAGTTGTGAATGCTCCAACACTGGAAGTCTTTAAGAAGATGGTGAATAACCGTTTGCCTGAAGTGATGTAGGGTTTCCTGCCTGAGCAGGGCGTCAGACTAGAAGACCTCCAAGGTCCCTTCCAACTCTATTATTCTATTCTATTCTATTCTATTCTAGTCTAGTCTAGTCTAGTCTAGTCTAGTCTATGGGTTTCCTACCTAAGCAGGGGGTTGGATTAGGAGACATGCAAGGTCCCTTCCAACTCTGTTATTATTTTCTATTTTCTATTCTATTCTATTCTATCTCTACTCTCTTTTCTATATTCTATTCTATTCTATCTCTACTCTCTTTTCTATATTCTATTCTATTCTATCTCTACTCTCTTTTCTATATTCTATTCTATTCTATCTCTACTCTATTATTCTATTCTGTTCCGTTCTGTTCCGTTACATTACATTACATTACATTATATGGGTTTCCTGCCTAAGCAGGGGGTTGGACTAGAAGACCTCCAAGGTCCCTTCCAACTGTGTTATTCTGTTCTGTTATTCAGGGTTCCTTTTTAAAAACAAAAAGCCTGGAGATTGATCATCAGCCCTTTGTCTTCCCAATCTAAATACGTTCCCGCCAGCCATTTGCTCATTAGTAGCCCTATTAGAGTCACTGGGATTTCTCCCTAATAAATGGCTTTGGGCCAGCAGCCAATTTCTGCACATACGTTGACCCAAAGGAAGTGTGTGTGTCTCGTGTGTGTGTGTGTGTGTGTGTGTGTGTGTGTGTGTGTGTGGTGTTTAACTGCAAGTCGAAGATAAATGGCTCAGACAAAACGAAACAGATTTGGATAAAAGCTATAAATAGAGGTTAACTCTTTAAGGAAACCTAGAGTGGGAATTGACTGAAAAAAAGCATCATTTCTTCTAGGCTTGGCCGTATCCCGAAGTAGATCCAGATGCAGAAGGATTGAATTGGGGCCTTCTCCCATTTCTCCCATCAGGACGCTGCTATAGGGCATTGCGTGCCAAAACAGCTGGATACAAAGACAACTCCCTCCCCCACAATGCCATTAGTCCTAACGGAGCTAAACATCTAATTTCTACAACACTTTCTTAGGCCTAAAGAGATTTACCCATGTAGTAGGGCTTTATTGCTGTTCTCCTTCTCATCTTTCTACTCCTTTTTTCCAACTCTCTTCTCCCCTTGATGATGATTTATGATGGTATCTTACGATCAGGATCTATGACTTAACCTTTTGTATCTACACAGAGAGCTTATGCTTATGATAGTTTGATTGGTAGGTAGGTAGGTAGGTAGGTTGGCAGGTTGATAGATAGATAGATAGATAGATAGATAGATAGATAGATAGATAGATAGATAGATAGATAGATAGATAGATAGATAGGAGATATATTAGATAGAATAGATAGAATAGATAGATGATAGATAGATAGATAGATAGAAGATATATTAGATAGATGATAGATAGATGATTAGATAGATAGATAGATAGATAGATATAGATAGAATAGATAGATAGATAGATAGATAGATAGATAGATAGATAGATAGATAGATAGAAGATATATTAGATAGATGATAGATAGATGATTAGATAGATAGATAGATAGATAGATATAGATAGAATAGATAGATAGATAGATAGATAGATAGATAGATAGATAGATAGATAGATAGATAGATAGATAGATAGATAGATAGAGGATGTAGCAACGGAGTCAGGTAGAGCATTCCAGGCGTTGACCACTCTGTGGCCAAAGTCGGATTTTCTACAATCGAGTTTGGAGCGGTTGACCTTGAGTTTGTACCTATTGTTTGCCCGTGTATTATTGTGGTTGAAGCTGAAGTCATTGTTGACAGGTAGGACGTTGTAGCAGATAATTTTGTGTACTGCGCTTAGGTCAGACCGTGGGCAGCGTAGTTCCAGGTTGTTGTTAGGGGTAAAAAAACACCCCCCTTGGAAAATAAACAGGCGGAATAGTGCAATACACCGGACGGCAAGAGATACGTTGCTTAAACCACACAAAAACTCTAAAACACTGATAGTAGAAAAAATAAATAGTCTTTACTCTTGAAGTAACTCAAATACTTCTTCCAAACAGTACTACTAACTCCTCTAACAATAAACAGTCCTTCACCAAAACCACAGTTATCTTACAGTCAGTCAAAACAATGAGTCTTCTTCCATCTTCAGTTTCAGCTCCTTCCTCAGTGGCAATCAGGAAGCAAAGGAAAACAAAAAGGGATGAACTGTGTTTCCAGCTGCCTTTTATGATTGAGCTGGGAATCAGATTCCACATAGTCCTTAAAGTTACATATATCTTTTATGAATCCTGGCTTATATATATTGTCCACCCAACATCAGGATAATTATCCTAACAGTTGTCCAAGCCTGGTGGCAGAAGGGTGTCTATTGCGAGCAGAGGAGCGGAGAACTCTTCTCATGAAATATCGCCTTCCCTTTCCCTTCCAATGAGAAACCTGGAGAGGAATCCTGCAAGAGAAGGAGAACATGCCCTCTACTCACGGGGGCCGCAAGCAGAGCTTAGAAGCTTCTTGCATGCATGCAAAAAAAAAAAAAAACCACAACCCCTCCCATATCCGCTACTACAGATTTACACCAGGGATCCCACTGCCCCATTTTGGCATGCTAGTCATGCTTCTCTTTCTGCTGGAGATGGAAGCTGGGACTTTTGGTATGCAACCCGTGCGCTCGATCGGCGGGCACTGCGATCCATCATGTTTGCAGCATCTGTTTCCCCGATTTCAGCAAAAGATCATTAACGGCCCTCATCTCGTTTCAGAGGGAGCGCTAAGCGACGGGGACTGGGGGAGCCTGCACAATAGGTCCAGCGCAGCCTTTTTTGGCTTCCCCCTTTGGTGGGGGAAGAATCAGGCGTGGAGAAAGCATGTTCTACATGGGAGAGAGAGAGAGAGAGAGAGAGAGAGAGAGAGAGAGAGAGAGAGAGAGAGAGAGAGAGAGAGGGAGGAGAAGGGCTTAATGAAACTAAGCAATGTTCTCCTGGGACAAGGCAATATTAGGTAGATTGATTAGGAGGGGGAAGCTGGCGGGAGAGCTGGGAAAGAGAGAGCAGGAGAAAACAAAACAGCCAGGCTGGTTTTTCAACGAAGGAGAATATTTGTCGCTCAGGGGTCAAAGCGAGGGGACCTTGGTGCTCTGTGGACTGGGTGGGTTTCTTGCAGACGTTCCATGACGTAACTAGGTAACATCATCAGTGCTAGAAGCTCTCGTGCGTGCATGCTCTCTCTCTCTCTCTCTCTCTCTCTCTCTCTCTCTCTCTCTTTCTCTCTCTCTCTCTCTGCCTCCCTTTCTCTCATCTCTCTCTTTCTCTCTCTCCCTCTGTCTTTCATTCTGTCTCTCTTTCACTCTCCCTCCCTCTCCCTCATCTCCCCCTGTCTCTCATCTCTCCCTTTCTTTCTTTCTTTCTTTCTTTCTTTCTTTCTTTCTTTCTTTCTTTCTTTCTTTCTTTCTTTCTTTCTTTCTTCTTTCTTTCTTTCTCTCTCTCTCTCTGTCTTTCTCTCTCTTTCATTCTCTCTCTCTCTCTCTCTCTGTCTTTCTCTCTCTTTCATTCTCTCTCTCTCTTTCTCTCTCTCTCCCTCTTCCTCATCTCCCTCTCTCATTCATTTCTCCCCCCCTTTCTTTCTTTCTTTCTTTCTTTCTTTCTTTCTTTCTTTCTTTCTCTTTCTTTCTCTCTCCCCCTCTCTTTCATTCTTTCTCTCTTTCTCTCTCCCTCACTCTCCCTCATTCCCTCTCTCATTCATTTCCCCCCCCCTCTCTCTCTCTTTCTTTCTTTCTTTCTTTCTTTCTTTCTTTCTTTCTTTCATTCTCTCTCTCTCTCTCTCTCTCTCTCTCTCTCTCTCTCTCTCTCTCTCTCTCTCTCTCTCTCTCTCTCTCTCTCTCCCTCCCTCTCTCCTTTCCTCTCTCTCTCTCTCTCTCTCCTCCCCTCTTCTGGCACTGATGACATTACCTACTTTGGGTAATGAAAAGTCTGTAAGTAAACAACCAAGCTCTGAGAGCACCAAGAATCCCTCAGCTGATCTTTCAAAGTAGGTGCTTCTTCTTCTTCTTCTTCTTCTTCTTCTTCTTCTTCTTCTTCTTCTTCTTCTTCTTCTTCTTCTTCTTCTTCTTCTTCTTCTTCTTCTTCTTCTTCTTCTTCTCCTCCTCCTCCTCCTCCTCCTCCTCCTCCTTTTTTCTCCTTCTTTCTCTTCTTCTTCTTCTTCTCCTTCTTCTTCCTCCTCTTCCTCCTTCCTTCTCCTCCCCTCCTCCTCCTCCTCCTCCTCTACTCCACCACCACCTCCTCTTCTTCTTCTGCCTCCTCCTCCTCCTCCTCTACTTCTTCTTCTTCTTCTTCTTCTTCTTCTTCTTCTTCTTCTTCTTCTTCTTCTTCTTCTCCTCCTCCTCCTCCTCCTCCTCCTCCTCCTCCTTTCTTCTCCTTCTTTCTCTTCTTCTTCTTCTCCTTCTTCTTCCTCCTCTTCCTCCTTCCTTCTCCTCCCCTCCTCCTCCTCCTCCTCCTTCCTCCTGCTCCTCCTTCCTCCTCCTCCTCCTTCTTGACCGATGACTTGTGTGCCCTTGCTTGTGTCTTGGCGTCAAGTTGGCGTCAACTCTTAGCGACCGCATAATTTATTTATTTTTGGTCCGATGAGGTCCTCATAATAACAACAACAATAATATCCATAATAAGCCCTGCTTTTCTGACTCCAGCTATGCGGGGGGCAAAACAAATAGCAGAAAGCCGAGCTTGTCTGCGGAAGCCTTTCCAAGCTTCCATGGCGAAGAAGTCTCGGAAAAGAGAGTCCAGCGAACCAAAACATAAAACGCAAATGTTTCTGAAACCAGACTCTTCCTTCTGGGACCGGATCAAAACAACCCAAAGTCCCAAAGATTCCCTGAAGCTCAAGCCAAATTAGTTTACTACGTTGCTATGTTTCTCAAAGCCAAAGTGTTTACTTTGGAATTAAGAGACAAGCAAGTGGACAGAAGCACGCCGTGACCTTGCCAGGCATTCCAAAGGGGTCTTAGTAACTTGCGAGTAGGATAAAGAGGAGAAGGGAAACCAGACTAAGGGGCACCAACTGGGCCTTTGGGTTGTGATGGATTAGGATGTGATTCAGGCAGGACGGAAGTGGGTGAGTAGGATTTCCAGCCATTTCCCCTAAATGGCTCCTGGTGAAGGAGATGACCTCACGGTCCAAGATGATTCATGCATGGGTGTCAAGAGGTACTTTGTCTGGTCAAGGAGCCACCGTAGGAATCTTCTCGGATCGGTGGCAAACTTCTGTTTTCTGAAAAGCCCAGGCCTTGCCAATAAGATGGTGGGACGAAGAATGAGAAAAGGTTCTGCCTTTCTGTTGCTTTTCTCCTTCTGCTTTGTGTAGAATTATCTCAGGGGCTGCCCCAAAGAAGAGGGAGTCAAGCTATTCTCCAAAGCACCAGAGGGTAAAACAAGAAGCAATGGGTGGAAACTCATCAAGGAGAGAAGCAACTTAGAACTAAGGAGAAATTTCCTGACAGTGAGAACAATCAATCAGTGGAACAACTTGCCTCCAGAGGTTGGGAATGCTCCAACACTGGATGTTTTTAAGAAGACGTTGGATAACCATTTGTCTGAAGTGGTATGAGAATGGCTATGTCTAGTTTAATGAAGAGAAGGACCAGGGGAGACATGACAGCAGTCTTCCGATATCTCAGGGGCTGCCCCAAAGAAGAGGCAGTCAAGCTATTCTCCAAGATACCTGAAGGCAGGACAAGAAGCAATGGGTGGAAACTAACCAAGGAGAGAAGCAACATAGAACTGAGGATAAAATTCTTAACAGTTAGAACAATCTCCAGAGGTAAAAAAAAAACCTAAGGTCATGGTATCCAGCCCTCTCAATTCCTGGAAAATAGATGGGGACTGCAGCCAAGAAATTAAAAGAAGCTTGCTCCTGGGGAGGAAAGCGATGGCAAATCTAGACAGCAGGCTAAAAAGCAGAGACATCCCCCTGCCAACAAAAGGGCGTTTAATCAAGGCTGTGGTTTTCCCAGTTGCAATGGATGGATGTGAAAGTTGGACCATAAGGAAGGCTGAGCACCAAAGAATGGAGGCCTTTGAACTCTGGTGCTGGAGAAGAAGACTCCTGCATTGAGTCCCTTGGACTGCAAGGCCATCCAACCGGTTGATCCTAGAGGAGATCCACCCTGGCTGCTCTTGAGAAGGCCAGATCCTGAAGAGGAATCTCAGATACTTTGGCCACCTAAGGAGAAGGAAAGACTCCCTGGAGAAGAGCTGAGAAGGATGGAGGGCAAAAGAAGAAGAAGGGGACAGCAGAGAAGGAGGTGGCTGGATGGAGTCCCCAAAGCAGCCAATGGACTCCAGAGGATGGGAGAGAACAGGAAGGCCTGGAGGAATGTGGTCCATGGGGTCACGATGAGTCAGACACTGCTTCACAACTAACAACCACCACCAGAGGTTGTGGGAGCTCCATCACTGGCGTCTTTCAAGACAAACTGGACAGCCCCTTGTCTGGAATGGTATAGGATCTCCTGCTTGACTAGATGACCTCCACGGTCCTTTCCAACTCTTTTATTCTGCTCCGTTAATGCATACCGCACACACACACACGTACATAAAAGCCCAGATTTGCCATTCATAAACGTCTCTCCGTAGCCAGCCAGAAGTTAACGTAGAACACGAGATGAAAAACGGTGCCGTTATTTGCGCTTGTGCCTATGTGACTTCGAAAGGACTGTTTGTGGAGTTGCATCCACTCCTGGGAATGTTTCTGCTTTCCGCAAAAAAAAAAAAAAGGCCGTTGATATGTTTGCACATTTTATTTCATTTGGAACCCAAGAACCTGTATGTGCGCATTTTGTTACACTGGCCATTTTTCTTGGTGGCATCTAAGCCTCCGTTCTACCCTAACATGTTATTCGCGCGTGTAGATTTTATAACTGTTGGCAGCTCAAGGGTTTGTCCTCTCTCTGTTTGTCTCTCTGTGTATGTGAAAGAGAGAGGGAGGGGAGCATTGTGTCAGGAGGAGCCAAGAACACATCTGTGCCACACACAGCATGTAAGACACCCTTGCATTGTTTGACACAACATTGCCAGACGCACCATCCAAATAAACGAAGCAAGTCTTCAATAATGTTTAGTCTTGCCTGAAAATAAATAGGCTGTCAGTGTATGTTCCTGTGAAGTCAGTGCTAAGAAGAAGACCACTTCCGTGGTCATTAAGATGTTTTGGCTTATAGAGAGAGTGGACAACAGAATAGACTGACTCCGGACGATGGTGCTATGAGCATCTTCTTTTTCAGTTGTTGGTATCAGGATCACTGTTTGAAAAACAAAAAATATAAACTTTCCCCGGGTGAGATAAACAATGGAATAGGAATAGGAATAGAATTAGGAATAGGAATAGAGTAAGGAATAGGAATGGAATGGAATGGAATAGGAATAATAAATAGGAATAGAATAAGGAATAGGAATGGAATAGAATAAGGAATAGGAATAGAATTAGGAATAGGAATAGAATTAGGAATAGGAATAGGAATAGAATTAGGAATAGGAATAGAATAAGGAATAGGAATGGAATGGAATAGGAATAGGAATAGAATTAGGAATAGGAATAGAGTAAGGAATAGGAATGGAATGGAATAGGAATAGGAATAGGAATAATAAATAGGAATAGAATAAGGAATAGGAATAGAATGGAATAGGAATAGAATAAGGAATAGGAATAGAATAAGGAATAGGAATAGAATGGAATAGGAATAGAATAAGGAATAGGAATGGAATGGAGTGGAATAGGAATAATAAATAGGAATAGAATAAGGAATAGGAATGGAATAGGAATAGGAATAAGCACTTAGAGAGGGCTGTAAAGCACTCAGAAGCAGTATATAAGCCTAAGGGTTCTTGCTGTTGAGGAACTTTCAGCATGGCAGGAAGGAGGGGTCAAGCAGGGAACTAGCCTTGAGTCCCTGTGTAATCACAAAAGCCCTTGGCTTGGATGTTTCATGAATGGATCTGAATAACAACAGAACAGAACAACAGAGTTGGAAGGGACCTTGTAGGTCATCTAGTCCACCTCCCCACCTGAAGCAGGAGACCCTACACCATTTCTGACAGATGGCAGTCCAGCTTCTTCTTGAAAGCTTCCAGGGATGAAGCTCCCACAACCTCTGAAGGCAACTTCTGTTCCATGGGTTGATTGTCCTCACTGTCAGAACATTTATCCTTATTTCTTGTCTGAATCTTTCTTTGGCCTGGGATTACATCAATTATCACTATCCCATTTATGACTACCTGACAAGTGTGGACATCCTGGGACTTCATAAAGTAGTAGATCTTCTCTGTGTTTGCCCTCATAATCTATCTATCTATCTATCTATCTATCTATCTATCTATCTATCTATCTATCTATCTATCTATCTATCTATCTATTATCTAATCTATCTATCATCTACCTACCTACCTACCTACCTACCTACCTACCTACCTACCTACCTACGGCAAATACCACTCATCACGAAATCTTCAGAAACGTAAAGCCTACGAACTTGACATTCTACTCCCTCTCCCCAACTGAAAAGAACTCTGTTCCAACTGCCATTTGCCTCACATTCCGTTACCTCAGTTCCAACTGGCAGACATTCCACTCCTTCACTCAGCAGCGGTCTGGAGCTCCTTAGAGTACTAAACGTCGATACCTCAATGTCTACGCCTTCCACCTATGGAACT
This sequence comes from Rhabdophis nuchalis, assembly GCA_039707465.1. NCBI lineage: Eukaryota > Metazoa > Chordata > Lepidosauria > Squamata > Natricidae > Rhabdophis > Rhabdophis nuchalis. The sequence continues at coordinate 12,800,521 of CM077652.1, read as the reverse complement.
GCTTCCAGACTCAAAATGGCGGGAGCGAGACGTGTTTCAAATACCGGCCGACGCATTGCAAACCGAATTCCTCCTGCATAGCCCAATCCCGCACTTTTGTCGCGAAGCCCAGGTATCCAGCTAGGATGAAATACACCAACCTCAAGGATTCTGAAGGTATCTTCTCTTCTTCTCTTCACGGAGCGAGATTCTTCACTCAGCAGATGTTGGCTCCAGCCGATTCCCACCAGACGGCTCCTGTCCTGTGCATGCATTATTGTTTTATTAGCTGTACATCTTTCGTCTCTGTTGTACGGATCCACGAAACTCTGGCAGCCGCCAAATCTAGCAAATAAATAAATATCTGCAGCAAATATATTTTAGATGCTGCAATGTTTTTTTTCCCTCTGTTGTTTTCCTATGCTTCTGCCACTTAACCAAAAACACATTTGGCTTTCTACGGTTTGAGGTTTTTAATTTTCCGTGATGGCATGTTTCCTTTTATTTATTTATTTATTTATTTTTAAAAAATCATTCCAGATTTTGCACCCTGCTTTTCCGTGCCTTTCTGACCATCAAGGCAAATTACTCAGCAGTGACGACAGCCAATCAAGTATAATTTCGAACAGCTTGAAGGGTAATTCGCGAGGAACATTGCTGCTTAAAATCATGACAGATGGACAGATGGATGGAGCAGGGACGCGGTTACTCAGGGGCTAAAACACTTGAGCTTGTCGATCGGAAAGGTCAGCCGTTTGGCGGTTCGAACCCTAGCGCCGCCTAACGGAGGAGCTCCCGTGACTTGCCCCAGCTTCTGCCAACCTAGCAGTTCGAAAGCACGTCAAAAATGCAAGTAGGAAAATAGGAGCCGCCTTTGGTGGGAAGGGAACAGCGTTCCGTGCGCCTTCGGTGTTGAGTCATGCTGGCCACATGACCACAGAGACGTCTTCGGACAGCGCTGGCTCTTCGGCTTTGAAAGGGAGATGAGCACCGCCCCCTAGAGTCAGGAACGACTAGCACAGATGTCCGAAAGGAAACCTTTACCTTTTTTTAGTCTGATGAAAAGAAGGACTAGGGGAGACATGATAGCAGTCTTCTGATATCTCAAGGGCTGCCCAAAGAAGAGGGAGTCAAGCCATTCTCCAAGGCACCTGAGGGCAGGACAAGAAGCAACGGGTGGAAACTAACCAAGGAGAGAAGCAACTTAGAACTAAGGAGAAATTTCCTGACAGTTAGAACAATTAATCAGTGGAACTCCTTGCCTCCAGAAGTTGTGGTGCTCCAACACTGGAGGTTTTTAAGAAGAGGTTGGATAACTATTTGTCTAATAGATGAAAAAAGTGCCCTTCAAACTTGCATGAATGATCTGGCTATGGAACCGACTGATTTTCTGGCTCTGTGAAAGCAAACTTATAACCATTCATTTATTGTCACTGAATAACTTGAGCCAAATAAACAGAGATTTCTTTCCTCCAGAAAGAGGGAGGGAGGGAGAGAGAGAGAGAGAGAGAGAGAGAGAGAAGAGAGAGGAGAGAGAGGGGAGAGAGACAGAGAGAGCGGGAGAGAGACAGAGGGGGGGAGAGAGAGAGAGAGAGGAAAGAGAGAGAGGAGAGATGGGGAGACAGAGGAGAAGGGGAAGAAAGGAGAGAGGGGATGGGGGAGAGAGAGGGGAGAGAGGATGGGGGAGAGAGAGAGGAGAGGAGAAGGAGAGAGAGGGGGAGATAGAGAGAGGAGAGATGGGGAGAGAGGATAGGGGAGAGAGAAGGAGAGAGAGAGGAGAAAGAGAGGAGAGACAGGGAGGAGGAGAAGAGAGGAGGGAGGGAGGAGAGGAGAAGGGGAGAGGGAGGAAAGGGGGAGAGAGAGGAGAGGGGAGAGAGAAGATGGGGAGAGAGGACAAGAGAGAGAGAGGAGAGAGGGGTGGGGAGGAGAGAGGAGAGACGGGGATAGAGAGGGAGGGAGGAGAGAGAGGGAGAGAGAGAGAGAGGAGAGAGAGAGAGAGGAGAGAGAGAGAGAGAGAGAGAGAGAATGAAAGAAATCCACATTTTGCTGATAGTCATTGCAACATCTTATATTAATGAGTTCCACCAGGCCTCTTTCACAGGTCCTACTTTAAAATGTCGCAAGGATTGGGCAAGCCCTACATTCTACCCTCCCCCCCCCCCCCGGTCCCTTAACCCCCATATTCTGAGTCAAAAAAGTAACTTAAAAGTGTAGCTGGGAGGGTGGGAATTGGCGAGGCAGCCGCCTCCTTTCCAGCACACAACCCAAAGGTTGGCATAGTTTGTCTCCTTGTGAAATACAATTGCCTTTAATTAATACTACGATGCTCCGTCTGGCATTTGAGCGAGCCGAACAGCCGGTGCGTTTCCACCTGGGCCTCATGCCCACTTGACACTCTGATAAATAAGATTTAAAGACTTGCGAGGAGGGAGGCATCCGGAGCGCTCTCTGGAAGTCAAAGCTATCGCCTTGTTCTCAAGTCCCACTGTCTGGCTGTAAGGAAGTGAGGGCTTGCATCTTTTACAGATACCGGAAAGAATGGGATGTTTTCATCTCTTGGTGCTTTGGAGATTTTCTCCTGCAGCTCCTTAGCCTTCCCAATGTCAAGGCTTTGGGGATTTTGAAAAGAGGAAAGGTCACGCATGACCTTTTCCTCTTTTCAAGGAAAACATACAACCACCACCTTCTCTGCCATCCTCTTCTTCTTCTTCTGCCCTCCCATCGTTCCCAGCATGAGGCTCTTCTCCAGGGAGTCCTTCCTCCTCATTAGGTGGCCAAAGTCTTTGAGTTTCCTCTTCAGGATCTGGTCTTCTAAAGAGCAGCCAGGGTGAATCTTCTCTAGGACTGACTGGTTGGATGGCCTTGCAGGTCCAAGGGACTCGCGATAGATAGATAGATAGATAGATAGATAGATAGATAGATAGATAGATAGATAGATAGATAGATGTCACCTTCTTCTTCTTTTGCCCTCAAATCGTTCCCAGCATGAGGCTCTTCTCCAGGGAGCCCTTCCTCCTTCTCATTAGGTGGCCAAAGCCTTTGAGTTTCCTCTTCAGGATCTGGCCTTCTAAAGAGCAGTCAGGGTGGATCTCCTCTAGGACTGACCAGTTGGATGGCCTTGCAGTCCAAGGGACTCAATGCAGGAGTCTTCTCCAGCACCAGAGTTCAAAGGCCTCCCATCCTTTGGTGCTCAGCCTTCCTTATGGTCCAACCTTCACAGCCATCCATTGCAACTGGGAAACCAGTTAAAAACCAGAAAACCAGTGGATGTAGTGAATGAGAATATTAGATCTTCTCTTCTCAAGGGAACAGCAAAGGAACTTAAAGGTCTGGTTAAAAAAACAACAACTCTGCATGCCCTATCACCAACAGGCATATGTGAACATCTGGTGTGATTAAAAAAAAACAGTAGGTCCAAAATGTCAGTGGGGCCAAGCCATCCATCACTAGCAAGAACTCCCCATAACAGGCAGTCTGTTTGGATGGCACAGCATGGCCAACACTTTCCCATCTGGTCACTCAGCTAGAACTCTCTCTCTCTCTCTCCTCTCTCTCCATCTCTCTCTCTCCCCCTCCCTCTCCCCCCCCCCCCTCTCTCTCTCTCTCTCTCTCTCTCTCTCTCTCTCTCTCTCTCTCTCTCTCTCCCTCCCTCCCTCCCTCCCTCCCTCCCTGTTTGAGCCTTTCTTGGACCTGCTGCAAGGTGGGGAAACTGTCTTCTCTGAGTGGGGCTTTGCAGCAGAATGAATAGTGTAGGGTATTCATTCTGAGGGAGGGGGAGAGGGAGAAAGTGAGAGGGACAGAGGAAGAGAGACAGTGGGAAATAGAGGGGGAGAGAGGAAGGAGAGAATGAGAGGGAGAAAGAAAGGGGGAGAGAGATGGAGGGCAGAGAGAAAGGAGAGAATGAGAGGGAGAGAGAGAAAGACAGAGAGGGAAAGAGAGAGAATGAGAGGGAGAGAGAGAAAGACAGAGAGGGAAAGAGAGAGGAAGGAGAGAATGAGAGAGACACACAGAGAAAATAGAGAATGTGCGGGAGAGGGAGAAAGGAAGAGAGAGAGAGAAAGAGGAAGGAGAGAATGAGAGGGAGAAAGAAAGAGGGGGAGAGAGAGGGAGGGCAGAGAGAAAGGAGAGAATGAGAGGGAGAGAGAGAAAGACAGAGAGGGAAAGAGAGAGGAAGGAGAGAATGAGAGAGACACACAAAATAGAGAATGAGCGGGAGAGGGAGAAAGGAAGAGGGAGAGAGAAAGAGGAAGGAGAGAATGAGAGGGAGAAAGAAAGGGGGAGAGAGAGGGAGGGCAGAGAGAAAGGAGAGAATGAGAGAGAGAGAGAAAGACAGAGAGGGAAAGAGAGAGGAAGGAGAGAATGAAAGAGACACACAGAGAAAATAGAGAATGAGCGGGAGAGGGAGAAAGGGAGAGGGAGAGAGAAAGAGGAAGGAGAGAATGAGAAACAGAGAGAATATAGAGAATGAGCGGGAGAGGGAGAAAGGGAGAGAGAAAAGAGAGAGGGGAAAGAGAAAGAGGGGAGAAAGAAAGGAAGGAGAGAACGAGAGAGACAGAGAGAAAATAGAGAATGAGCCGGAGAGGGAGAGAGAAAGAGAGACAGAGATAGAGGAAGCAGAGAATGAGAGAGACAGAAAGGGGGGAGTGGGAGAGAGAGAGAGAGAGAGAGAGAGAGAGAGAGAGAGAGAGAGAGAGAGAGAGATATGCTACACTTCAACAGAGGCTGTTGTTCTCCCCGAAGGAGGTTAGAACCAGAGTTTGGGTGGGCTGAAGTGAAGGAGAGCCTGTATCTGGGAATAATCGACCAAGCTGCTCACGGCAACATTAAAGAGAGAGAGAGAGAAAGAGAGAGAGAGAGAGAGAGAGAGAGAGAGAGAGAGAGAGAGAGAGAGAGAGAGAGAGAGAGAGAGAAACGAACCTTAAGGCTTTGAACTTCAGCACCTGAGCCCCCCTCTGGATGAAAGCGTTGGGTTTCGTTTCATAGTCCCTCTGGAGCTGCCAAGGTTACCTCCAAAGAAAAGCAAATGTAAAGATCTGTAGGAAACCACAACGCCCCTTTTGCTGACCCTTCCACGTGAATAAGAGTTTAGAAACTCTTCCACCCCGGCTACCCTCGCCCCTTCTGCAAGGTCCAAATGAAATTCCCTCCCCTGCCTTTAAAAAACGACAACTTATAATCTTATTTTGATATTTCACGAGTGCTTCGCGATTGCTCTGACCGAACCAAAAGCAGGAGGCAGATTCCTGGTTACGACAAAACCCCTTTGATTCAACGAAGGTGAATTCCTCCCATTCACATTCAGCCAAGGCCTGGCAAACAGTCTTTCAAAGGAGTATTCATGATCACAGACCTTATCTAGCTTGGAAAGCTGCCCTGTCAATATTTTTTTCCAAATGAGGTGCTCTGCAAGGAATAGCTGGGCACAGAATCTCGGAGATCCATGGACAGATCTTCACACTCCTGAAACGAATCTAATGAATGAAGGGTCTCCTGCAAACTCCACTCCCCTTTTGCTCCTCTTTTATTTCCTCTGGGAGGGGCCATTCACCCTCCACCTGTGGCTTTACTCCCAAGTCGACCCCGATTTCTGAGCTGCTCTTTTCTTCTGGCAGCTCTGCACATGTGCACACTGGGAACAGGCTCCAGCTGTTCCTCTGCCTCACTGCCATCTAGCTCCGAAGGCAGCTGAGAACTGCTCCACTTCTCCTTCTGATGCAGAGCCCTCCTCGAGCCTTCCCCAGACTCCAGGACTGGCCCAGGTTCCTCCCCAACCCTCCTCACTGTCTGACTCTGATGCCAACTCTGCTGGCCACTGGCGGGATACAACAGCAAGAAGATGCTCCAGGCCATCATTGTGAAAGGAGTGTCTTCCTTTTTTTTTTTTTTTTAAAGGATTCTATCGCAATTCCATTTTATTTTGTGGTTGAGAATTGGATGCTTGCATCTTCTTCAGTGGGGTGACAATGGAATCCTTCTTTGTTGCTCAAAGCCAGCTGCAGCTCCATGGTAGAACATCTGTTTTGGGTCTGGAAAGTCTATTCTAGAAGAGAAGAGAAGAGAAGAGAAGAGAAGAGAAGAGAAGAGAAGAGAGAATAAAATAAAATAGAAAAGAAAAGAAAATGGAATAGAATAGAACAGAGAATAAAATAAGAGAATAGAATAGAATAGAACAGAACATGGAATGAATAGAATAGAATAAAATAGGAATAGGAATAGAATTGGAATAGAAAATAGAATAGAAAAGAATAGAATAGAATAGAACATGGAATGAATAGAATAGAATAAAATAGGAATAGGAATAGAATTGGAATAGAAAATAGAATAGAAAAGAATAGAATAGAATAGAACATGGAATGAATAGAATAGAATAAAATAGGAATAGGAATAGAATTAGAAATAGAAAATAGAATAGAATAGAATAGAATAGAATAGAATAGAATAGAATAGAATAGAATAGAATTCTTCATTCGGCAAAGTGTAATTAGTCACAAAACGAATTTGTCTCCATTGCAGAACCTCTCAGTGTTTATTCAAAGGACCACCACCACCACCACCACCACCACCACCACCACCACCACCACCACCACCATCATCATCATCATCATCATCATCATCATCATCATCATCATCATCATCCCAGTAAGATGTAAAGAAGCAAAGGCGTTATCTACTACCTGGGTAAATAGATATAGACATAGAGAACCTAACTGCGATTTGAACCCTGTTGTGTTTTCCATCTCTACTGGTCGTTGCCCCATCTCTCTCTCTCTCTCTCTCTCTCTCTCTCTCTCTCCCTCTCCCTCTCCCTCTCCCTCTCTCCCTCTCTCTTCTTTTTCCTCCCTCCCTCTCTCTCACTCTCTGTCCCTTCCTCTCTCTGTCCCTTCCTCTCCCTCGTCCCCCCTCTCTCCCTCTCTCTCCCTTCCTCTCTCTCTCCCCTCCCTCCCTCTCCCTCTCCCTCTTTCCAAAGCCATATAGCAGCAGACAACTGGAAGACCGATCAATATTGTCAGAACTTGTGCGCCTTCCGATCGCTCCTCCTCCTGGGGTGATTTGTTTTAATTCCTATAATGGGGTTGGGGGTGGCCAGACAGTCCTCTGGATCCCTCTCCAGCTTCCCTCTGCTGAGAAGAAATGACTGAATGGATGGATGAGTCACCCTGGAGGAGGAGGAGGAGATGCCACTGCGAAAGGTCCATCGTCTGCTCGAAAGCCGAGAGGAGGAGGGTGGAAAGAGGGGAAGGGTGGGCCTGCCGAAACGAATGTGACCTCCCACTTTCTCCCCTCCCTTCTTGCCCCAAGCTGCCCTTCCCCACCCGGGAGTCCACCTAGCGAAGGGAGAGCCAAGCCGGACGTCCGTAGGGGAGGCCGTCTTTATAACTTATGCATTGCCTGGAAATGCCATAAGAAATTAATACGTGTTACAGAAACAGCAGCAGGGCATTAATATTTCAAGGGCGGGGGAGGGGAGGGGAGGGGAATGAATATTTAATTGGAAAGCCACGATTTGAAAGCGAGCACCACGAGGCTGGCCCAGACGGCGGCAGGCACTCCTTGTTAAGAAAGGTTCACGGTTGATCGTCAGGAGGCCTAACCGCCATTTCCGTGTATGGTGGAGATGGTAGTCTTCTTGTCCTCCTCTTTCTTCCTTCTTCCTCTTCCTCCTCCTCCTCTTCTTCTTTGTCTTTCTCCTCCTCTTCCTTCTCTTCCGCTTCTTCTCTCCTTCTCTCCTTCTCCTCTTTGTCTTCTTCCTCCTCCTCCTCGTCTTCTATTTCTTCTTTCTTTCTTCCTCCTCCTCCTTTTCTTCTTCCTTCTTCTTCTTCTTCCTCCTCCTCCTCCTCCTCCTCCTCTTCTTCTTCTCCTCCTCCTCTTTCTTCCTCTTCCTCCTCCTCTTCTTCGTGTTCCTCCTCCTCTTCCTTCTCTTCCTCTTCTTCCTCCTCCTCTCCTCCTCCTCTTTGTCTTCTTCCTCCTCCTCTACTTCTTCTATTTCTTCTTCCTTCTTTGTCTTCCTCCTCCTCTTCTTCTTCTATTTCTTCTTCCTTCTTTGTCTTCTTCCTCCTCCTTTTCTTCTCCCTCCTCCTCCTCCTCCTCCTCCTCCTCCTCCTCCTCCTCCTCCTCCTCCTCCTCCTCCTCCTCCTCCTCCTCCTCCTCTTCTTCTTCTTCTTCTTCTTCTTCTTCTTCTTCTTCTTCTTCTTCTTCTTCTTCTTCTTCTTCTTCTTCTTCTTCTTCTTCTTCTTCTTCTTCCATTACATAATGTCTTGGAAATATCGGCGAAGTCATAAATCAGCAGTGGCTGCTGGGGGTCCGCAGGCTCAGACTTCAGTGAGGCAGACAAACAGCTGGAGCCTGTTCCCAGTGTGCAGAGTTGCCAGATGAAGAGAAAGCTAAAGAAAAGGGGTTGACTCAGGAGTAAGGCCACAGGTGGACGATGAAGGGCCCCTCCCAGAGAAAATAAAAGAGGAGCGAAAGGGGAGTGGAGTTTGCAGGAGACCTTTAGTTCCCTTCATTGGTTCGTGACTCTCCGAGACTCCTTGCTGAGTTCTGCAGATCTCGGCCTGGCAGCTCTCCAAGCCAGATAAGGTCTGTGACCGTAAATCCTCCCTCGAAAGACTTTGCTGGATGTGAATGAGCAGAATTCACAGTCAATTAATAAAAAGGCTTTTTTTTATTAACAAGGAGTTTGCTTCAGGCTCTTGGGAAACCTCGCTCAGAACACTTCCTTTGAAATTACAGTTTAGTTACATTTTTTGTTCTTTTTTTATTTGTTTGTTTTTTCCAAGACATTTTTCCCGTGCCGCACTCTGCAAAGATGTTCCTGTGAAAACATGTTATCATACACATTTAATATAGATTTCCGCCAGCCAAGTACATTAGCTGAGAGCTTTCCATTGCTTGGTTGCTGTCTATCTCTTCCTGAATTGAGGTAGGCAGCAGAATAAGATTTTTTGGGGGGCACACCTCCTTTGACTTTGGAGAAATGTCTCCGAGAGGAAATCGCCCTTTGGGTGCGACAGGTTTTAAACCTGCGAGCTGCACTCGGAAGCTGATCGAACGGAATTCTGAGGTTTTGGGTTATATACTGGCCAGTGGGATGAACGGTGGTCTTTTCTGGTCTAAACGGCAGAGAACTGGATTTCAGGAGATGGCGAGGCATAAGATGGACTCTAATCTTGGCTTGGCCATACAGGGACATTGTCAGAACTATATGGGGTGAATTCCATGGATCCTAACCAGTAGCTATAGGTAAAGGTTCCCCTCGCACATCTGTGCTAGTCGTTCCCGACTCTAGGGGGCGGTGCTCATCTCCGTTTCAAAGCCGAAGAGCCAGCACTGTCCGAAGACGTCTCCGTGCTCATGTGGCCGGCACAACTCAACGCCCGAAGACGCACGGAACGCTGTTCCCTTCCCACCAAAGGTGGTTCCTATTTTCCTACTTGCATTTTTTAAATGTGCTTTCCAACTGCTCCGTTGGCAGAAGCCGGGACAAGTCACGGGAGCTCCCTCCGTTACGCGGCGCTGGGGATTTGAACCGCCAAACCACCAATCTTTCTGATCGACAAGCTCAGCAGCCCCCGAGCCACCGCCTCCCTTAACCAGTAGCTATGCAATCCCCCCACAGCCAAGCTGACAAATGGATCCCCTTTGTCTCTTGATTCCTCTTGAAATCATACGGAAGCAAACGCAAATCTGAAAGGAAAAAAAAAGAGAGAGAAAAGAAATCCCATCATCCGCTGGTTCTTTTCCTTCTGCTTGAACCCAAAGACTGCAACCTTTTCAGGACGATCCTTTGCATGGGCTCAGAGATGCTTTGCATGGCTATTGCCTCCCAGGTTTTAAAAGTAAGAAGGGTTGAACTCTTTCCTCAGTTTGCATTGGGAGTGCTGGGTTGTTTTCATCTCTGCTAAAGGCCACATCTTCCTCCTCCCCAACCATCTTGGAGGCATCTACTAAAAGTCTCAGGTGGCACGCTTGGAATGTTTTCATTTCATTCGCTCCTGAGGTCCCTTCCCTTTCTGGGATCGATTAATCAAGGGATGGCTGCTGCTTCTTGGTGGAACCCTGAGGGTGGGAGGAGAGAGAGAGAGAGAATAAGAGAGAGAGAGAGAGAAAGAGACACAGACAGACAGAGACACAGAAAGAGAGAGAGAATGAGCGAATGAGAGAGAAAGAAAATGAGTGAGAGAAAGAGAGAGAAAGAGAAACTGAGAGAATTAGAGAGAGAGAGACAATGAAAGAGAGAGAAACGTGTGAGAGACAAAGAATGAGAGAGAGAGGGAGAGAGAGGGAGAAAGAGAGAGAGAGAGACAGACAGAGACAGAGAGAAAGAGAGAGAATGAGAGAGAAAGAATGAGAGAGAATGAGAGAAAAAAATAAAAAAGAATTAGAGAAATGAGAGAAAGAATGAGAGAGAATTAGAGAGACAATGAGAGAGAGAAAATGTGTGAGGGAGTCAGAGAGAGAGGAAGCAAGAGAGAAAAAAGGAAGGAAGAAGGAAGAGACAAAGAAAGGGAGGGAGGGAGGAAGGAATGGAAGAAAGAAAGAATGAATCTGTCGGAGATGCTGATAGATGAAGGAATGAGCGAGGAGCTCTGTTTACGAGAAGGCTTTCCATGTTTCATGGAGATATTCTTGGGAATGGAGCCAGCTGCTGGGTGACCTCAGCCTGGGTTTTGAAAAGGGCCCAGTTGCCCCATCAGAAGAGGGAGAAACTTAGAGCAGGGATGGCGAACCTTTTCAGCACCGAGTGCCCAAACCAGAACATGCGTGCATATGTGTGCATGTGCATGCACCAGAGCACTGGAAACGCAAAGACCAGCTGGCCGGTGGATGCATGCCTGTTTTTTCGCACCAAAAGAGCCCTGAAAATTGCCTGAAAACAGCCTGGAAAAGGCCCGGGAACAGCCTGAAAAACAGCCTGAAGAATGGCCTGAAAACAGCCTGAAAACAGCTCCAAAAACGGCCTGGAAAAGGCCCAGAAACGATCTGAAAATGGCCTGAAAACAGGTCCAAAAACGGCCTGAAAACAGCCTGAAAACAGATCCAAAAACGGCCTGAAAACGGCCTGAAAACAGATCCAAAAATGGCCTGAAAATGGCCTGAAAACAGGTCCACAAATGGCCTTAAAACGGTCTGAAAACAGATCCAAAAACGGCCTGAAAACGGCCTGAAAACAGATCCAAAAACGGCCTGAAAACGGCCTGAAAACAGGTCCAAAAATGGCCTTAAAACGGCCTGAAAACAGATCCAAAAACGGCCTGAAAATGACCTGAAAACAGCCCCCCAAATAGCCTGATTTTGGGGTGTTTTCAGGCCCTTTTCTGGTGCTCCGGTACCCACAAAGTCCAGCGTGCCCATGTCAGGGTCCCAAATAGCATCCAATATAAAATCAGTCCGAGACAAGAGATTCCTCAAAGTTCCCATTTATTGAAAGAGCCACGTTGGCACATCCCATGGCCCAAGTCTCCCACTGCCACGAAGACAGATTCCTCCCATCCAGTTCCGGCCAGGGGGCAGAGACAAAGGATGACCTTCACTTTCTAAGAAGAACGTTGTTATGGCTACGTATCGCCCGACTCCATACAATCCCCCCCCCTCGCGTTTTCCCACAGTAGAAATTGTGGGAAATCCCAACCCAAAAGTTGGCTTGCAGGCAGGACAGCGCCCTGAAAAGCAGAAGAGCAGCTGGCGACGGCTCGCGTGCCCACCGAGGGAGATCTGCATGCCACCTCTGCCTCCTCCATCAAACCAAACCAAACAGGCAGGGAAATACACCTCCCACCTTTGAACCCCAAGTTTCTGCCTAGCTTAAACGAAAGGAAGATGGAGCTTTGGTTTCCCCCGTCTTCCTTCAGCTCCGCTGGTGGGTTGGACTTAGTCATCCTTAAGCGTAATCTCATTGAAAAAATGTCCCGAATTTGTCAGCTCTGACTAATTTAAGCTCTGTTGTATGACTAATGGCTGGCACCGTCCCAGCGTTTTTTAAGCCACTTTCCTTACTTCGATGATTAGATAAATAGAGCGGCGAGCGAGGCTGGTTGCCAGAATCCATTCCTGTACATTTTTATACGGCGTGGAGGGGGGCTTTGAACGCTCGATTGCCCCGCGCTCTCCGTGAGACACGCAGTTATTGTATTTAGTCTGCAAAGACCTTATCTCTCGGTGTCAAAATCCTGCACGCAACACGCTGGGGCTGGATGGCCGGCTCAGATACCGGATGTCGGAAAGGGGTAGCGGTGGGGGGAAGATCCGGCGATTGGAGCCATCATGGCTCGTCCGATCTGCTGCATATTGCATCGGCATACAGCTGGAAGGAACCTCCGAGGTCTTCTAGGCCAACCCCTTTGCCCAAGCAGGAGAGGCCCTATACCAGGGCTGTCCAACTCAAGGCTTGGGGGCCATATCCAGCCTTTTGGGGTGCTTAGATCTGCCGCCTGGCCCCTGCAGGCAAAAAGGCAGCTCGCTGCCCCTCCCAGCTCCCTTTTGCTGGCGGAGGGCTTCAGGGAACCTAGAGGTGGAGCTCTCGCCTCCCAATCAGGAGGTTGTGAGTTCAATCCTAGGTAGAGGCAGATGTAAGTTCTCCTGCTTGGGCAGGGGGTTGGACTAGATGACCTGCAAGGTCCCTTCCAACTCTTGTTAATCTGTTAACCCTCTGCCAGTTTGATACCAGTTTGACACCCCTGCCCTATATCATGTCAGACGGGCGTCTGTCCAGGCTCAGAGATGGAGCAACCAGAAGTTCCTTTTTTTTAAGTTTCTATTTTTTAACGCACATATAATCCGAAATATACCATGACATCTTAACAAACTTTTTTTAAAAAAAATATTCAATATTATATAAAATTCCTCGTACCATCAAGCTACGTCAACTTTAATTTGCTCTTCTGCTTTCCATACACCATATTATACTCTGTTTCATCTTCAACCTTTCTCCTGTCCCTCTCTCCTCCTCTCTACCTCCTTTCTTCCCTCTGCCATCTCTCTCTTCTCTACTTCCCCTTCCTCTCTCCTTCCCCTCTCTCCTTTTTCTACTCCTTCTTTCTCTCCTACTTCTCCTCTCCCTTCTCCTCTCCCCTCTCTTGCTCCTCTCTACATCCTTTCTTCCCTCTCTCCTCCTCTCTACCTCCTTTCTTCCCTCTGCCATCTCTCTCTTCTCTACTTCCCCTTCCTCTCTCCTTCTCCTCTCTCCTCTTTCCACTCCTTCTTTCTCTCCTCCTTCTACTCGCCTTTCTATTTTCCTGTCTCCTGTCTCCCCTCTTATAAATCAGGAAGTGAGGGAGGGAGGGAGGAAAGAAAGAAATCAGAAAGGAAAGGAAAGGAAGGAAGGAACTAAGAAAGAGGGAAAAAACCAGAAAGGAAGGAAGGAAAGAAAGAAAGAAATCAGAAAGAAAGAAAGAAAGAAAAAAAGAAAGAAAGAAAGAAAGAAAGAAAAGAAAGAAAGAAAGAGAGCTTAAGAGGCAGTATAATCCTGGCTGTTGTGATCACAAAAGTTGGAAATGGTTTCAAAAGAGAAGAAAATGAGCTGAAGGTAAATTTCCACGATCTCTTTAATGATGCAGCATGGAGAGGAACCACCTACAGAGGAAGAGGAGGAGGAGGAGGAGGAAGAGGAGGAGGAACAAGCAATAAGAGGACAACCCTGGTATGAGAAGGTCAGGGGAGGGGAGGACTTATGGGGAGAAGACAAGAAAGCGGGAGGTCAGGTGGGGAGTTGATGGAAAATGTGACTTGTGAGCAAGGGTGATTCGTGCTTCCTAAAAAAGTTCAGAGAGTCAACCGCACAGGTTGTTGTTCTTTCATTAAGCTTGTCTGGCAACGCATGTTTCTTTTGAGCAAGTGTTCAGGGGAGCATGGTTTTGTGGAAGGAGGAGGTGGAGAAGGAGAAAGATTAGGAGAAGTAGGAGAAAGGAAAAGGAGAAGGAAAAGAAGGAGAAAAATTAGGAGAAGGAGAAAGAGTAGGAGAAGGAGAAGGATTAGGAGAAAGATAAGGAGGAGAAGGAGGAGAAAGATTAGGAGAAGGAGGAGAAAGATTAGGAGATGGAGGAGAAAGATTAGGGGAAGGAGAAGGAGGAGAAAGATTAGGAGAAGGAGTAATAGAAAGATTAGGAGAAGGAGAAAGATTAGAAAGAGAAGGAGAAAGATTAGGAGAAGGAGAAAGATTAAGAGAAAGAGTAATAGAAAGATTAGGAGAAGGAGAAGAGAAGGAGAAGGAGAAAGATTAGGAGAAGTAGGAGAAAGGAAAAGGAGAAGGAAAAGAAGGAGAAAAATTAGGAGAAGGAGAAAGAGTAGGAGAAGGAGAAGGATTAGGAGAAAGATTAGGAGGAGAAGGAGGAGAAAGATTAGGAGAAGGAGGAGAAAGATTAGGGGAAGGAGAAGGAGGAGAAAGATTAGGAGAAGGAGTAATAGAAAGATTAGGAGAAGGAGAAAGATTAGAAAGAGAAGGAGAAAGATTAGGAGAAGGAGAAAGATTAAGAGAAAGAGTAATAGAAAGATTAGGAGAAGGAGAAAGATTAGGAGAAGGAGAAAGAGTAAGAGAAAGAGTAATAGAAAGATTAGGAGAAGAAGGCCTGGTAATCCTGGGGCCCTGAGCTTCTGAAGGGCCCCAACAGATTCTAATATATCTCGACTGCCGCTTGCATTTAATATCATTTCTGTCTCATCTTTTTTAAGGGTTTCAATGGTTTTGCACGATGGTCTGCTGGCCGATGGTTTGGGGTGGGCGGCTACACAAATCGAAAACATGAATTTAACAAATCAAATCAATAAAATAAGGAACGATTGGCCTCCCCACCAAGTTAGAAAGAAAAGATGAGACCCCAACTTACATCTGAATATGTGAGATCAGCTGCTTTTTCTAAATCTTTTGTAAAAACTATTGGCGCATATTCTAACACGAGGGAAGTATTTATCAACAACTGAAATGAGAATAGAATAGAATATAGAATAGAATATATAAAAATAGAATAGAATAGAATAGAATAGAGACTAGAGTAGAGTAGGATAGGATAGAGTAGAGTAGAGTAGAGTAGAATAGAATAGAGACTAGAGTAGAGTAGAGTAGAATAGAGACTAGAGTAGAGTAGGATAGAGTAGAGTAGAGTATAGAATAGAATAGAATAGAATAGAGACTAGAGTAGAGTAGGATAGGATAGAGTAGAGTAGAGTAGAATAGAATCGAATAGAGACTAGAGTAGAGTAGAATAGAATAGAGACTAGAGTAGAGTAGGATAGAGTAGAGTAGAGTAGAGTAGAGTAGAATAGAATAGAGACTAGAGTAGAGTAGAGTAGAATAGAGACTAGAGTAGAGTAGGATAGAGTAGAGTATAGAATAGAATAGAATAGAGACTAGAGTAGAGTAGGATAGGATAGAGTAGAGTAGAGTAGAATAGAATCGAATAGAGACTAGAGTAGAGTAGAATAGAATAGAGACTAGAGTAGAGTAGGATAGAGTAGAGTAGAGTAGAGTAGAGTAGAATAGAATAGAATAGAATAGAATAGAATAAGGAATTCTTTATTGGCCAAGTGTGATTGGACACACAAGGAATTTATCTTTGGTGCAGATGCTCTCAGTGTATCTAAAAAGACAAGATATATTCGTCAAGAATCATAAAGCACAACACTTAACGATAGTCACAGGGTACAAATAAACAATCAGGAAACCATCAATATCAATATCAATCGTAAGGATACAAGCCACAAAGGTACAGTCATAAGTGGGAGGAGATGGGTGATGGGAACGATGAGAAGACTAATAGTAATAGCAATGCAGCCTTAGTGAATAGTTTGACAGTGGGGAGGGAATTATTTATTTAGCAGAGTGATGGCATTCGGGGGAAAACTGTCCTTGTGTCTAGTTGTCTTGGTGTGCAGGGCCCTATAGTGTCGTTTTGAGGGTAGGAGTTGAAACAATTGATGTCCAGGATGCGAGGGGTCTGTAGATATTTTCCCAGTCCTGTGTGCAGGTCCTCCATGGGAGGCAGGTTGGCAGCCATGGTTTCTTCTGCAGTTCTGATTCTCCTCCGAAGTCTCTGTCTGTCTTGTTGGGTGGCAGAGCCAAACCAGAGAGTTGTGGAGGTGCAGATGACAGACTCAGTCATTCCAGAATCAGCAGAGCTCCTTGGGCAGTTGGAACTTCCTGAGTTGTGATTGGAAAGTGGGATTTTTGTGGGGGTTTTGGAACTGACCTGTGTGCCCGGCTCCTTGGTCAAACTCCTGCTTGCTTAGGAAAATGTTTTTATTTATTTATTTTTCTCTTCAGGGAAAACCAACCTTTTTTTGCCATTAGGGGGAGCTTTTGCGATCTTCCCAAATGCACGCATCCACAGAGGGGTGTGTTGTGTTTATATGCAAATACACAACATTCACCCACTCAGAGATAAATACAGGGGTGGCCTTCAACCCTCAATATCCCAGCTGAGGCAACAGAGGTCTCTCAAAAAAAAACTTCTTAGCTACCTGTGAATTTATAATTTGGGGGAAGGAAAATAGAAGACAGGTAAGACACTGAATCAAGGGAGAGGTAAATGTGCTATTTGGAAGGAAGGAAGGAAGGAAGGAGGGAGGGAGGGAAGGCAGGAAGGAAGGAAAGAAAGACAACGAAAGAAAGAGAAAGAAAGAAAGAAAGAAAGAAAGAAAGAAAGAAAGAAAGAAAGAAAGAAAGAAAAAGAAAGAAAGGGAAAAGCAAGAAGGCGAGAGGGCTTCTTTTAAAATCTTTTTTCATTTTAAAAACTCAGCCTTGCTCAATTTCTGTTTGGTGTTTTCCAAATTAGAAACTTACAAATTAAATTAAGAATTTTCTGTCTCTGAATGTGACTCTCTCCCCTACTCTCTCTTTTACCCTCTTTTTTCGCTTTCTCTCTCTCTCTCTTTCCCCTTCCTTTCCCTCTTTCTCTCTCTTTCATCTTTCTTTCTCCATTCCTCTCACTTTCTCTTTTCCTCTTCCTCTCCCTCTTTTCTCTCTCTCTCTCCCCCTCTCTCTCTTTCACCCTCTCCCCTTCTCCCTTCCCTCTTTCTCTCTCCCTCTCTATCTTTCACTCTCTGTCTTTCTCTCACCCTTCCTCTTTTTCTTTCTCTCTCCTTCCTTTTCTCCTCTTCGTCTTTTCTCTCCCTCTTTCTTTCTCCCTCTCCTACTTTCTCTCTCCTACTTTCTCTCTCCTACTTTCTCTCTCTGTCTCTGTCTCTCTCTGTCTCTCTCTCTCTCTCTCTCTCTCTCTCTCTCTCTCTCTCTCTCTCTCTCTCTCTCTCCCTCTCCCCCTCTCTCCCTCTTTCTCTCTAATGCAGCTTTTAATGCTCCACTCTCTTAGCACCTCCAGTTTCCCAATGAAGGAATGGAGTGTGAATTCTCTTCCAGGATAATCCGATGAGAATCTGGGATTTGAAGTCATGGATTAGCTACAGGGGACACCCACCCTCCAAGACTTCTGGGTGTGTGTCTGCGTGTCTGTGTGTCAGACAAGCAATTGAATAACTTTGGAGGGAAGAAGAAAGGAAGAAGAAAAATTAAGGCAGAGAGAGGCAGGGAAGAAGGAAAGAAGGAGAAAGCTTTTTTTCAAATTTATGGGTGTCAAGTTTCAAGATGTTTTTTTACTCGCTGTGTGACAAAAAAAATTAAAAGTGTGTGTGTGGGGGGGGGGGAGGAGATCGTACCAGCACTGGGGAGGGGGTGTGATCTATCCAAAGTGAGGGCAATTCTTGGGGGGGGGGCAAAAGGCAAAAGGTCAAGAATATGAGCTTTGGAAGGATCTCAAAACAGAAGTGGAGGTGAAGTGTTACAAGGGAACTTTTCTTCTTCTTCTTCTTCTTCTTCTTCTTCTTCTTCTTCTTCTTCTTCTTCTTCTTCTTCTTCTTCTTCTTCTTCTTCTTCTTCTTCTTCTTCTTCTTCTTCTTCTCCTCCTCCTCCCCCTCCTCCTCCTCCTCTACTCCACCACCACCTCCTCTTCTTCTTCTGCCTCCTCCTCCTCCTCCTCTACTTCTTCTTCTTCTTCTTCTTCTTCTTCTTCTTCTTCTTCTTCTTCTTCTTCTTCTTCTTCTTCTTCTTCTTCTTCTTCTTCTCCTTCTTCCTCTTCTTCTTCTTCTTCTCTCCTCCTCCTCCTCCTCCTCCTCCTCCTTCACCTCCTCCTCCTCCTCCTTCTTTCTTCCTCTCCTCTTCCTCCTCCTCCACTCCACCACCACCACCTCCTCCTCTTCTTCTTCTTTTGCCCCCCCTCCTCCTCCTCCTCCTCCTCCTCCTCTTCTTCTTCTTTCTTTTTCTTCTTCCTCTTTTTCTTCTTTCTTTTTCTTCTTCCTCTTCTCCTCCTTCCTCTTCTTCCTCCTCCTCCTCTTCTTCTTCTTCCTCCTCCTCCTCCTCCTCCTCCTCCTCTTCTTCTTCTTCTTCTTTCTTCCTCTTCTTCCTCTTCTCCTCCTTCCTCTTCTTCCTCTTCTTCTTTTGCCTCTGCTTCTCCTCCTCCTCCTCCTCCTCTTCTTCTCCTCCACCTCCTTTTTGAATTTCTCTTGGAATAAAAGTGGTCCCAAGAGAGGATGAGGGGAGAGAGAGAAAGAGAGAATTTAATCTGGCTCTTCTTTTTCTAACC
>CM077652.1:12756968-12781879 GCA_039707465.1 Rhabdophis nuchalis | reverse complement strand
CAAGAAGCTCCTTCAGTTGTGAAGAGAGAACGTCTACAGTCCTTGAATGAGAAGGGAGAGTTTGCCAAACAAACACAAGGATTTGTCTATCTATTTTGTCTGCGTTTGTCTGTGTTTCCAAAGCAGAGGACCAGGGCAGGATTTGGCAAAATTTAAAAGGGGGGAAAAATGTGAAAAGGCAGACGCCCTTTGCATCTGTCTGTTATTTCAGCTGGTCTACTGCTGTTTGGACAAGCTGGAGCAGAAGATCCGGTACAGTGTCCAAGGTTTTTGTGTGTGTGTGTGTTTGTTGACTTAACAGGCAGGTGCATCCAAAGCACCTTAGCCTATGTTGGGTCTGATGCAAGCTTGCCAACTAAGAGGGGCCATCGAGACATACAGCTGTGAGGGTTAACAGGGTGGGTGTGTAGTACGTTGCCCGTAGGAAGAAGAAAACCCCTGCTGAAGGTCTGCAGATGGGATTCTAAAGGTCATCTCCAATCCTTCTTCTGAAGCTCCTCCTCCTGCTGCTAAAATATGACCTAGGAGGATGCCCTGATGATGTTACCTAGTTGGGCAATGAAATGGCTGCAAGGAAACCACCAAGCTTAGAGAGCACCAAGGATCCCACCATTCTCTTCCCCCTCCTCCTCCTCCTTTTCTTTCTCTACTCCCCAAGCTCCACTCTCTTCTAGCACCGCTAGTCAGGTGAAAAAAACAACCCTACTGAGAAAGCACCAGGGACTCCTCATGTCAACCCTGAGCTACACATATTCTCTTTTATGGATAAGAAAAAAGAAAACTCTGCAAATGTCTCTTTCAATGTTTAAAGTTGGTTCCTTAATACACCAAATAGAGAGCCGCCTCCTCCTCCTCCTCCTCCTCCTCCTCCTCCTCCTCCTCCTCCTCCTCCTCTTCTTCTTTTAATGGAATATAATAAGGAAATAGAATAGAATAGAATAGAATAGAATAGAAAATGGAATCGAAAAGACCTTGGAGGTCTTCTAGTCCAACCCTCTACTCAGGCAGGAAATGCTAGACCACTTATCCAAGATCCTCTTAAAAACTTCCAGTGTTGGAGCATTCACAACTTCACTGGTTAATGGTTCTAATTGCCAGGAAATTTCTCCTTAGTTCTAAGTTGCTTCTCTCCTTGATGAGTTTCCACCCGTTGCTTCTTGTTCTATGCTCAGATGCTTTGGAGAATATGCTGACTGCCCTCTTCTCTGTGGCAGCCCAGTGAGACAACTTGCCTCCAGAAGTTGTGAATGCTCCAACACTGGAAGTTTTTAAGAGGATCTTGGATAAGTGGTCTAGCATTTCCTGCCTGAGTAGAGGGTTGGACTAGAAGACCTCCAAGGTCTTTCCGATTCCATTATTCTGTTCTATTCTATTCTATTCTATTCTATTCCTTATTATATTCCATTAAAAGAAGAAGAGGAGGAGGAGGAAGAGATAGACGATTCTCCTCCTCCTCCTCCTCCTCCTCCTCCTCCCTCCTCCTCCTCCTCCTTCTCGCTCAAGAGATGGCTGGGAGTCACACACATGTGAAGAGTTAAGGTGCTCTCAAGTCTGTGGGGCCCCTTTGAGGAGGGAGCTAGGGTCAACTGCATCTGCTTTAGATTCCCAGGAGGACCAAGGAGGAAGCTGCTGGCATTTTAAGAAACAGTTGAAGGGAAGAAAAACAAAGCAGGATCTATTCCCCTTGGCCCATTCCCTGCCACACTTTTTTTTAAAAATAGAGGGGTGGGGGGAGAAGAACCCCCTCCTCTGTTATCGTCCAATTTGCAACTGGCCTCCCCACAGAGAAGCAGTAGATCAAGCTTTGCTCCTGTCCACTAAGGAGAAAGACCCAGGGATGGAGAAGACATATTTTGGAAGCGGGGACCGAGCAGCTCTGGCCAAAACAAGCAAGAGGAGAGGAGTGAGAAGGGGAGGCGGGGAACCGCACGCCCAAGTTTAGAAAGGAAATTATTTTTAACGTCGTTGAGTAATGGACACATCCAGCCTTGCTTCCTTCAATCAAACTGAGAAAATGCCATTTGTTTTACGCCCGGGAGATTTTGCGGTATTTTAGCATTCACTCCAGCGTCTAAATATGGAATGCGATGGTGAAATAACAGCCCATGAGAAAGTGCATAACAATATATATTGTTAGACAGATACAGTACACACACACACACACACTTCTTGGCCTCAATCCTTTAACTTTGGAAGAACAAGGGAGGAGGAGGTGGTGGTGAAGATAAATAAATAGAGACTAAGGAAAGGAGAAGGAGAAGGAAAATGAGACTCAGAAGGAGAAGATAAGGAGGAGGAGGAGGAGGAGGAGGAGGAGGAGGAGGAGGAGGAGGAGGAGGAGGAAAGGAGGAGTTAGACAATAAGGAAAAGAAGGAGAAGGAAAATGTAGAAGGAGATAATAGACAAGGAGGAGGAGGAGGAAGAAGAGAGAGACAATGAGGAAAAGAGAAGGAGGAGGAGGAGGAGGAGGTAGACAATGTTGAGGAGGAGAAAAGGAGAAGAGAAAGGAGGAGGACGAGACAGACAATAAGAAAAAGAAGGAGAAGGAAAATGTAGAAGGAGATAATAGACAAGGAGGAGGAGGAAGAAGAGAGAGACAATGAGGAAAGAGAAGGAGGAGGAGGTAGACAATGTTGAGGAGGAGAAAAGGAGAGGGAAAGGAGGAGGACGAGACAGACAATAAGGAAAAGAAGGAGAAGGAAAATGTAGAAGGAGATAATAGACAAGGAGGAGGAGGAAGAAGAGAGAGACAATGAGGAAAAGAGAAGGAGGAGGAGGAGGAGGAGGTAGACAATGTTGAGGAGGAGAAAAGGGGAAGAGAAAGGAGGAGGACGAGACAGACAATAAGGAAAAGAAGGAGAAGGAAAATGTAGAAGGAGATAATAGACAAGGAGGAGGAGGAAGAAGAGAGAGACAATGAGGAAAAGAGAAGGAGCAGGAGGAGGAGGAGGAGGAGGAGGAGGAGGTAGACAATGTTGAGGAGGAGGAGAAAAGGAGAAGAGAAAGGAGGAGGACGAGACAGACAATAAGGAAAAGAAGGAGAAGGAAAATGTAGAAGGAGATAATAGACAAGGAGGAGGAGGAAAAGTAGGAGGAGGAGCAAACAGATCTTTCCTTCCTTCCTTCTTCCTTCCTTCCTTCCTTCCTCCCTCCCTCCCTCCCTCCCTCCCTCCCTTCCTTCCTTCCATCCATAACTCTGCCCACTGCCAGCAGTTTGATCCTGACCAGCTCAAGCCTTCCACCCTTCCAAAGTCAGTAAAATGAGGACCTAAATTATTAGGGACAACAGGCTGACTCTGTAAACTGCTAAGAGAGGATTGTAAAGCACTCTGAAGCGGTATAGAAGTCTAAGAGCTGTTGTTATTGCTCTTCCTCCCTCCCTCCCTCCCTCCCTCCCTCCCTCCCTGCCTCCTCCCTCCTCCTGGTTAGAATGCAGTATTGCAGGCCAACTCTGCCCACCGCCAGCAGTTCGATCCTCACCAGCTCCCAATTAACTCAGTCTCCCGTCCTTCCGAGGTGGGTCAAACGAGGACCCAGATTGTTTGGGGGGGGGGCAAGAGGCTGACTCTGTCAACCGCTTAGAGAGGGCTGTAAAAGCACCGCGAAGGGGTCTATAAGTCTAAGCGCTATCGCTACTGAACGCCCAGGTCGCTGGCTCTCTTCCTGTCCCAATCGAATTGAATCCCGATCGCGTCAGAACATCCCGTTCTAACATGTTGGCCCGCCCCAGTGAGGAGCAGCCCTAAAACGATGGCTAGGTTAAGCTATCGTTGTTTATTTCTTATGGGGATTGCTACCCCTGCTGTCTGAACGCAGTCTCCAGGGCGACTCCTTTCAGTGCATTTAGGAGCTGCATCAAGGATAAGCTGGCAATTAAAGGCGCAAGCAAGCCAACAATGGAGAGAAACC
This sequence comes from Rhabdophis nuchalis, assembly GCA_039707465.1. Classification (NCBI taxonomy): domain Eukaryota; kingdom Metazoa; phylum Chordata; class Lepidosauria; order Squamata; family Natricidae; genus Rhabdophis; species Rhabdophis nuchalis. Next base: position 12,777,970 of record CM077652.1, on the reverse strand, counting down.
CCAGCGAAACGACTTCTGTTCTTGAATTGGTAAGTCTTCAAACCGCTGAGACAATGTGGTTTTTTATGCAAAGAAAAGAAGGAAGCGCCGAGAAATATGGGTGAATTTCAACCTTGGGAGAAAGACAAAGCATTTTTTAATCTAAACGTCTGGAGGTTGAAACCCGGGCTGAATTCCTATAGCAGGTAAGATGACTGGCTTGATTGCAATCCACACACCCTGGTTCGTTGGGTAAGTATTCATATTTGGTTTGTTTGCAGCTTAGTAGCATATATAATGTGGGTTAGTTCAGTAACAACGGTTCGGTAATGAAGATATTGAATAAACACTAGGGAAACCACAGTTCTAGTTTTGCCAAAGGTGCTTTTTCAAAAGGCAACTGGATTTTGTTGTCATCCGAGAACCTTCTTCAGAACTGAAGGAGCTTCTTGGATGCGGAGCGAAACCTCTTCGCGGAAAAACAAAGGTCCAGTGGCCTTTTGAGAAAGCACCTTTGGGGCAACCATAACCTGGATGACTGAGAATCTCCATGGACATGGTCCCAGTTCATCTTCAAACTAATGTTCTGGCCAATTATTGGTTGAGTAGATAAACAGCTCCACCATCTTTTAAGCTGGTTAGGGGCTGGGGATGAAAAGGGGCTGGCTTTGCAAAGGGGCAACAGTGACCGGATGGCAAATGGAAGTAAGAACATGCTTGAAAGTAAAGGTAAAGGTTCCCCTCGCACATCTGTGCCAGTCGTTCCCGACTCTAGGGGACGGTGCTCATCTCCGTTTCAAAGCCAAAGAGCCAGCGCTGTCCGAAGACGTCTCTGTGATCATGTGGCCAGCATGACTCAACACCAAAAGCACATGGAACGCTGTTCCCTTCCCACCAAAGGTGACTCCTATTTTCCTACTTGCATTTTTTACGTGCTTTTGAACTGCTAGGTTGGCAGAAGCTGGGATGAGCTGGGAGCTCCCTCCATGACGGGATTCGAACTGCTGAACTGGCGACCTTTCTGATCGACAAGCTCAGCACCTTAGTTACTGAGCCGCCACCTCCCTAAGGACATTGTTACTCCATTTCAATGAAAGTCCACCACAAGCGATCAAAACTTGGCTGACGGTACTTACGTGTCCACGAAGGTCCGACTGAGGTCCGAGATGAGAAACGAAGGTCCTTCCTGAAACGGGGGCTCCCGGGAGACTTTGTAGTGGATGGGCCGGCACTTTTGACACTGCGAGCTCTGCGGGACCGAAATGATCATCGCAGCATCGATCTCCAGCTGTTCGTCCAAGGTGTAAATCTGAATGCCCTGCACTGCGTCCTTCATCTTCTCCGTATCCAGCCTGATGGTCATGGGGACGTCGCAGAAGAAGTTCTGAGGCCCGAGCGAAACGTTTTCCCCGCCCGCCATCAACAGCTTGACATCGTTGATGGCTTCTTTGGAGTCCCACTCGGGGGAGACGTACGTCACCCAGATGGTCAGCGATTCTGGGACGACCGGATATTGGAACTGGAGCTGAAGGTAGCATCCTTGAGGTTCGGGGCAAGCCGGTGGGACAGTCTGCTTGATGACTGCTGAATTGGGAGTCCACGTTCGGACATCAGGTTTACACGGCTGCTCTACATCTGGGTGTCCTTGAACAGAGGAGAAGAAAAAGGGAGAATGGAATCAAACTTGCAGGAAACCTACCCAAATTAGCGATGCCAAAGATTCTCCAAGACTTTGCTCCAACGATCTATATAAATGAATGTAAGCTACCTTCATTTTCCAGGATTGAGGATCTCGAACCTTGGGGACTAAGACATATGGACTTCAACAGATCAAAGGGTGCAGAGAAGAGCAACCAGGATGATGAGAGGACTGGAGACTAAAACATATGAAGAATGGTTGCAGGAACTGGCTAGTCTAGGGAAGAGACTAGGAGAGACAGGATAGCAATGCTGCAATATTTGAGGGGCTGCCCCAGAGAGGAGGGGGTCAAGCTATTTTCTAAAGCACCTGAAGGCCACACAAGGAACAATGGATGGAAACAGACCCAGGAGAGATTCAACCTGGAAATAAGGAGGAATTTTCTGACAGTGAGGAAAATCAACCCATGGAACAGAAGTTGCCTTCAGAAGTTGTGGGAGCTTCATCACTTGAGACTTTCAAGAAGAGACTGGACTGCCCTCTGTCAGAAATGGTATGGGGTCTCCTGCTTGGGCAGGGGGTTGGACTAGATGACCTACAAGGTCCCTTCCAACTCTGGAATTCTATTTTCAATGGAACAGAAGTTCCCTTTGGAAGTTGTGGGGATGTCAGCGTTCCAAATATCATGCAGAATTAAATCAGAGTCCAAGGCAGAACTATCCTTCAAGTTCCAATTTAATAAGACAGACATGTTAGCACAACCTCAGCAGGGAGCTTCAACCCTAGAAGCTTTCAAGAAGAGACCGGACTGCCATCTGTCAGAAATGGTATGGGATCTCCTGCTTGGGCAGGGGGTTGGACTGGATGACCTCCAAGGTGCCTTCCAACTCTATTCTCTATTCTTATTTTCAGGACTATTCTAGAAAGCAGAGAACAGTCCATTTCGGGTTTTCACCCTCTGAAATCCCAGACGCGGTAAACCACCATCCTTTTCCTCCCACAACTGTTTTCCCCAAAAACCAAGGGGGCAAAAAAAAACAACCCCAGAAGCCCGGAGTTTGGTTTGGTTTTTAAAAGAAAAACTGCCCAAGATCATCAAAAATGGGTGACCCGGGCTGACCAAAGCAGATGGAAACGAACAGATGTCAGAGAAGGACGCAAGGGAGAAGAAGAGCAACAGATGATCTGTTAGGATAATTATCCTGATGTTGGGTTGGCAATATATATAAGCCAGGATTATTAAAGGGGATATGTATCTTTATAGACTATGTGGAATCTGTGCTCAATCATAAAAGGCAGCTGGAAACACAGTTCATCCCCTTTTGCTTTGCTTCCTGATTGCCACTGAGGAAGAAGCTGAACCTGAAGACGGAAGAAGTATCATTGTTTTGACTGACTGTAAGATAACTGTGGTTTTGGTGAAGGACTGTTTATTGTTAGAGGAGTTAGTATCACTGTTTGGAAGAAGCATTTGAGTTACATCAAGAGTAAAGACTATTTATTTTTTTTACTATCAGTGTTTGATAGTTATTATGTGGTTTAAGCAAGGTATCTCTTGCTGTCCGGTGTATTGCACTATTCCGCCTGTTTATTTTCCAACGGGGGTGTTTTTCACCCCTAACACGATCTCGGCTGCCGTCGCATGGTTGAGTAACAGAGAGAGATGATGGTTTTGTTTTGCACCAATGTGGAAGAAACCGAGCGAACAAAACATCCTTTTTTTTTTTAAAGAAAAGGCAGGTTTTGATTACTAACACGGCCCAGGAGGAGATTAAAAAAAGGGCTCCGCACTTAATTATAAATTGGTTGCTCATCCTTCACTGCTACTCCGCTGATTGCATTGTTTTCGCCGAGATTTGTCATCCTTCCTAGATATTAATCATGCTGTCTGAAGAGGCTCCCAAATGTTTATTTGCAGGAACCGTTAGTGCCCAGCGGTGAGGTTGCGTGTGCCTCTCTTCCTCCGTCCCACCCTTGCCCAGGTCGGTAACGCGAGGCTGACCTTCAGCTCCTCGGGGGCTCCAGTGGCCTGAGGGGTCGCACGGCATCGGCGAAGAGGCACTGGAAGCGTATTGGACCAAAATCCGTTCTTCCCCGCACAGCTCACAAGATGATCCCACTTCTCTAGGTGGCCAGGAAGGAAAAGGAGGAAGTGCTCCAACTTAGTAACAGTTGAACGTTCTTTCTTTCTTTCTTTCTTTCTTTCTTTCTTTCTTTCTTTCTTTCATTCTTTCATTCATTCATTCCTTCCTCCCTCTGAGTCCTTTCTCCTTCCCTCCAAGTCCTTCCTTCTTTCCTTCCCTCCCTTTCCTTCTCTTCCTCCTTCCCTCCCTCAGATTCTTTCCTCCCTCTCTCCCTCTTCTTTCTTCCTTCTCTCCTTCCCCTTTCTCTCTCCCTCTCCCTTCTTTCCTTCCTCTTTCTTCCTTCTTTTCTTCTTTCCTTCCTTCCTTCTTTCCTTTCTATTTCTCCCTTTTCCTTCCTTCTTCTTCCTTCCTTCCTATTTTTCTCTCTCTCTCTCCCTTCCTTTTCCTTCATTCCCTCCTTTTTTCCTTCTTTCCTTCTCCTTTCTCTCTTCCTTCCTCTCCCTTCCTCCCTCCCTTATATCCTTTCTCCCCTTCCTCTCCTTCCTTCCTTCCTTCCCTCAGTCCTTCCTTCCTTCCTTCCTTCCTTCCTTCCTTCCTTCCTTCCTTCCTTCCTTCCTTCCTTCCTTCTGCAGAACACAAAAGAGTCAAGGTGGCTTGCTTTTTCCATGGTTTATTTAATAATGATCTGTTGAGATTTGGGCTGCAATACCCTAAGCTATAATCCTCAGCCCACCATTAACCTCAAACCCTTCAATGGTATCACATGAACCCCATCTCTAGCTGAGTCTGCCCCGTGAGAGGTTTAATCTTTTAGATTGGACTTCTCCTTCTTAAAGTAAATTGGGTCCCAATCAGGGGTGAAATTCAGCAGGTTCTTACAGGTCCTAGACAACTGGCAGCAGAAATTTTGAGTAGTTCAGAGAACCAGCAAATACCACCTCTGGCTGGCCCCAGAATGGGGAGGGAATGGGGATTTTGCATTACTGCATTATAAGAGTATAGAGTAGAGTAGAGTAGAGTAGAGTACAATAGAAGTAGAGTAGAGTAGAAGTAGATTAGAATAGAATAGAATAGGAGTAGAGTAGAGTACAATAGAAGTAGAGTAGAGTAGAGTAGAGTAGAAGTAGAGTAGAATAGAATAGAAGTAGAGTAGAGTAGAGTACAATAGAAGTAGAGTAGAGTACAATAGAAGTAGAATAGAAGTAGAATAGAAGTAGAATAGAAGTAGAGTACAATAGAAGTAGAGTAGAGTAGAGTAGAAGTAGAGTAGAATAGAATAGAATAGAAGTAGAGTAGAGTAGAGTAGAGTAGAGTACAATAGAAGTAGAGTAGAGTACAATAGAAGTAGAATAGAAGTAGAATAGAAGTAGAGTAGAGTAGAGTAGAGTAGAGTAGAGTAGAGTAGAAGTAGAGTAGAATAGAATAGAAGTAGTGTAGAGTAGAGTACAATAGAAGTAGAATAGAATAGAAGTAGAGTAGAGTAGGGTAGGGTAGGGTAGGGTAGGGTAGAGTAGAGTAGAGTAGAGTAGAGTAGAGTAGAGTAGAGTAGAGTAGAGTAGAGTAGAGTAGAATGAAATTCTTTATTGGTCAAGTGTGATTGGACACACAAGGAATTTGCCTTTGGTGCAGATGCTCTCAGCGTCCATAGTTTATAGTTTCAAAAATAAGACTTTAAGCAATTCCTTCCCTTCCGTCTTCAGGGGGAAAAGATTTATTTATTCAAGATTTGGGGAGGCGGGGGGGGGGGAGGGAACCTTAGAAAATGATGACATCATTGCAGGGGAATGTTTTCTTTGATATCTCCAGATCATACCTGCTCCACAAAAAAAGAGAAAACCCCGAACCTTCCCAGTGGCAGGGTCTGTAAAACAAAACTTGAGTGTTGATGTAAGGTTTGTTGTTGTTTTTTTGTTATGAAATCTTAGCTCAGGCTGGCTGGCAATTGGATGCCATTTAAGTCTCCATTCGCCGGGGCTTAATAAAAACCGACTGAGGCAGGCTGAAGACGGACCTCAGCACCGGCGTCTTTCATTACACAACAATTAGCCTTCGATCGGCCTGTCTCTTAATAGAGAGATTGAATTTATGGCGTCGACAATCGCCCACCTAATGAAATATAAATTGAATGCACATTGCGTTTTGTTCCATCGAGGCCCGAGGAAAGGGGAAGTTGAGAACGAAATCTGCAATGGAGGGGAGGGGTAGCAATGGCCCTTAGATTTATAGACCGCTTCATACTGCTTTTGCAGCCCTCTCTAAGCGGTTGACAGGGTCAGCCTCTTGCTCCCCAACAATCCGGGTCCTCATTTGACCCACCTCGGAAGGACAGACGGCTGAGTCAACCTTGAGCTGGTCAGGATCGAACTGCTGGCAGTGGGCAGAGTTAGCTTGCAATACTGCATTCTAATGGGAGGGAGGGAGGGAGGGAGGGAGGAAGGACAGCAGTTATAGTGCTTAGACTTATATGCTGCTTCACAGCCCTCTCTAAGCGGTTTACAGAGTCAGCCTCTTGCCCCCCCAACAATCTGGGTCCTCATTTGACCCACCTCGGAAGGATAAGAGGCTGAGACAACCTTGAGCTTTGTCAGGATTGAACTTCGGGCAGTGGGTAGAGTCAGCCTGCAATACTGCATTCTAACAACTGTGCCATCATGGGAAGGAAGAAAGGAAGGCAGGAAGGCAGGAAGGAAGGAAGGAAGGAAGGAAGGAAGGAAGGAAGGAAGGAAGGAAGGAGAAAAGGGAGTGAAAGAAAGAGAAAGCGAGGGAAGGAAGGAAGGTAGGAAGCAATAGCAATAGACTTATATCCCACTTCATAGTGCTTCCCAGCCCTCTCTAAGCAGTTTGCAGAGTCATCCTCTTGCCCCCAACAATCTGGGTCCTCATTTTACAGACCTCGGAAGGCTGGAAGGATGAGTCAACCTTGAGCAGGTCAGGATTGAACTTCTGGCCGTGGGCAGAATTAACCTGCAGTACTGTTCCCTTCCCACCAAAGGCGGTCCCTATTTTCCTGCTTGCATTTTTTAACGTGCTTTCGAACTGCTAGGTTGGCCGCAGCTGCAACAAGTCACGGGAGCTCCCTCCGTTACGCGGCGCTGGGGATTCGAACCACCCAACAGCCCACCTTTCTGATCGACAAGCTCAGCGTCTTAGCCCCTGAGCCACCACGTCCCTCAATCCAATGTACAGCCCCATCAAAGAAGAGGAACAGCCATCCAACAACATTCAGAACTCATTCCTCCCATAACATTGACGGCCTTCGGAACCGATATTCCCACATTATCCCACCCATTCACCTTTCAAAGAAGTGCCGGTCAATGGGTGGAAACCACTCCAGAGTAACGGAAGTTTCTGTCCGGTCCACAATTTGAGGCATGATGGCAATGGGGGCTGGTTTCTTGATATGTTGCCAGCTTTGATACACTAGATCTAGGTAGCAGTGCATACGGGCAACCTGGTTTGGGGTGAAGGAATTGGTGCAGTCATCATCTAGAGAAGCAAACGCCATCAAGAAACAGGAGAGAGTCAGAGAGAGAGAGAGAGAGTTAAGACTTAGTACAACGGGATATGCCAGGTTTTCTATCTGAATACTGCTAGCAGCTTTCTGAACTATATGCTATGTCTTAGATAAAGGTTCCCCTCGCACATATGTGCTGGTCATTCCAGACTCTAGGGGGCGGTGCTCATCTCCGTTTCAAAGCCGAAGAGCCAGCGCTGTCCGAAGACGTCTCTGTGGTCATGTGGCTGGCATGACTCAACACTGAAGGCGCACGGAACGCTGTTCCCTTCCCACCAAAGTGGTTCCTGTTTCCCTACTTGCATTTTTACGTGCTTTCGAACGGCTAGGTTGGCAGAAGCTGGGAGAAGTCACGGGAGCTCATTCTGTTAAGGGGCGCTAGGGATTCGAACCGCTGAACTGCTGACCTCTCTGATCGACAAGCTCAGCGTCTTAGCCACTGAGCCACTGTAACGATGTCTTAGTTGGCCTATAAAGCTCCTTTCGAGCTGAGCTGTGCTCCTTAACGCCTGACATGGACGTCCCTATTAGGATCTACCAACTCGATCTGCTTCCAATTTTCCTTTTCCCACTCTGGAACACAAGTGCTTATATCTACATCAAACCTAGCTTTGGTGCGTTCCAAGCTGAAGGCAGCTTTGAGCAACCTGTGAGTCCAGATTTACAGATGAACAGAGTTGGAAGGGACCTTGCAGGTCATCTAGTCCAACCTCCTGCCCAAGCAGGAGACCCTACATCGGCCTCTACCTAGGATTGAACTCACAACCTCCTGATTGGGAGGCGAGAGCTCCACCTCTAGGCCACAGCAGATGATCTTTATGGTGCAACATAGCCTAGAGCCAACCGTGGCTATTTTAAGTCACATCTCAATTCCCAGAATTCTCCAGCCGGCACGGGGGAATTCTGGGAGTTGGAAGTTGACAGGCCTTCCTTCAAGTGGCCGAAGTTGGATGCCTCCAAAGGTCTAAAGCCCACGAGTATTCCAGCGGAAAAGTAACCCTTACCTGCGTAGCTCATAAAGTTGTTGAATGGGGTATTCTGGAAGTTGCGCATGCCACACATGTTACTACTAGCAGGGGGATCAGCGCAGACTTTATGGGTCGGGGTGGGGTTGGTATCGTGGCAGAGATCCCCCGTCTCGAAGGACGGCTCCGTTTCCATGCACGGGTCGCTGCAGGAGAAGATCTCCGACACCCCCTTAAAGACGTGGTAGAGACCCAGGCTGTGTCCCACTTCGTGGATCATGGTGTGGGTGTGACCCGCAATGCCATAGAAGGATGGATTCAGGACGATGCCCCCTGCGTGGGCGAGAAGGAGGAAGGGAGGTTGGTCCAGGCTTCAGAAACATTGTGGAAGAAGAAGACACACACAGATAGATAAGACTTGTGTATTGTGTACAGTTCTGGTCACCGTACCTTCAGAAGGATATTATGGAAATGGAGAAGGTGCAGAGGAGGGCAACCAGAAGGATTAAGGGGGCTGGAACCCCTTCCTTACCATCGGAGGCTGCAACGGCTGGGCCTCTTCACTCTAGAACGACGGCGCCTGAGAGGTGACCTGATTGACGTCTATCAAATCATGCACGGTGTGGACAAAGTAGAAAAGGAAAAACTGTTTTCCCTATCGCACAACCCTAGAACTAGGGGGCAACTCCATGAAACTTTGGATAGCTAGACCTCCAACAAATAAGAGGAAGTACTTTTTCACCCAGAGGATCCCTGGTCTATGGAACTCCCTGCCAGAAGAAGTGGGGACAGCTGTCAGCCTCGACACCTTTAAGAAAGGATGAGAGGAGTTCATGGAGAACAAGGGTATCCATGGTTATCATTATGGATGCCTAAGGACACCCTCCGGGTTGGAGAGATAGGCAGGATATCTCTCAATGCCATTTGCAGGGAATCGTAAGCAGGTGAAGACATCTGCTTGGGAAGACCCTGAAGCAAATGGGGAGCCACTGTGGGAGACAGAAGGCTGGACTGGATGGGCTGTGGCCTGTTCCAGCAAGGCTGTTCTTATGTTCTTATGTGGCCTTCCAACAGCCTTTGCAACACACTTCCTTTGGATGGGGGGACCAAAACGAATTGGAGGGATTGCAGTTCTTGAGGCTTGCTCCCTGGAAACCTAAGCTATGGCATCACTCAGAATAGGGGTGGGATCCAAAAATATGTTACTACTATGAAGGATTGATGTTGGTGGCTGAATGTATAATAATGAAAACATGTGTATCGGATGGATGATTTGCGATAGCATGTATGATTATAAACTGATGGAAACCTGCCTATTTGTATTGTAAAATTAATAGAATGAGATAGGTGATTGCGTAAGGTTATATGGTTATTAAACTGACAATTAAGGATGTAAGGGAATAACTCCTGTTTAAAATGAAGGAATATTAACTGTAAATGAATATATGATGCATAAGGAGAGGGATGTATTTATTTATATTGGATCGATATTTAGTGACTGTATATGTAATTAAAATATTGAAGCACAAAAAGTTTGTAACCAAACGACATGCTAGACATAACTGATGAGGATGTTATAAGTCTATCTGTTTTGTTTCTCTTTGTATGTGTAATTTTTTTTTAAAAAACAGAAGGATACTGTAAAATCTCCATTTCTACCCCACAGTCACCCAGTTATCTTTCATGCCTAAGGCAGGACTAGAACTCACCGTCTCCTGGTGATTGGCCCAAAGTCACCCAGCCGGCTTTCATGTCTAAGGCAGGACTAGAACTCACCATTTCCTGGTGATTGGTCCACAGTCAACCAGTTACCATTCATGCCTAAGGCAGGACTAGAATTCACCGTCTCCTGGTGATTGGCTGAAAGTCACCCAACCAGCTTTCACGGCTAACGCAAAACTAGAACTCACCGACTCCTGGTGATTGGCCCAAAGTCACCCAGACGGTTTTCATGTCGAAGGCGGGACTAGAATTCACCATCTCCTGGTGATTGGCTGAAAGTCACCCAGCCAGCTTTCACGGCTAACGCAAAACTAGAACTCACTGACTCCTGGTGATTGGCCCAAAGTCACCCAGCTGGTTTTCATGTCTAAGGCGGGACTAGAATTCACCATCTCCTGGTGATTGGCCCAAATTCACTCCGTTGGCTTTCATGCCTAATGTGCGACGAGAACTTAGCCTGGCGCCTTCATCCCTAAAATAACACTGGACCCAATTCCTGGATACCATCTCTTGGGATTAGAATACTCCCAAGCGATAGTATGAGAATTCCAACAGAATCCAAACGAGTTGGGCGGGGGGGGGGGGGGTTGTTTGCCATAGATTCATCTGGGATTCATCTGGGTCCTTGCAAGGAGAAGGGCGGGGTATAAATTTAATAAAAATTAATAAAATAAAAATCCCGTAGCAAGCACAATTCGTCTTATGTTTCCCAGTTTTATTTGCGTCCGAGAGTTTGGGAGTTTGGTTTTCTTTTGTTTCTATTTCTGGCTCTTTCTGACGGTTGGAGATATTGGAGGAGAAGAAGAAGGAGAAGGAGAAGGAGAAGGAGAAGGAAAAGGAGAAGGAAGAAGAAGAAGAAGAAGAAGAAGAAGAAGAAGAAGAAGAAGAAGAAGAAGAAGAAGAAGAAGAAGAGGAGGAGGAGGAGGAGGAGGAGGAGGAGGAGGAGGAGGAGGAGGAGGAGGAGGAGAAGGAGAAGGAGAAGGAGAAGGAGAAGGAGAAGAAGAAGAAGAGGGAGGAGGAGGAGGAGGAGGAGGAGGAGGAGAAGGAGAAGGAGAAGGAGAAGGAGAAGGAGGAGAAGAAGAAGAAGAAGAAGAAGAAGGAGGAGGAGGAGGAGGAGGAGGAGGAGGAGGAGAAGGAGGAGGAGGAGGAGAAGGAGAAGGAGAAGGAGAAGAAGAAGAGGAGGAGGAGGAGGAGGAGGAGGAGGAGGAGGAGAAGGAGGAGGAGGAGGAGGAAGAGGAGGAGAAGAAGAAGAAGAAGAAGAAGAAGAAGAAGAAGAAGAAGAAGAAGAAGAAGAAAGAAGAAGAAGAAGAAGAAGAAGAAGAAGAAGAAGAAGAAGAAGAAGAACCACCCCAAAAGCCTGCATCTCCCTGCACGAAGGAGATAAACATCGCAGTACAGGCTGGCACAATTTTTATCAGGGCGAAGGAGCTGTTTAGATTCTCCTGTCTGTTGGAAGGAGAGGGTGGGTGGGGAGTTTTGTGGGGAGGGGGAGAGAAGAGAAGAAAGGATCCAGATATTTTTCACCGCTGTCAAAGGTCTAAATCAATTACCCCCCTTTTCTCCCCATTTAAACGCGAAAGAGGGAGATCGGTTTTTTTTGTGGCCGATGATAATCTATTCCAAAGTTAAGATCTGGACAACAGAACATATTTCATTTTGCTTTCTTATTAAAGAGATATTGGATTTAGAGGAAGGGTGGGGGGAAACGAATATGGAGAGGCGGGCAGGGTTTTTTTCTGAGCGAGAAGGTGTCCAAACAGGAAATTAATTCTCTTTATTCTTGGGGGGGGGGGGTGTTTCCACCTTCCCTCCCTCCTTCCTTGCGAGCGGACTTCAAACTGATGGTGCAATAATTAGAATTGGTACTATCACAGGTAAATTCAGTAAATTCCCTTTGAACAACAATTAATGGAGTGGAGCGGAGTGGAATGGAATGGAATCGAATGGAATAGAATAATAAAGAATGAATGGAATGGAATGGAATAGAATAGAATAGAATAACAATTGGAATGCAGTGGAGTGCAGTGGAATGGAATAGATTAGAATGAAATAGCAGAGCAGAGTAGAATATAGAGTAGAGTAGAGTAGAATGGAGTGGAATAGAATAGAATAGAATAGAATAGAATAGAATAGAATAGAAGGAGAGAAGCAACTTAGAATTAAGGAGAAATTTCCTGACAGTGAGAACAATTAACCTCTGGAACAGAAGTTGCCTCCAGAAGTCGTGAATGCCCCAACCCTGGAAGTCTTTAAGAAGATATTGGATAGCCATTTGTCTGAAATGGTATAAGGTTCCTGCCTACGCAGGGGGTTGGACTAGAAGACCTACAAGGTCCCTTCCAACTCTGCTATTGTATTATTATTGAACAGAATAGAATAGAATAAGAATAGAATAGAATAGAATAGAATAAGAATAAAATAGGAATAAAATAGGAATAGAATAGAATAAGAATAGAGAATAGAATAAGAATAGAATGGAATACAAGAATAGAGAATAGAATAGAATAGAATAGAATAGAATAGAATAGAATGAGAGAAGCAACTTAGAACTAAGGAGAAATTTCCTGACAGTTAGAACAATTAACCTCTGGAACAGCTTGCCTCCAGAAGTTGTGAATGCCCCAACCCTGGAAGTCTTTAAGAAGATGTTGGATAGTCATTTGTCTGAAATGGTATAAGGTTCCTGCCTACGCAGGGGGTTGGACTAGAAGACCTACAAGGTCCCTTCCAGCTCTGCTATTGTATTATTATTGAACAGAATAGAATAGAATAAGAATAGAATAGAATAAGAATAAAATAGGAATAAAATAGGAATAGAATAGAATAAGAATAGAGAATAGAATAAGAATAGAATGGAATACAAGAATAGAGAATAGAATAGAGAATAGAATAGAATAGAATAGGAATAAAATAGGAATAGAATAGGAATAGAATAAGAATAAGAATAGAGAATAGAATAGAATAAGAATAGAATGGAATACAATAAGAATAGAGAATAGAATAGAGAATAGAATAGAATAGAATAGAATAGACAATTGGAATGGAGTGGAGTGGAATGGAATAGATTAGAATGAATAATAATAATAATAATAATAATAATTTTAATTTGTTGACCGCTCCTCTCCCCATAGTGACTCGGAGCGGTGCACAGGGAAAACTAAAACAATAAATATACAAACACATTAAAAACAAATAGAAATAGAAGAGCAGAGCAGAGTAGAATATAGACTGGAGTGGACTGGACTAGACTATAGAATAGAATAGAGTACAGTGGAGTGGAATGGAATGGAATGGAATAGAATAGAATAACAACTGGAATGGAATGGCAGACTCAGTAATTCCTTTGTGGAACTGTACCAGCAACTCCTTGGTCAGTCTCAGCTTTAATGCAACCTTAAAAGGGAGGATGGGCAAGGCATCTGATAACTCCAGCAGGAGGTGCTAGAAGAGAGCATAATGTTAATCGGTCCAAATATCCAGCTATTGGGATTGAAATGTTCTGTTCCTCTTTGGCTGCTACACGGTTAACTGAATAACAGAGGTGGAAGGGACCTTGGAGGCCTTCTAGTCCAACCCCCTGCTTAAGCGAAGGGACCCTCTGCCATTCTAAACAAATGGCTCTCCAGTCTCTTCTTGAAAGCCTCCAGTGATGGAGCACCCAAAACTTCTGGAGGCAACTTCCATTGATTAATTGATGTGGGGTTAGAAAGGGACCCTTGTAGAAAGGTTGGAAGGGACCTTGTAGGTCATCTAGTCCAACCCTGTGCTCAAGCAGGACACCCTATAACATTCCAGATCAATGGTTATCCAGTAACTAGCTAGCTAACTAACTAACTAAATGTTTTCACCCATTTTTCAACCGTTCTTCCCACAATTCTTATAAGCCAAACACTGCTCGCAATACCGTTGTTAAGTGAATCGATCTGCCCCATGGCTTTTGCTTGCCGGAGGGTCGCAGAAGGGGATCACGTGACCCCAGGACCCTGCAACCGTCATAAACACGAGTTGGTTGCCAAGTGTTTGAATATTGACCATGGGGGAGGCGTCACCCATCGTGAAAAAGGTCTAAGGTCCTTTTTTTTTAAAGTGCCGTCGTTACTTCAAACGGACACTAAAAGAACTGTTGTAAGATGAGGACTATCTAACCACTGCACCACCGCTCTGCCTTACCCAAGTGAACCAAGGCTTCTTTGTCCCAAGGAAAGGTGGCCATGCCAGCGAGCTCTTCTTCCGAAGAGTTGGCGAAGAAGATGTTGAGGTGCGTGGAGCCGTTCAAGTTCAGCCTGTTTTTCAGTTCCTTGACATCTAAGTAAGCCCTGAAGCAAGAATAAGAAAGAGTGGTTAGCATGCTAATGTAGCTTGTTATCCTTCCTTCCATCCATCCTTCCTTCCTTCCTTCCTTCCTTCCTTCCTTCCTTCCTTCCTTCCTTCCTTATTTCTATTTCTATTTCTATTTCTATTTCTATTTCTATTTCTATTTCTATTTCTATCTATCTATCTATCTATCTATCTATCTATCTATCTATCTATCTATCTATCTATCTATCTCTATCTATCTATCTATCTATCTATCTATCTATCTATCTATCTATCTATCTATCTATCTCCTTCCATTATCTATCTATCTATCTATCTATCTATCTATCTATCTATCTATCTATCTATCTATCTATCTATCTATCTATCTATCTATCTATCTATCTATCTATCTATCTATCTATCTATCTAATCTATCTACACCTCCCTCTACCTATCTCTCCATCTATTCCATCTATCTATCCATCCATCAATCCATCCACCCATCCACCCACCCATCTATCCATCAATCGCCCTGGGTCCTTTTTGGAGAAGGTGCGGGGTATAAATTTGAATAAAATAAAAATAAAATAAAAATCCACTCCTCCATCCATCCCTCCAACTATCTGTACCTCCATCTATCTCCCATCTATCCCTCCATCCATCCAGGGTTGTATATTGCTATGCAGACTGCCTTTTTTTTCCAGGGAACCCATTCCAGGGTTCAAATCAGCCGGCGGTGAGAAGATCCACCCTTCGAATGCCTCGCCCTGACAAATGAGGAACATCTACAGCCTGATGCAACAGCCCTTTTCTTCTTGAATGAAACACCCGTTTGGGCAGAACGTCTTACGGGAAATGAGTGTATCAAGAAAAATGCTTTCGTGACATACGATCCTGGTACATTCCTGGAGCTGCTGATGTCCTGGATCCATCCCGCGACGACAATGGGGAGATTTTTCCTAACAATCAGCCGCTTACTCACAGGTTAACCAAGAGCTGCCATGAGGAAGAAGCTCCGAGTTGCTCTTCTTGTATTAACTTATTGCTAGCATAGGGGTGGGGGAAACACCTGAATATAAACGCCTTTCCTGTAACTGGGATTCAGCACCAACATTTAAAAATAAAGGAACATTCAAATAAAGGACGTTTGCTCCCGGGGAGGAAAGCGACGGGAAATCTAGACAGCGTCCTAAAAAGCCTGCCAACAAAAGGGCGTTTAGTCAAGGCGATGGTTTTCCCAGTTGTAACGGATGGCTGTGAAGGTTGGACCCTAAGGAAGGCTGAGGGCCAAAGAATGGAGGCCTTTGAACTCTGGTGCTGGAGAAGAAGACTCCTGCATTGAGTCCCTTGGACTGCAGGGCCATCCAACCGGTCGTCCTAGAGGAGATCCACCCTGGCTGCTCTTGAGAAGGCTAGATCCTGAAGAGGAAACTCAAAGGCTTTGGCCACCTAAGGAGAAGGAAGAAGGACTCCCTGGAGAAGAGCCTCATGCTGGGAAGGATGGAGGGCCAAAGAAGAAGAAGGGGACTTCTATCTATCTATCTATCTATCTATCTATCTATCTATCTATCTATCTATCTATCTACTGTGAGTCCCTTGGACTGCAAGGCCATCCAACCGGTCAGTCCTAGAGGAGATCCACCCTGGCTGCTCTTTAGAAGGCCAGATCCTGAAGAGGAAACTCAAAGACTTTGGCCACCTGATGAGAAGGAAGAAGGACTCCCTGGAGAAGAACCTCATACTGGAGGGCAAAAGAAGAAGAAGGGGACAGCAGAGAAGGAGGTGGCTGGATGGAATCACCGAAGCAGCCGGCGGGAGCTTCAATGGACTCCAGGGGATGGTAGAGGACAGGAAGGCCTGGAGGAACATTGTCCATGGGGTCATGATGCAAACTGAAGGTAAACTGCTCCAAACTCAATTGCAGAAAATACGACTTCAGCCAGAGTCTGGAATGCTCTACCTGACTCCGTTGTTACATCCTCAAACCCCCCACAGCTTCAACCTTCAACTGTCTAACCGTGGACCTCACCCCATTCCTAAGAGGTCCGTAAAGGGGGCGTGCATAAGCGCACCAGCCTGCCTACCGTCCCCATTTATTTGCACTCATTTCCTTTGTTTACCTCCAGGTTTATCTTACACCTGCTATCTTGCACATGTTTGGCAAACTAAATAAAATTTAACAAAAAAAATTATAAATAAACCAGCGAAGCATTCTCCACAGAGAAGAACCAGGTTATGGGGGATGTTTAAGGTGGAACGTTTCCAAGCCACTCTGCTCCACTGCTCTGCTCTGTTAGAAGTTCCTCAAATTCTTTTCTGGAATTCCACCCCCAGGAGGAAATGAGAAGCTACAAGAGCTGGCAAGCCACCAAAGGTCCCCCCCCCCAGTCCTCCTCCAAGGACTCTCCAAGGAAGGAATGGGGGAAGCTACACAAGGGAGAATGATGTTTCCACAAGACCGTGATTGCTCTCGCACACATTTTTCTCGCTAGTTACACCAGCCTCCCTCACCGCTCTCCCCCCCCTCCCCCACCTGATGAAGTCATCACATTGGAAATAGCTTTGAGCTTGGCGTCCCCAGCCCCTCCTTTGGCTGAATCATGAAAGCTCCTTCCCTAGGCACAGGACCAAGAAGGGTATTTTCCTCCCAGGCTGGGCTTCCTTCATGGAACGGTAGCTGTCTCCTGGAGATTGCAGCTCAGCTACGAATGGTCCAATTCTTTTATTATTATTATTATTATTTTATTCATAAACATTTATACTCTGGTCCCTCTTCAGATCTTATAAACAAACATTTTGAATACAATGCATTGTCAGGGTATATCATTTACAGCAGAGAAGCGAAGATAATAATAATAATAATAATAATAATAATAATAATAATAATAATAATAATAATAATAATAATAATAATAATAATAATAATAATAATAATAATAATAATAATAATAATAATAATAATAATAATGCAACAATGGCAACCAAAGCAGGCAAGGTCATAGAAGATGATGGAATAGAACTTGAGAATGAAGAAATGATAAAGGCAGTAAAGCCAGAAGAAGGCTACAAAGTACTTGGGGATTTTAGAGGCCTCTGACTTAATGCATAATAAAGTCAAGGAATTAACTTGCCACAAAGGGTGCCACAAAGAAGAGGGAGTCAAACTATTCTCCAAGGCACCTGGGGGCAGGACAAGAAGCAATGGGTGGAAACTAATCAAGGAGAGAAGCAACTTAGAACTAAGGAGAAATTTCCTGACAGTCAGAACAATTAACCTCTGGAACAGCTTGCCTCCAGAAGTTGTGAATGCCCCAACCCTGGAAGTCTTTAAGAAGATGTTAGATAGCCATTTGTCTGAAATGGTATAAGGTTCCTGCCCACGCAGGGGGTTGGACTAGAAGACCTACAAGGTCCCTTCCAACTCTGCTATTGTATTATTGTATTAACTTCAACCAAGTACATTCGACGAATCCGCAAGATATTAAAGTCCAAATTGAGTGGAGGAAACATCATAAAAGCCATAAATACCTGGGCTATACCTGTGATTCGATACTCTGCAGGAATAATTGACTGGACCCAGATGGAGTTGGACAATTTGGACAGAAAAATGAGGAAGCTTATGACAATGAATCATGCTTTGCACCCTAAAAGTGATGTTGACCGATTATATCTACCAAGAGCAGAAGGTGGTTGAGGACTCCTGCAAGTAAAGCAGACTGTGGAAGAAGAAAGACACAGCTTGAATGATTATATCCAGAAAAGTGAAGAACCAATGATTAAGGAAGTAAATAAAGGAGGCCTTTTAAAGACAACTAAGTCAAAAGCTGAATATAAGAAAGAAGTAATTGAGAAACGAGCTGAAAATTGGAAAAGCAAAGCTATGCATGGCCAATACTTGAAAAGTATTAAAGGCAAAGCTGACCAAAAACTAACTTGGAAGTGGTTAAGATGGAACTGGTTACTGAAAAAAGAAACAGAAGGCTTTATTTTGGCAGTTCAAGAACAAGCCTTAGGCACAAACTGCATGAAGGCAAAAATTCAACATGTTACCACCAACAGCAAATGTCGCCTCTGTAATGAGAAAGATGAGACAGTCGACCACCTGATCAGTGGGTGCAGCAAAATTTCACAAACTGACTACCTACAACGCCATGACCGTATTGCTAAGATCATTCACTGGAAATTGTGCCAGAAGTTTGGATTTGAGTACAGCAAAAACCCCTGGGAACATCAGGTTGAGAAAGTTTTAGAGAATGAGAAAGTCAAGATCTTGTAGGACTTCAGAATTCAGACTGACAGGCACTTGTCCTACAACACGCCTGATATAACGATAGTTGAAAAGAAAAAGGTTTGGTTCATTGACATTGCAATACCTGGTGATGCACGAATTGAACATAAGCAGCAAGAAAAAAAATCACAAAGTACCGGGACTTGCAAATTGAAGTTGAGCGACTGTGGAAAAAGAAATCGTGTGTTGTCCCGATTGTAATTGGAGCCCTTGGATAAAGACCTAAAGGGCCACCTCGCTATTTGAAAATTCTGAATTTATCGGACTTGAACATTCTGACGCTACAAAAATCCACCCTACTTGCAACAGCTTCTATCATCCGACGTTACCTTAACAGTTCCTAGGTCCTTGGTTAGGACTCAAGCTGTTGAGCTACCAACCAGCCCCAAAGGCTGTGAATCTCACCAAAGATTAACCACAGAATAATAATATACTGTACATATAGTAGTAACAATAGTAGTAATGTAACTTTGGAGATTCACTCTGGAAAAAAAAAGAGAGATAGCAGAGAGGAGGGGGGGTCAAGCTGTTTTCCAAAGCACCCGAAGGCCAGACAAGGAAGAATGGATGGAGACTGACCAAGGAGAGATTCAACCTGGAAATAAAGAGAAAATTTCTGACAGTGAGAACAATCAACCCATGGAACAGAAGTTGCCTTCGGAAGTTGTGGGAGCTTCATCCCTGGAAGCCTTCAAGAAGAGACTGGACTGCCATCTGTCATAAATGGTGTAGAGACCCTACACCATTTATGACAGATGGCAGTCCAGTCTCTTCTTGAAGGCTTCCAGGGATGGGGGGAGGTTTGGACTAGATGAGCTACAAGGCCCCTTCAGATTCTGTTATTCTGTTATTCCGAAGTTGTGGGAGCTTCATCCCTGGAAGCTTTCAAGAAGAGCCCGGATTGGAGGCACAGAAGCTTGTAACCAAACGACATGTTACATGCAATATGAGAACGGTTTTATATTTTGTCTGTCTTTATATGTTTAAAAATAAAAATAGTGTGTTGTGTTTTTTTTTTTTTAAGAGAAGAGCGTGGACTGCCGCCTGTCAGAAATGCCGTAGGGTCTCCTGCTTTTGCGGGAGGGTTGGTCTAGATGGCCTACAGGGTCCCTTCCATCTCCGTTAATAAGGCACAAAAACAGAATCCACTTTTTTTTTTCCAGGGACGCCAAGAAACTCGGGGTTAGGGGGTAGTGGTGGAGGAAATTGGCTGGATGATCTTGGCATCCATTGACGCCCTCAGACTGATTTCATGGAGAATTTTAATCATGAATACTTTATTGTCGCCGGTTTCCTTATTCTATCCGAAGGAACAGAAGGAGCTGACTCACAGATCAGGGCAGAGCAAGCTGCTAACAGAGGGGGGAAAAGTGGAGGGAAAGAAAACCTTTCTATCAGCCTCCAAGAATCAAACACCACCCTTCCCTTCTTCGTGTAGTTAACGCTACTCCATCTATTTGGTCTCGTCTCAAGGCGAGAGACTTTTTTTTCCGGTGCGGAAATAACTTCGCAGGTCTTTTCCACCAGGCAGTTCTATATTTTGACAAACGTCTTCTATGAATAGTCTTTCTTTGGGTGGCTATTAAAAAAACGCAGGAGTTTTGATCCAGAGCAAAGGAAAGTCACTCTCTCTCTCTCTCCCTCGCTCTCTTTATTTTATTTTGGTAAAAAGTACTATGAGCGCCCGAAGGCAAACTGTTCTGAGATCACACAGCCTGGAGGTTTTTTTTCCCTGTCTCGGAAGCTGGACGAAATGACGCCATCCACAACAATTGCCAAAACAGGATGGGGGCGACTCCAAGCTAAGCTGAATCTGGCAGGGTCATGTGGGGAGGGGAGAAGCGTCAGTCTGTATGGGGGCTTGTGGGTCAGGAAACGGTTCTACCCACTTGCAGCGCCTAAACTTCACCCCTCTGGTTGAAAGTAGGCGAAGAAGCCCAGATCTGCTTCCATTGCTGGAATCGATAATCGTCATTATGACGGGGGCTTCATCCCTGGAAGTTTTCAAGAAGAGAGTAGATACAGCAACCTGCGGCTCCGGAGCCAGATGGCGCCACAATTTTGAGAGGAACTTCCAGTTAGGGGAGGAAGCACGGAGCAGCAAGAGGAGACTCTATGGCAAGGGACGGGTTTTCCGGTCGGCTCCACAATTGATAGGGTCTGTCGGTTAGGACAGGTAGAGGAAAAAGGGTGCTAGGAGGAGACTATGGTGGAGGAACCGGACTTCCGGTCAGTTCCAGAATTGAACGGGGGTCTTTCAGTTAGGACCTTTGTGGCTTTTTGAGTGTTTAAGGTTGACGACCCCTGGGATAGACATTTGCCTGGAGGATTTCCTGCCTGGGCAGGGGGTTGGACTAGAAGACCTCCAAGGTCCCTTCCAACTCTGTTATTCTCTATTCCAGGGGTAGTCAACCTTTTTATACCTACCGCCCACTTTTGCATCTCTGTTAGTAGTGAAATTTTCTAAGCGCCCACCGGTTCCACAGTCAGGGTGATTTATAAAGTAGGGAAG
>CM077652.1:12731968-12754468 GCA_039707465.1 Rhabdophis nuchalis | reverse complement strand
ACTGCTGGCAGTGGGCAGAGTTTGCCTGCAATACTGCATTCTAAACATGGGTGGGTTGGGTGGACGGACAGACAGACAGACAGACAGACATAGGTTGATAGATAGATAGCAATAGCACAGGTACTTAGACTTATATACCGCTTCATCGTGCTTTTGCAGCCCTCTCTAAGCGGGTTACAGAGTCAGCCTCTTGCCCACAACAATCCGGGTCCTCGTTTGACTCACCTCGGAAGGATGCGAAGGCTGAGTCAACCTTGAGCCCGTCAGGATCGACTTGCTGGCTGTGGGCAGAATTAGGCTGCAATACTGTGTTCCAACCACTGCGCCACCACGACTCTGGTGGAAGATTCTGGGAAGCAGGACAATGGTAGCACAGTGGTTGGAACGCAGTATTGCAGGCTAATTCTGCTGACTGCTAGGGATTCGATCCTGACCAGCTCAAGGCTGACTTGGCCTTCCACCCTTCCAAGATTGGTAAACTGAGGACCCAGACTGTTGAGGGCAATAGGCTGACTCTGTAAATCACTTAAAGGATTTTCATTCATTCCATTCCATTATCCTATTCCATTCCATTATCCTATTCCATCCCATTCCATTCCATTATCCTATTTCATTCCATTCCATTATCCTATTCCATCCCATCCCATTCCATTATCCTATTCCATCCCATCCCATCCCATTATCCTATTTCATTCCATCCCATTCCATTATCCTATTCCATTCCATTCCATTATCCTATTCCATCCCATTCCATCCCATCCCATTCCATTATCCTATTTCATTCCATTCCATTATCCTATTCCATCCCATCCCATTCCATTATCCTATTTCATTTCATTCCATTCCATTACCCTATTTCATTCCATTCCATTATCCTATTCCATCCCATCCCATCCCATTATCCTATTTCATTCCATTCCATTATCCTATTCCATCCCATCCCATCCC
This sequence comes from Rhabdophis nuchalis, assembly GCA_039707465.1. Taxonomy (NCBI): domain Eukaryota; kingdom Metazoa; phylum Chordata; class Lepidosauria; order Squamata; family Natricidae; genus Rhabdophis; species Rhabdophis nuchalis. Next base: position 12,753,520 of record CM077652.1, on the reverse strand, counting down.
ATCATCATATTCCATCCCATCCCATTCCATTCTAGTATAGCGCACTCCTTGCCACAGTTCTTAAGCGAATCACTGTAGCCGTTAAGCAAATCATGTAGTCGTGAAGCAAATCTGGCTTCCCCCACTGATTTTGCTTGTCGAACATTGTTTGCAAATATGGCCCCCCAACCCTGGGGCTCAGTGCATCTTTCGTAATTCCATGCCAGTTGCCAGTTGCCTGACATGCTGCCACCATGGTAAGAATGAGCAACGGTCACCCATCCCTGATTCCGTGCTGCTGTACCTTCAAACGGTCACTCAATGGACGGCTGCCAATCCAGGGGCCCCCTGTAGTACGTGTGCAGGTGGACTAGATGTAATGGGAAGATGCTTACCTGTTAGGAGAATCGGGATCAAAGCAGGTCTTGGTGACGTCCGTTATCTCCGGATTGCAGCAATCCCCACCGTCAAAGTTGTACTTCTCCGAGTTGCAATCCATGTCGCAAACGCCGTTCTGTTTCTTCTTGTGGAAGGAAAGCTGGCGCACGTGGCGGCAGTCGCCTCCGTCAAAGCCGGTCAAGGTGTGATTGCACTCCGGATCGCAGCTCTCGTCCCCGATCTTGCCGATTTCGCAGTTGGCCAGGATGAGGCGGTCGCGGAGGAAGGAATCGTTGATCTCCAGCACCTCCATCTCCCACGAGATGTTGTACGGGCCGAAGGCATCGTTGAGCTGTCGGTGCTGGAACTCGATTTGTTGCTGGCTGATGGTCGGGTTGCGGTGACGGTCGTCGTAAATGTTCACCACGCGATAACGGACCACCTTCCGGTGGCGGAAAGTGGGGATCTGGTTGTAGCTGGCGATGACCTCCACGTTGTCGCAAACCGTTTGGCCGCAGAGAGGGGGCTCCAGGCTGGTATCCAACAGGTAGCCAGAGTGGGAGGTGAACTCGGTCAGAGGAAGACGCGGGCTGTCTTTCATGGGAGACCAGCGACTTTTCACATTCAGCAGCGTCTCCTGAAACACAAGGTGAGGTAGAGGAACATCTACTTCCTGAGCCACCAGAGTCATGTCCATCAGTATCTCCTTCTGGGAACGGACTGTTCTCCAAAGGCTAAAATGTTCAACGTAGCCTCGGTAATTTTGATTTAGGGCATTGCCGCCCAGCATTAGGATCTTACACTTCAAAGTCAACGGGCTGAAGAGGCTCCCTACTTGTTCTCTGCTGGCCGCCACCTGGGCCCCGTTCACGTACATCTTCATTGAGCGTCCATCATAAGTGACGGCGAGGTGAACCCACTGATTCGGAAGGTAGCTGTGGTGATCCGTGATGGTGGTGACCCTCCGGGCACGGTCTGTCTTCAGTGAGAAGAAGAAGCGAGGATCTCGGTTGCCTTGCTCGCTGATGTTGTTGATTCCCAAAACCCATCCTCGGTCCAATGTGGTGTAAGAACATTTGTCGTATAATCCTAAGTGTCCCCAACACAAAAAAAAAAAAAAAGGAGAAGAAAGGAGAAGAGAATGAATACGAGGGAGCATCACATCATGATATCATGATTAATTTGGACCAGAAGTGGTCAATCCTGGGATTCAGCCAGAGGTGGGATTCAGCTGGTCGGGTGAACCGGTAGCTTCGATGATCAGTTGGCCCTGCCCACTCATCCCTACCGTACCCTGTCCTTTATTTCCTGATTTCTAGCTCATTTCACTCGCGCGGCACAGCTGATTCCTCACCAAACTGTTCTACTGCTTCCCACTGCTGACTTGGTAGGTAAGCAATTGAGTTTGTAAATGCTCCATTTCCAGCACTTTGCGCACGCAATCACCGAACCGGTTGTTAAAACTGGCCCCACTGGATTCAGCCCTTGTTTCTAAGCACTTAACTGAGCCCATCCGTCCCTCCAACACCCAGCAGAACCTTGTCTCTCATTCATGCCCCTTGAAGTCGACGCTTAATGTCAACCCATTCAGCCAAATCCTTATTATCAAACGATTCATTCGCGAAATTCTCAGAACCTTCCCCCCCCCCCCAAAAATGGCAGTTCCTGGAACTCTTCCGTACAAATCCGCCCGCGAGAGGAAGGGAGGAATCTAAGCTACTTATCCGTGCGCAAGAGGGAGAAGATGTTTCATCTCACGTTATCGAATACAGTACGGACAAAACTTTGAATAAAGTTTTGAGCGTTTCCCAGAAAGGATTCCTGGGAACGGACTCGGGAATCTCTCACAAGGATGCAGGCGCTTACAGCTAGTTACATTGTCAGTCGTCATCCAGACGAGTTCTGAAAACCTAAGAAATTTACTTGCCCCGTGCTCTGTACGCCAGGGATGTCAAACACGACTTCATTGAGGGCCACATCAGGGTTGTGTTCCATCTTGGGGGGTGGGGGGGTGGCCAGGGGCATGGCCAAGGGGGACGTGGCCAGCTTGACGTCACTCCTCGAGGCTCCATTTTCAGCCGCAACAGCCTCCTGCAGCCCTCTCCCAGTGAAAATGGAGCCCGGGAGGACTGCACATACCCACCCGAGATCTATTTCCACTGGCAGAAGGCTGCAGGAGGCCGCCGCAGCCTAAAACAGAGCTCAGGCAAGCCGCACACATCCTCCCCAAGCTCCATTTTCACTAGAAGTGACACCGCGGGCCATGAGTCTGACACCCCTGCCATACGCCAACATCATCATTTCTACCCTACCACAAAAATCTAGCACATGCCTTATTATGTGGAGAGGGGAACAAGATGGAAGGAGGTAGTTGAATATCAAGAGTGTGGGAAGTAGGAGAATACTGAAAGAATGGGCTCCACTACATATACACTTCCGCAATAGGAAATAAAGTCTACAATTGTGTGTGTGTGTGTGTGTGTGTGTGTGTGTGTGTGTGTGTAGGTATTTTTGTGGCCCGTCAGGTAACTAAAGGTAAAGGTTCCCCTCGCACATATGCGCTAGTCGTTCCTGACTCTAGAGGTGCGGTGCTCATCTCCGTTTAAAGCCGAAGAGCCAGCGCCGTCCGAAGACGTCTCTGGGGTCATATGGCCGGCATGACTCAGCGCCAAAGGCGCACGGAAGCTGGGAGAAGTCACGGGAGCTCCCTCCATTACATGGCACTAGGGATTCGAACCGCGGAACTTTCTGATCGACAAGCTCAGCATTTGAACCTCGACAGGACCTCAAATATCCCTTCTAAGTTTTCAGTGGGATATTTGGCAGAAGCTGGGACAAGTCACGGGAGCTCGCTTCATTAAAGGGGCTATGGGATTCGAACCGCCCGAACTGCCGACCTTTCTGACCGACAAGCTCAGCGTCTTAGCCACTGAGCCACCTGTTTGTCCTATTTATAAAACCCTCTTTTGTATTCTTAGAGGCCGGTGCAAATATATATATATATAATATAAAAGCGGAAGTGCCAGCTTTCTAATAATAGGGAGCTGGGTTTTTGTTTGTGGAGGAAACACTTAGCTGTGGTATTCCATACTTACGGTTGACCTTGCCACAGCCCAGTTAGCCTCATGCACCATTGAAATGAAGCCAAGATACATCTCATTACAATAAATGTTTAGCAGCAGCAGCAGCTTCCATTGCTTTTCCCTCTCCCTTGCCTCTTTCTAAACGGGGCTACAGGGTTTGCCAAATGCCACACGACCACTGACCGGCTGAACAACGATTATAAAATACAATCGGTCTTGTCTTCTTAAAGGACAACAGTCCGAACCTTTGCTGGCCCGAAAGGCAATGGAATCCTTTGTAGGATCAAATCACAGATTGAAATGAAGGATGCAGTTTAAAGAAGACCTAAACCAGACAGAATAACACAGTTGGAAGGGACCTTGGAGGACTTCTAGTCCAACCCTTGCTCAAGCAGGAGACGCTATGCCATTTCAGACCAATGGCTGTCCAGTCTCTTCTTAAAATCTACAACGATCCACCAGCAGCCAGCAGAGCTGGCAGGAGATTCGGAGAGTGAGGAGGGTTGGGGAGGAAGATGGGCCAGTTCTGGAGTCCTGGGAAGGCTCTGAGGAGGGCTCTGTGTCGGAGGCAGAGAGGGGGCCAGGGCGTCCGCCAGTTCTCAGCTGCCTTCGAGTCAGGACATCAGTGAGGCAGAGGAACAGCTGGAGCCTGTTCCCAGTTTGCGCATGTGCAGAGCTGCCAGAAGAACAGAACAGCTTAGAAATCAGCGTTGACTTGGATGAGGAATGGCCCCTCCCATAAGTAGTAAAAGAGGAGCGAAAGGGGAGGGCTTTGCAGGAAACAATTCATCCATCCGTTCATTCGTTCATTCATTCCTTTCAGGAGTGTGAAGATCTGTCCCTGAATCTCAGAGACTCTGTGCCCAGCCTTTCCTTTCACAGCACTTCATTGGAAAATATTGACATGGCAGCTTTCCAAAGTTAGATAAGGTCTGTGGTCAGAAATACTCCTTTGAAAGACGTCTTGTCAGGCCTTGTTAAATGGGAATGAGAGGAATTCACGTTCGTTGAATAAAAGGGGTTTTGCTGGGACCCGGACTCTGCCTTTACTTTATTCCCTTTACTTTATTCAAATTTATATACCGCCCTATCTCCTTGCGGGACTCGGGGCGGTGGAACAGGCAATCATAAAACATCAGGTACAATAAATATAATAAAAACAAATTAAACAAGAACCTGTTCTAAAAAGTCCCAATAAAACCCCAGTGATAAAATAAATTTAAATGCTACGCCAGGCCGCTGCACGAAATAGATGAGTTTTAAGGGCCCGGCGGAAGAGGCGCAAGTCTGTGGTTGTGCGCAGGTTGGGGGGAAGGTCATTCCAGAGGGCCGGAGCTGCCACAGAGAAGGCTCTCCCCTAGGGGGTGCCAGCCGGCATTGGCTAGCCGACGGGACCCTGAGGAGACCCTGTGTGAGTGGACTGGTCGGTGGGAGGTATACGGCAGGAGACGGTCTTGCAAAATATTCAGGTCCGTTGCCACGGAGCGCTTTGAAGGTGTTACTAACACCTTGAAGCGCACCCGGAAAACCACAGGCAGCAGTGCAGCTCGCGCAGGAGAGGTGTTACATGGGAGCATCTAGAGTCCCTTCGGAGAGAGGGGGCGGTCTAGAAATCCAATAAATAATAATAATAATAATAATAGAGACCCAAGATCTCCCGCCTCCTGCTTTTGGGGGAAGCCTAGGTCAGAATAGATGGAAACATGAGTGGAGTTTACACAGACGGAGTGGACTGGCCCTGTTTTGATCAGACCTTCCAGGAAGTGAGGTCTGGGTGAGGATAGGCCACCGGTCATGTTCTTCTGAAAAAAACAACAACCCCCAAAACCCCCAAGGAGAGCTAATTTCCCCTGAGTAACTTCTGGAAGTTGTCATGCCTTTCATGGCTGGGATAATCCAACCCAAGGTGACAGGTCTTAGTTATGAAAGGGGAATTTCGGTCAACATCAAAGCTGCAGTCAAGAGGCCCATGGATGGGGAAGAAAAGTTGGAGCTCCTGTCTTTCTCCTTTTCTCTCTCTCTCTCTCTCTCTCTCTCTCTCTTTTGCATGCTTTAATCACTTCGTATCAAATTTGCCGCAGAACGCTTGAAGGAGCAACAATTCCACAAGACCCTATCCGGCGCTTTCTTCTGGGCAGCGGAAAATAATGAAGAGAGACAGAATTCTGGGTTAACTATTTCCATGGTGCATGCGGCGGAATCAAGTTGGGGATGACTGACCCAAGCGTTGCCAAAAGTCAGCAGAGGTTTCTTGGGCTGGCTGGCGGTGGCCGTTGGGTAGACTTAGAAAACAACCATAGAGAGCAAAGAAAACTTCCTTCGCTGGGTTCGAAACCTCCTACCTTTTTCTTCCGAAGTGGACCTCAGACAATTCAAGACGTTGTAGCCATGAAGAAGAAAAGATACTCATCTTCTGGTTGGAAGCAGAGAACCTACGGGTAGATGGGAACCCCTATTTCCCTGCGACTTTGATGAATCCCTCCTTAATATTATCAAAGTAGTTTTTAGAAAGCTTAATAAAGTACCAAGAAAGGGAATGTTGGAAGCTCAGAGTTGAAATGAGGTGTTCTCTGAACATGCAGATGTTTCATTAACCAAACTAGGTAACATCATCAATGCTAGAAGGGAGTTGGGGGAAGAGGAGGAGGAGGAGGAGAATTTATTTCATAATAATCTCCTCCTAATCCTCCTCCTCCTCCTCCTCCTCCTCCTCCTCCTCCTCCTCCTCCTCCTCCTCCTCTTCTTCTTCTTCTTCTTCTTCTTCTTCTTCTTCTTCTTCTTCTTCTTCTTCTTCTTCTTCTTCTCCCCCTCCTCCTTCTCCCCTCCTCCCTCCTCCCTCTCCTCCTTCTTCTTCTTCTTCTCCCCCTCCTCCTCCTCCTCCTCCCATAAACCCAACTTGCATAAACCCAACTCCATTCTAGCGCTGATGATGTTACCTAGGAGAAGGAGGACATGGAAGAGAAGGGGGAAATGGAAGAGGGGAAGAAGAGGGAGGAGTAAAAGAAGAAAGGAGAAGGAAGAATGTAGAAGAAAGGGAGGAAGAGAAGGAAGAGGGGGTCAAACTATTTTCCCAAAGCACCTGAAGGCCAGGCAAGGAACGATGGATGGAAACTGACCAAGGAGAGATTCAACCTGGAAAATAAGGAAGACTTTTCTGACAGTGAGAACAATCCACCCATGGAACGGAAGTTGCCTTCGGAAGTTATGGGAGCTTCATCCCCTCATCCCTGTGGGGAGAGGGAGCGGTTAATAAATGCAAAGTTATTATTATTATTATTATTAAGAAGAGGCTGGACTGCCATCTGTCAGAAATGGTGTAGGGTCTCCTGCTTCAGTGGGGGATTGGACTAGATGACCTACAAGGCCCCTTCCAACTCTGTTAAGAAAGGAAGGAATGAAGGGGGAGGGAAGGAGGGAGGGAGGGAAAAAAGAGGAAAAGATGGGAGGGAGGAAAGAAGGAAGGAAAGGAAGAAAGGAAGGAAGGAAGGAAAGAAGAAAGGAAGGAAGTTAGAAAGGAAGGAATGGAGGTGGAAAAGATGGGAAGGAGGGAGGGAGGGAAGAAGGAAAGAAGGAAAGAAGGAAGGAAAGAAAGAAAGAAAGAAAGAAAGAAAGAAAGAAAGAAAGAAAGAAAGAAAAGATCTTATATTTACGCGTTAGGGGTAGAAGCATTTTTTTAAAAGAAAGATCCTACACAAAATTCATTTCCCACATGAGTGGCAGTCCAAAAGAGACCAGATTCCCACCAGAGAGATGCTCGTGTGGGTGGGGGGGCTGCATTGTCCGTCAAAGAGATTCCTATAAGGAGAGGGATAAGCCTAAAACCTTGCAGGACCCCCTGCTTTTCAGCCAGCAAGAAAATATACGAGGGGCTCCAAATCCCACCCCCCAAAACTTGCCTCTTTCCCTTTTTCAACTTGGAGGAGGAGGAGGAGGGGGTTCTGTTTATGAGCCAGGAGAGGGAGACCACCTCTCCGCCCTGCAATTGAAAACAGGCGAGGAGCAGGCTCAATTCGATCCCCTTTCTGTGCCGAAGCCAGAGGGGGCTTCCTGCGGTGGGAAACCAAACTTCGCCGGCCAAGCCAGGAACTCCCGGGAAAGATGTACGCACAACCTGATTTATTTTATTTTTTTTAAACCAGGCTGGCGGGGAATACAAGACCTTGTAGATCAAACGCAAGCCGGCGAGGTCCTCCGGGAGAAGGACTCCCCACTGGCAGGGGCTGGGAGGGTGTAACAACACGCCCCATTGAAATAATCGTCCACAACATCGCAAAGGTCTCGCCCCAACGCCCTCCCCCTCCCCACACACACACACAGCTGACAGAAGGGTCTACGCAGGCAGGCCGGCTCGGTTTCCCCCAGCAACAGTTGTAAATCTCGCACTGTTTTCTTTCCGTTCCCTCTTTTCGGCTCGAAAAAAACGCAACTCGCCTTCCTTCAAACTCCAGGATAATGGAAAGCAGAGCCTGGCGCTCAGGAGATGCTATAGGAGGCTGCACAGAACACACACACACCCAACTCCACATGCATCATTAGAGGCAGAGGTGGGTTCCTTCCGGTTCGGAGCGGTTCAGCCGAGTAGGTAGTAACTCAGCCTGCCACGCCCCCTGAACCGGTGGCAGCGCCATCTTGATTTCCCGTTTGGAGGACCAGAGCCATATGCCAGTTCTCAGCTGCCTTTGGAGTCAGACGTCAGTGGGGCAGACGAACAGCTGGAGCCTCTGCATGCGCAGAGTTGCCAGACGAAGGGAACAGCTAAAGGAACAGGGGTCGACTTGGGAGGAAGGCCACAGGAGGACGAGGAAGGGCCCCTCCCAGAGGAAATAAAAGAGGAGCGACAGGGGAGTGGAGTTTGCAGGAGACAATGTATTTTTCTCCCTTTCCTAACAGTGTGTGCATGCACAGACCGGCTGAATCCCACCCTTGAGTCAAGGGGCACCTACCCAAGACTCCAAAAGCTAGGTTGTTGTCCAGAGACACATCAAGGGCTTTTGAGAAGAGGTGGGCAGGAAGATTCTCTTCCTAGGAAGACTCTTGAGCCATTAGGATGAGCAGCCATCTAGAGTAGGAACCACAGTAGGGGGAAAAATGTGGTAGGGGAGACCACGATGCACTCACACCCGTAAGCCCATGCCTCTTTCCAGCTGACCTGCTGTGCCCCTTGAAGCTGATGGCCTATTCCACCCAGCAGAGAGGGGAAGGCGTGGGTTCCCACGCTGACTGCATCCCACACATCTGCAGAGGGGGCTTCACTTACTTGCATGGACCGATTCTTGGCAGGCCGAGGTCCGGTGTCCCTCCACAGACTGGGAATTGGGGACCCCTGCTAGCTTCCTTTTAACGACCCCATAATCCCTTGCAGGGTGGAGTCTGGGCAACCGAATGGAGCTAGCAGAGTGTTTTACTGGCCAGACGCCTTTCTTGTCGCCAGAGCAGAGTTTTGTTTCGGCAGATATATCCTCATTTGTGCCCAGACTGAGAAATATCTGCCTCTACCTAGGATCGAACTGACAGCCTCCCGATTGCGAGGTGAGAGCTCCGCCTCTAGGCCACCTCACCACTCTTGGGGAACACACACACACACACACACACACACACACACTAGAAACTGTTTCAAAGGCACAATGAAAGATTGCTTATACAGCCCAGAGCGTACCATAGGGAAAGTGAGAGAGGGGAGAATCACAGCGTCCCGTTCCCCCCCCCTCAAAGAAATACAAGAATAAGCTACTCCAACTATGACCATTTCTGCTGTATTTATCCTGTCTACACTTCGAAAGCTATTCCGGCCAGAAGGGCACTGAAAACAATAACTTTGTTTAATTATAGTTGCGGTTTAGGACCTTGCTAAAAATATGTTTATGGCTTTCAGCAAAGGAATGTGGAGGCCTATCAGTTGCATTTATTATGAATGAATGAATGAATGAATGAATGAATGAATGAATGAATGAATGAATGAATGAATGAATGAATGAATGAATGGCCTATTGATCGGCTTATGCAATTCGGTTCCTTTTTTCCCCCTTCTTTTTTACAGCTAATGAATATTAGATATTCAAGATGATTAAGGGCCTGGAGGTTAAAACATACGAGGAACGGTTGCAGGAACTGGGCATGGCTGGTCTACTGAAGAGAAGGACCAAGGGAGACAGGATAGCAGTCAGACAAGGCATAATGGATGGGGAAATTGATCAAGGAGAGATTCAACCTTAGGAATAAGGAGGAACGTTCTGACCGTGAGAACTATCAACCCACGGAACAGAAGTTGCCTTCGGAAGTTGTAGGAACTTCATAACAGAGCAAGCAAGATGATGAAGGAACTGGAGGGTAAAACCTACGAAGAACGGTTGCAGGAACTGGGCATGGCTAGTCTAGGTAAGAGAAGGACCAAGGGAGACAGGAGAGCATCTTCCAATATTTGAGGGGCTGCCCCAGAGAGGAGGAAGGGGGTCAAGCTATTTTCCAAAGCACCTGAAGGCCAAACAAGGAACAATGGATGGAAACTGACCAAGGAGAAATTCAAACTAGGAATAAGGAGGAATTAGAGCAATCAACCCATGGAACAGAGGTTGCCTTTGGAAATTGTGGGAGCTTCATCCCTGGAGTATTTCAGGAAAAGCTACTTGTCAGAAATCGCATAGGGTCTCCTGCTTGAGCAGGGGTTGGACTAGATGACCTACGAGGTCCCTTCCAACTCTGTTATTCTGTTATTCCTCTGACAGGTGGCATATATAAACTTTGGAAGAAAGCCTCAGCAGTGAGCAGATGTTGCATTCCTGATGACTTCAGAAATGGGCCGAATCTGGTCCTGTTTTCACAGCCATTCATCTCACGTGTCTGAAGGCTTGAGGACCGAGATGTATGATCCAGCCACTTGTGACTCTCTCTCTCTCTCTCTCTCTCTCTCTCTCTGTGTGTGTGTGTGTGTGTGTGAGAGAGAGAGAGAGAGAGAGAGAGAGAGACTCTCTTTCTGTCTTCCTCTCTCTCTGTCTCTCTCTCTTTCTTTGTCTTTCTCTCTCTGCCTCTCTCTTTCTTTCTTTCTCTCCCTCTCTCCCTCTGTCTCTTTTTCTCTCTCCCTCTGTCCCTCTCTCTCTTTCTCTCTCTCTCACTCTTTCTGTCTCTGTCTGTCTCTTTCTTTCCTTTCTCTCTCCCTCTGTCTCTTCCTCTTTTCTGTTTCTCTCTCTCTTTGCCTCTCTCTCTCTTTGCCTCTCTCTTTCTTTCATTTCTCACTCTTTCTGCCTGTCTCTTTCCTTCCTTTCTCTCTGTCTCTCTCTCTTCACTTTTTCTGTCTTTCTCTCTCTTTCTCTCCCTCTGTCTCTCTCTTTCTCTCTCCCTCTGTCTATCTTTCTCTTTCTCTCACTCTTTCTCTGTGTGTGTGTCTCTCTCTGTGTCTCTGTCTCTGTCTCTCTCTCCCTCTCCCTCTCCCTCCCTCTTTCTCTTTCTCTCTCTCTCTGCCTCTCTCTTTCTTTCTCCCTCTCCCCCCTCTCTCTCTGTAGGAGGGGTGTGTGACCGAGAATACCTTGCCTCCACTCTGCAAACAGCTTGGTCTCAAGGCACAAAGGAAGGATGGGGGGGGGGGAAATCAAAAGTTATCAGATGCCTTCTCTTTGCTTTGTCAAGCTACGGGCAAACAGATGACAACTTCACCTGGCGAGATATCGCAGGGGGGAGAGCGGGAAAAACAACAACCCAGCATCAAGGACAGAAAGATAGAAAGAGAAGGGACCGAGAAGAGGACGATAAGGGAAGAGAACAGCAAACAGGGAAGCTTAAGTAAACGATTCAGGTGTTTGCATCAGAAAACAGGATAAGCTCTGAGGTCCAACTGGCGGAATCTTATCGTTTTTATGGGGTTTAGATTAAGACTAGCTTGTCCATTATCCCAGCACATTGCAATCTCTCTCTCTCTCTCTCTCTTTCTCTCTTGGCTGCTGCAAAGTTTGTTTCTTTGGTCTCAGAAACAAACAAAACAACAAGCATTCGGCTCCTGTTATCGCCCGCTTTCAAATTTCGCCGGAGCCCTTTGAAGCTTCGCTTATCGCCACAAGGTCACCAGCATTTGGCGTTTGCGCCCGCTGCGTCGCTCTTGCAGGCTCTCCGACACGGTGCCATCCTTCTGTCACAAAGCCAACAAACACCACCACCATGCGAGACGTTCTCCTCCCGCTTCTTTTGTCGTTTTTGGGGGGATTGCAGGAGAGGGGAGGTGGGGTGGGGGAAAACAAAGATCCCTAGCCAAGGGGTTTCCTTGCGCCGGCTCTCTCCATCATCCTTCAGCATCCTCGCGTGGGCTGTTTGTGTAAGGAAAGGAGGAGATGTTTGATAGCGTTTCCTTCTGCTTTGGGAGCAGGTCTTTATCTGCTATCGTTCTGCCTTTAAGGGAGGCAGCTCGGGACGTGGAGTGTTTCAAACACCAAACAAGGCCTTTACTTCTGCGGAGGAACCATAGCTGTGCCGCGGTTTTAGAGGCCGTGTCAAGACGCCTCTCCTGACCTCCGTCCTTCCCTTGGGTTCTTGACCTCTGAAAGAGACTTGTTCTTCTCCTCCCCAGAGAATAAAACCTTAAGATATCACAGTGTCCCTAATGGCAGAGAGCAGAGGACCTCTTGATGTGGGTGAAGGAGGAGAGTGCGAACGTTGGCTTGAAAACTCGACGTAAGAAAACTAAAATCATGGCATCCGACCTTCTCAATTCCTGGCAAATAGATGGGGAAGAAATTGGAGGCAGGGGCAGATTATGTCTTTCTGGGCTCCAAGATCCCTGCAGCCAAGAAATTAAAAGAGTCCCTGGGGAGGAAAGCGATGGCAAATCTAGACCGCATCCTAAAAAGCAGGAGACATTACCCTGTCAACAAAAGTCAAGTCAAGGCAATGGTTTCCCCAGTTGCAATGGATGGTTGGACCATAAGGAAGGCTGAGCGCCAAAGGATGGAAAGAAGAAGATGCTGGAGAAGAAGATCCTGCATTGAGTCCCTTGGACTGCAAGGCCATCCAACCGGTCAGTCCTAGAGGAGATCCACCCTGACTGCTCTTTAGAAGGCCAGATCCTGAAGAGGAAACTCAAGGACTTTGGCCACCTAAGGAGAAGGAAGAAGGACTCCCTGGAGAAGAGCCTCATGCTGGGAATAAGATGGAGGGCAAAAGAAGAAGAAGGGGACGGCAGAGAAGGAGGTGGCTGGATGGAGTCACTGAAGCAGCCGGCATGAGCTTTAATGGACTCCAGGGATGGTAGAGGACAGGAAGGCCTGGAGGAACATTGTCCATGGGTCACAATGGACGGACACAACTTTGCAACTAACAACAACAAAAGATTAACACTAGTCACGTCTAGCTTGTTATGTGAATGTTATCGCTGGCTCTTGAGCCGTGACGGCACGGTGGCTAAAATGCAGTATTGCTATCTAACTCACTGCTCACTGCCTGCAGTTCGATCCTGATCAGCTCAAGGTTGACTCAACCTTCCATCCTTCCGAGATGGGTCAAATGAGGACCCAGATGGTTGGGGGGGGGGGGGGCAAGAGGCTGACTCTGTAAACCGTTTAGAGATAGCTGTAAAAGCCCTGCGGAACGGTATATAAGTCTACATGCTGTTGCTATTGCTGTAGCTGATCGGATGTTGCATTAGGCACAGTGGTTAAAATCCAGTATTGCATGTGAACGCTGCCCACAGCCAGGAATTCCATCCACCCATCCATCCACGGTGGTGCAGTGGTCAGAGTGCAGTACTGCAGGCTACTTCTTCTGACTGCCAGCTGCCTGCAATTTGGCAGTTCAAATCCCACCAGGCTCAAGGTTGACTCAGCCTTCCATCCTCCCGAGGTGGATAAAACAAGGACCCAGATCGTTGGGGGCAATATGCTGACTCCGTAAACCGCTTAAGAGAGGGCTGTAAAAGCACTGTGAAGTGGGATAGAAGCCTTAAGGCCCATTGCTATTTAGCTCATGTAGTTCCAAGTACTGTAGGCACCCAGGCACTGAACCTGAAACTTGGAGGGGTGGGGGGGCGTGGGGAAGGGGGCAAACCTTGACCTCAGCTGATGCAACCGCTTGCCTAATTCACCCAGGCTCCTCCCTTCCTCTTTATTCGCCCGCTGCTCGCCTTTGCTAGAGAAACAGCAGCTGATAGTTCCACCCCAAAGTCACGAAGTTGCAAAATGACTGTGCTCAGAGAGGAAGGGAGGGAGGGAGGAGGGAGGGACGCAGTGTGAAAATTGGCAGCCCCTCCACCCCAAAGGCCACCTACCCTCGGAGGCAAGGATGACCCAGAGCAACCAAAAGAGGCCCTCGTTTAATAGTGTTGTAAAATTAACTGTTTGGAAGGAGGGGGGGGGGAAAGCAGGCGTCCACCCCACCCACCCACCCACACACTACGGGCTGCTGCAGCTGACGGTGAGGTCAGGGCATTTCCATCTCAGAGGAGCAGAGAGAGAGAGAGAGAGAGAGAGAGAGCTCGTAAAGGGTTCTTTGATCCGCCGTCACCTGGAAACCCTGCCCGTCGTCTGTTTCGTTTCATTCGGCTTTCCTCGGAAAGATTGCTTCCAAGAACGGGCCCCCGACTTGGAGGCTGGGTCCTGGGAAGCTCTGAAGGAGGAGATTCGAGGCGCTTTGGCGAACTGGATGGCCCACCCTTCGCTCCGTGAGCTGGAGCAGGAAAAGCGGTGGGGAGTTTTCCTCTCACTAACTGACAAGAGGCCGCCTGTCAGTTGCATTTCTTCAAAACACGAGCTAGGGAGGGACCTAGGAGGTTGTAGTAGTCCAATCATCTGCCTAAAGCAGGAGACCCTCGGCCATTTCAGACAAAAGGTTCTCCAACCTTTTCATGAAGACCTCCAGTGATGGTAAAGGACGGGGTGAAATCTAGCCGGTTCTGGAGAACCGGTAGCAGAAATTTGAGTAGTTCAGAGAACCAGTAGCGGAAATTTTGAGTAGTTCGGAGAACCGGTAGCAGAAAATTTGAGTAGTTCAGAGAACCAGGAGCAGAAATTCAAGGTGTTAGTAACCATCTTCAAAGCACTCCATGGCTTGGGACCTGGCTATTTGCAGGACCGCCTCCTACCACATACCTCCCTCTGACCTGTCCGCTCCCACAGAGAGGGCCTCCTCAGGGTGCCGTCTGCCGGACAATGCCGGCTGGTGACCCCCAGGGGAGAGCCTTCTCTGTGGCAGGCCCTGCCCTCTGGAACCACCTGCCCCCTGACCTTCGTACCATCATGGACCTACGCCTCTTCCGCCGGGCATTAAAAACACATCTCTTTCATGCGGCTGGCCTAGCATAGTTTTAACGACACAGTCCCAATTTATAACAATTTTATAATATTTTTTCTTGCTTTTAACCATACGTTTTTAGCACAGATCTAGTATTTAATCTATTTTTAACTTTTTATATTGTCATTGTGTTTTACTACTTTTTATTCCTCTGTGCACCGCCCTGAGTCCCTTTCGGGAGTTAGGGCGGTATATAAGTGTCAATAATAAATAAATAAAATAAATAAATATATAAATTTTGAGTAGTTCAGAGAACCAGGAGCAGAAATTTTGAGTAGTTCAGAGAACCGGTAGCAGAAATTTTGAGTAGTTCAGAGAACCGGTAGCGGAAATTTTGAGTAGTTCAGAGAACCGGTAGCGGAAATTTTGAGTAGTTCAGAGAACCGGTAGCGGAAATTTTGAGTAGTTCAGAGAACCGGTAGCGGAAATTTTGAGTATTCAGAGAACCGGTAGCGGAAATTTTGAGTAGTTCAGAGAACCGGTAGCGGAAATTTTGAGTAGTTCAGAGAACTGGTAGCGGAAATTTTGAGTAGTTCAGAGAACCAGGAGCAGAAATTTTGAGTAGTTCAGAGAACCGGTAGCGGAAATTTTGAGTAGTTCAGAGAACCGGCAAATGCCACTTCTGACTGGCCCCAAAGTGGGGAGAGAATGGAGATTTTGCAGTATCCTTCCCCGAGCCATGCCCACCACGCCATGCCCACAGAACCAGTAGTAAAAAAAGTTGAATTTCACCACTGTGGTAAAGGAAAAGGTTCAGTGGCTAAGACGCTGAGCTTGGCGATCAGAGAGGTCGGCAGTTTGGCGGTTCGAATCCCCAGCGCCGCGTAACGGAGCGAGCTCCCGTGACTCGTCCCAGCTTCTGCCAACCTAGCCGTTCGAAAGCACGTCAAAAATGCAAGTAGAAAAATAGGAGCCACCTTTGGTGGGAAGGGAACAAGCGTTCCGTGCGCCTTCGGTGTGGAGTCCTGCCGGCCACATGACCACGGAGACGTCTTTGGACAGCGCTGGCTCTTCGGCTTTGAAACGGAGAGGAGCACTGCCCCCTAGAGTCGGGAACGACTGGCACAGATGTGCGAGGGGAACCTTTAGCTTTTATCTAAATCTGAAATATCCTTTCTTTTTAAAGTAGAGCTGTGGTTCTTAATTTTTCTCTGCCTTTTTTCCTCCAGTCTGGCTTCTTTTAGAGCAGGGGTGTCAAACCCAAGGCCTCAGGGCCCGGATCCAGTCCGCGGGATCCAGATCTGGCTCATGGTGTGTGTGTGTGTGTGTGTGTGTGTGTTTTACTGCTGCCGGCTTGTCAAATCTCAAGTCACAGGAACAGAAAGCAACTTGGTCATCCTGAGTCAGACGATGGAGCCATCTGATAAAAAATAAAACAAAACCTAATGCTTCTAATTGGAACACTTTTAGCCTGCTCCCTGATCCAAGGAATCAAGGAAGCCACTTTGCCAAGGGAGACCAGCTGCTCTCTGCCTCTCTCTTTCTCTCTCTCTCTCTCTCTCTCTCTCTCTCTCTCTTTCTCTCTCTCTTTCTCTCTCTCTCTCTCTCCCTCCCTCTCTTTCTCTCTCTCTGTCTCCCTCCCTCCCTCCCTCCCCCTCCCTCCCTCTCTCTCTCTTCCCCCCTCTCTCTCCCTCTCTCTCCCCCTCCCTCTCTCTCTCTCCCCCCCTCTCTCTCTGGGTTCAACCCCAAGTAGATCTCTGCCACCTTCTTTGAGCAACCTGCGTGCTTGGGAACCTCTCGGGAGAGGCAGGGGATTCTGGATTGGCAGGCAGCCGCGGATCTGAATGAGAAGGGAGCTGTAGGGGGGGGGGGTACAGAGCCTCCCCCTTGGCGAAGGCTAGACTCGCTCATTGGCAGAAGCCCAAATGTTTCTACATCCAGCCAAAGCTGGCTCGGGGTCAATTTTTCTCCCGCCCTGCGAGACTAAGGAGAGAAGAGAGACCTTCACGCCTCCCAACTTTCAATGGTGGGGTAGAGAGAGGGGCAGGGGGAGAAGCAAAGGCCAGGAGCTGAGTAGGAGGCACGGCCCAGGGACGCATCTGAGCCAGGGGTTGGGAGAAGGTGACGCCGGAGACCACCGACTCCACACACTGCCTGGGGATCAGGAGAGAAAGGAAGATGGGATCTTGATTTTGTTGGTTCTCAAAAGCACCGGGTGGTGGTGCCGAGGTAGGGTTGAAATCCTCCCGGTTCAGCCCGGTTCGGCCAAACCAGTAGGGACAATTGTCAGCTGTGAGCTTCGCGGTTGTCAGAAGTCTTTTTCTCCACTTTTTAAAGCATTTCCCCACCACCACCAAACAGGCAGGGGAAAATGCTTTAAAAAGTGGGGGGGGGGAACTTGGCCATGCCCACCCAGTCACATGACCACGTTGGGTGGCCAATGTATATTAATTGATTGATTGATTGATTGATCAGTAATGACTCTTAAGACTTTAGCGACTAGACTCCTCTAGGGTTGGGCGGCCAATAAATATTACTGATTGATTGATCAGTAATGACTCTTAAGACTTTAGTGACTAGACTCCTCTAGGGTTGGGCGGCCAATAAATATTAATTGATTAATTGATTAGTTAATCCTAAATTCTAGCAGCTAGATTCCACTGGATTTGTTGGTTAGCTAACAATATTCATTAATTCATCACTCTTAGACTTTAGTGACTAGACTCCCCTGGGGTTGGGCGGCCAATAAATATTAATTGAATAATGAATGTATTAATTATTCTTAGGTTTCTAGCAGAGAGTTGTCGCTGTGGTTTGTTGGCTAGCCAACAAATGTTAATTGATGAAGTTATTATTTTGAGGCTTGAGCGACTAGACTTCAGAGAAGTTGGGTGGCCAATAAAAATGAATTAATTAATGGAAGGGAGAGAAAAGAAGAGAGGGAAACAACTTCCATTGTGAACCATATTTTTTGCTCATTGCAGCGCTGGCTTCTGGGCTTTGAAACGAGATGAGCACCGCCCCCTAGAGTCGGGAACGACGAGCAGAGATGTGCAAGGGGAATCTCTACCTTTAATCTCCCAGAGCTCAAGTCTGCCTTTTCAACCACCCAAATAAGAGAAGGAGGACAGCTCAGGGAGGTAAATAAGCGCCTTCCCCTTGCAGACTTACAGTTGCTAAATTGGAAGGAATTTCAAAAATGCTTTAAAAAAAAAAAATCTGTCTCATATGTTTACGTTTAAATCGCCATCCCGCAGTAAGAGCCAAGCCACGCCTTATCTCTCAAAAGGTGTTCTCCGGAGGTGGAGCCCAGAAGCATCCATCATCCACAGCCGGTTATTATTATTATTATCATTATTCTGTGGTTAATCTTTGGTGAGATTCACAGCCTTTTGGGGCTGGTTGGAAGCTCAACAGCTCGAGTCCTAACCAAGGACCTAGGAAGTGTTAAGGTAACGTCGGAGGATAGAAGCTGTTCCAAGCAGGGTGCTTTTTGTAAAGTCAGAATGTTCAAGTCCGGTAAATTTAGAATTCCCAAATAGCGAGGTGGCCCTTTAGGTCTTGCTCCAAGGGCTCCAATCACAATCGGGACAACACACGATTTCTTTTTCCACAGTCCCTCAACTTCAATTTGCAAGTCCCGGTATTTTGTGATTTTTTTCTTGCTGCTTATCTTCAATTCGCGCATCGCCAGGTATTGGCAATGTCAAGGAACCAATCCTTTTTCTTTTCAACTATCGTTATATCAGGCGTGTTGTAGGACAAGCGCCTGTCAGTCTGAATTCTGAAGTCCTACAAGATCTTGACTTTCTCATTCTCTGAAAACTTTCTCAACTTGATGGTCCCATCATCATCATCATCATCATCATTATTTACTTTATTCATTAAACATGAAACTCAGCTAACGGAATATTCAAATATGCATCACAAATACCATTGATTGGTGCTAATGGTTGATATGGGTTACGGTCAGTGTCCTAGGTATCAAGCAAGGACCTTCTTAAAATACAAGATGTTGTTATTTTTATTTATTTATTTTTATATAAAAACTCCATTTTCCATTAAGCAATGCGTTATCTGGACATACCGTATTTTGTGCCAACATTCAAATACACCAGGGTTTCCCAATCTTGGCAACTTGAAGACTTGTGGACTTCAACTCCCAGAATTCTCCAGCCAGCTGGCTGGAGAATTCTGGGAGTTGAAGTCCACAAGTCTTCAAGTTGCCAAGTTTGGGAAACCCTGAAATACACAATCTTATTCCTAATTTAATCTCATCTGAGCTTCATTTCCAATACCTTAAGTCTCAACTATTATAACAATCCCATTGTAATGTATTTAAATCTATTGGTTATGTTGACTATGAAGACATTTTCTATACTTCAGGTAACTTCTTTTAGTATTAGAATGACCACGGACTTCCGCTCCTTCCGTCTAAAATTAAAAACGCATCTTTTCTGCTTGGCCGGCCTAGGGTAGTCTCTCTTCTATGGGGTTTTTAGTTTAAGGGTTTTTTAGGATACTTGGTATTTTATAGTTGTTTTAGCGCAGGATATGATTTAATGTGATTTTAATTTTGTACTTTGTTCTATGTTATTTGTTCTTAATTTACCTGTGCCCCACCTCGAGTCCCTTTGGGGAGAGAGAGGGTTAGAAATAAATTTTTTATTATTATTATTATTATTATTATTATATTATTATTATTATTATTATTATTATTATTATTATTATTATTATTATTATTATTATTATTATTATTATTATTCATTCTTAGGTCCCTGTTCTCTAACCACCAGTAAAAAAGATTCCCAAATTGTATAATGATAGGTTTGTTCTTTCTCTTTGATAGACAGTGTCGATCGGTTCCTTTCTGCACATTCTAATATTTTCCTCACTTTTTACAATTTTGTGCAAACACAATCCCAGTGGCTGTTATAATTGGGAGCCGGTTTGAGAGAGCAGGAGAGTAACCGGAGGTGAAGGGAGGGGTGGGGGGACATTGTGGCAACAGAAGCCACATTTGGTGGGGGAATCATAACCCACCACCCACCCACTCACCCACCCATCCATGGTAATGACTTGGTTGATTTGAGGTTAGGATTAGCATGGTTTTCGGGATGGGGGGCCGCATCTACATCGACTCCCGAGTAAACACCCCCC
This sequence comes from Rhabdophis nuchalis, assembly GCA_039707465.1. NCBI lineage: Eukaryota > Metazoa > Chordata > Lepidosauria > Squamata > Natricidae > Rhabdophis > Rhabdophis nuchalis. Next base: position 12,733,715 of record CM077652.1, on the reverse strand, counting down.
CCCCGTTAAAAGTTCCCCTTGTGAAGGTTAACCACCATTTGCCAAGCTGTTTGACAAAAGCCACACACACACACACACAGAGAGAGAGAGAGAGAGAGAGAGGAGAGAGAGAAAGAGAGAGAGAGAGAAAGAAAAGAAAGATACAGAAAGAGAGAGAGAGATAGAAAGATACAGAAAGAGAGAGAGAGAGAGAAAGATACAGAAAGAGAGAAAGGGAGAGAGAGAGAAAGAGAGAGAGAGAAAGATACAGAAAGAGAGAGAGAGAGAGAAAGATACAGAAAGAGAGAGAGAGAGAGAGAAAGATACAGAAAGAGAGAGAGAGAGATAGATACAGAAAGAGAGAGAGAGAGAGAGAGAAAGAGAGAGAGAGAGAGATAGAAAGATACAGAGAGAGAGAGAAAGATACAGAAAGAGAGAAAGGGAGAGAGAGAGAGAAAGAGAGAGAGAGAGAAAGATACAGAAAGAGAGAGAGAGAGAGAGAGATACAGAAAGAGAGAGAGAGAGAGAGAGAGAAAGATACAGAAAGAGAGAGAGAGAGAAAGATACAGAAAGAGAGAGAGACAGAGAAAAGAGAGAGAGAGAGAGAAAGAGAGAGAGAGAGAGAGAGAGGCAAGCAAGGCAGGGCTGGAGCGAAAGATTTCTGCATATCTCTGGATCTTGCAAGGTGGAACTGGGGTTTGGGAGGGTGGGGCACCCCCAGTGGTGAATTTTTTTACTACCCGTTCTGTGGGCGTGGCTTGGTGGGCGTGGCAGGGGAAGGATACTGCAAGATCCCCATTCCACCCCACTCCTGGGGCCAGCCAGAGGTAGCATTTGCCGGTTCTCCAAACTACTCAAAATCCCTGCTACCGGTTCTCCAGAACCTGCCAGCATCTGCTGGATTTCACCCCTGGGGCTCGGCAAGCCAAATCTCCAAGGGGAAGGGGAGGTCCGTGTGTTTCCCCCCCCTCCCTCCACATAGCACCCTCCCCACCCCTTCTCCTTCTCCATCAGGCTTCCCCTATGCCAAGGATAACAATGACAGTTTTAAAAATCAGTTACTTTTCATACTATTCTCGCTTTTTAAGGTCCCTAGTTTAGGAATTCTCGGGGGGGGGGGGATCGGAGGGGTGGCTCTCCCAAACTTAACTTGGCGCTAATAAGGCCGCGGGTGAAAAGAAAGAAAAAAACGAGGGTGTTCTTTCTTTCTTTCTTTCTTTCTTTCTTTCTTTCTTTCTTTCTTTCTTTCTTTCTTTCTTTCTTTCTTCTCTTCCCTCCCCGCCCGGGAAAAGAGGCGCGCGCGATCTTGTGCGTCATTGGATGCAAGAGACAAGCTCCCGCGGTTCCCCGGCGCTGACTCCCGTTGGGGCGCATGCAGACGTGCCCGAGGCCGATTCGTGTCCTTGGAAACGGGGGTCCCCAAGGAGGGACGCCGGAGTCACCGAGCTGTCGGTGCAGGGAGGCGGAAGGGGGTGTCCGTCCCCCTCCACCCTCCGCTTCTTTTCCTCCCTGTCTCTCGTCCGGGAGCAGCTCCATCCCTTCCCGGTTGGAGGTTTGGATATATTTTTTTCTCCCCCTCCCCGTTCAGACGCGCGTCCTAAACTCGCTCCTTCCCCGGCTGCAAGGCGCAAAGACTTGCGATCCCCTGGAATCGCAAAGGCTAGGAGGCGCCGGAGGGGCGACGACCACTAGGGAAGGGAGACCCCCCTCGGCTCGGCAAGCCCCACTCCCCCGGGCGGTGGGAGAGACTCCGCGCTTCTCCGTCGGC
>CM077652.1:12628046-12728046 GCA_039707465.1 Rhabdophis nuchalis | reverse complement strand
CCTTCCTTCCTTTGTCCCTTCCTTCCTTCCTTTGTCCTCCCTCCCTTTCCTGCCTACCTTCCTTCCTTCTATCCTTCCATCTCTTTCCTTCTGCCCTTCATCCCTCCCTTCCTCCTCCCTTCCTTCCTTTCTCCCTCCCTTCCTTTGTTCCTCCCTCCCTTTCCTTCCTTCCTTCCTTCCTTCCTTCCTTCCTTCCTTCCTTCCTTCCTTTCCTTCCGACATTCTGACTCTCCTGTCCATCTCGGAAGGATGGAAGGCTGAGTCAACCTTGACCCTGGTGAGATTCGAACTGCCAAATTGCAGGCAGTCAGCAGAAGTAGCCTGCAGTACCCCCACTCTAACCACTGCGCCACTGTAGCTCTGTTTACTTGGAAAGTTTCAGCCTCCGATGAGATGATTGGGACTTTCCTTTGGAAGCAAACGAACACCCCAAAGTCCTGGGGTCTGTCCGTCTATTTGTCTGCCTGTATCAGAACCTTTAACTCCCAGTTATTCCAGGAAGTCTTTCTCTAGCCCTGCCAGCTTCCCGCTATGGGGCTTGGCCCGAACATCCACAAACTGGACCTTGGGTTTGAAACCAGATCTGGCTAGCGGGAGGTCTCTGAATTTATTCGCCTCCTTTGGGGCGATTCGAAGCCAGGTTTTCTTGCTTCCGCCCTAATTCTGTGTGCTAAAACTGGTTTTGCTTTTCTGCCGTTGGAGTTTCTTCTTTGCAGCTGAAGAGGTTGCAGGACAGGATCCTATGCAAATGTTCAGGTTTCTATCCACCACCCACTGTGAATTCCTCTCCAGCAAAGTCTTTCCTCTCCCACCGTCTTTCCAGATAGCTCACAATTACTGACCTTGATCAGGCTTGGGGAGTGGCCAGGCCGAGATCTTTCCGATGACGTGACGGTTGGCAAGAATGGAGGAACGAACTAATTGTCTCCTGCAAACTCCACTCCCTTTTCTCCCCTCTTTTATTCACTATGGGAGGGGCTGTTCACCATCCACCTGTGGCCTCACTCCCAAGTCGACCCTTGTTCCTTAGCTGTTCCCTTCATCTGGCCATTCTGCACATGCGCACACTGGGAAAAGGCTCCGGCTGTTCTTCTGCCTCATTGATGCCTAACTCTGAAGGCAGCTGAGAACTGTCAGACGGCCCTGGCCCCGTCTCTGCCTCCGACACAGAGCCCACCTCAGAGCCTTCCCCAGACTCCAGGACTGGCCCAGGTTCCTCCCCAACCCTCCCCACTGTCCGAATCTGCTGCCACCTCCGCTGGCCGCTGGTGGGCCACAAAGTGATATCCGTGCTTCTTTCAAGAGAGGTTGACTCTCAGTGGTTCTTTTTTTTTTTTATTGCAAAAGTTTTATTGGGTTTTACAAATTTTGTGGATAGGGTAGGATAAGGTGAGATACAAAAATATTTTGAGAACTTTCACGTCGAGATCGTTGGCCCCTCCAGGGCTTCTTAATAAGACATTGGTAATACATTTTTCAATAATACTACAAGGTGAAAAGAAATGCATACATCATATAAATTCTAAATTCTATGCTGGCAGTCGTGTACCAACATCCAGATAAAAGTTATACTGTATTAATAAAAAGCAAAGTCATTTTTTAGATCTAAGTCTCTTGGCAATTGTGTCTTCTTGTTCTCCTCCCTGGCCCCCAGTGGGCGGGGCCGTGGCCCCCTCTGCTCCTCCTGGTTCTTCCCCCAGGGTAGAGGAATGTTTTTTAAGAAAGGCTTCCGCCTCAGCAACTGTTTTAATCCTTACTCTTCCTCCTTCCCAGAACACCAACATCCCTTCTGGCATCGCCCACTTGAACCAAATCCCCTGGTTAAACAATTTTTTAGATAAGAAGGAATATTTCCTCCTCACCTCTCTAATCTTTTTCGGGATCTGCTTCAAGATGGCGACTTCCTTCTGTTGGTACATTAACGGACTCTCAGTGGTTCTGACTCCTCATTGTAGGAACCTGGGTGGTCCCTTCCCAACCGAAACTCAGGCTTGTTGAAATGTATTTGCCGTGGCTTTCCAGGTGCGTTCCAAAGCTTCTTCCTAAGCTTCAGGGAGATAGCGATGAAGCCTTCTTCTCCCATATGTAAAAATGAACATTGGAAGGCCTGCTGGGAAGCAATTATACAAAGATAAAATAAAATAAATTGCAAAGGAAATAGCCTCTCTGTTCTGGATACTATTGGAGAGCTCCGGGGGCTTTCTCCGTGGCTGCTATTGCGAGATGTAGAAAACAGGACTTTCTACCTTGATTTGCCCCCCTTTTCTCTGGCAAATCAGCTCAGGAAAAAAGAGGAAATATTATCACCTTGCTTGTGTCTCCGGCTCGGAGTGGGTTATAAATCTATGGTAATATTCAAATTCCAGCATCAAACGCTTGCGGTCTTCGCCAAGGCATGTTGAGTGGTTTCCCAGTAGGACTTAGGCTGGCAGGAAGCTTAAATGATTTGCCTGCTGCATCCTAACTCTTCCAGCTCTTCTGCTTTTCTTTGGCCTGGTTGAGATCCTCCTCCTCCTCCTCCTCTTCTCATCCTCCTCCTCCTCCTCCTCCTCTCCTCCAGGTTGGGAGAACCTTCCCAGAAGAAGGATAGAGCTGATTTGCTAGGATATCTTTCATAATAATTTCTTCTTCTTCTTCTTCTTCTTCTTCTTCTTCTTCTTCTTCTTCTTCTTCTTCTTCTTCTTCTTCTTCTTCTTCTTCTTCTTCTTCTTCTTCTTCTTCTTCTTCTTCTTCTTCTTCTTCTTCCTCCTCCTCCTCCTCCTCCTCCTCCTTCTTCTTCTTTTTCTCCTCCTCCTCCTCCTCCTCCTCCTCTTCCCCTCCTCCAGGTTGGAGAAGAAGGATAGAGCTGATTTCCTAGGATATCTTTCATAATTTCTTCTTCTTCTTCTTCTTCTTCTTCTTCTTCTTCTTCTTCTTCTTCTTCTTCTTCTTCTTCTTCTTCTTCTTCTTCTTCTCCTCCTCCTCCTCCTCCTCCTCCTCCTTCTCCTCCTCCTCCTTCAGACAGACACAGAGAGAGACAGACACACAGAGAGAAAGAGAGAAAGAGACAAAGAGAGAAAGTGATACAGAGAGAGAGACAGACAGACAGACACACACACACACAGAAGGATAGAGCTGATTTCCAAGGATTTCTTTCATAATAATCTCCTCCTCCTCCTCCTCCTCCTCCTCCTCCTCCTCCTCCTCCTCCTCCTCTTCTTCTTTTTCTTCTTCTGGAAATGATTCTGGTTAGCATCTCCCATATCCCTGTGATCCCCTTCCTGAGCTTTTGAAGGGAGTTTGAGGTCAGATCAGGTGACACCCCAAACAACTAGGGTTGAAATTGAACCTGGATTATTTCCATACGTTAAACGGTGTATACCAAGCGTCTATCAGCTTCTACCAAGAGAACCGACATGGGCCAAGAACTGGAAGGTCCCAAATTCCCGGTTTCAATTGCGTACTGTTTCCCCAGCCCCGAGAGCATGTGTTTTCCTTTCCTTTGAAGTGCGGCGTGTGCGTTGCATACTTGATAGTAGTGCGTTTGCTTTCCTCAGATCCTCTGAACCGTATTTTATTATCCACACATTTGTTGAAGCAGCCAAGAGCCAGCTTCTGCAGGGTGGGCTGTGTGTCTTCTCTCACACCCTTCAATTTACAGCTGTGCAGCACAGATGGTAGTGCACACACACACATACACACAGAAAGAGAGACAGAGAGAGACAGGCAGAGAGAGAGAGAAGGCAGAGAGAGAGAGAAGACATGGAGAGAGAGAGACAGACACAGAGAGAGACAGAGACAGAGAGATACAGGCACATAGAGAGAAAGAGACAGAGAGAGAAAGAGACAGAGAGAGAAAGAGACAGAGAGAGAAAGAGATACAGAGAGAGAGACAGACAGTCACAGAGAGAGACAGAGAGAGAGAGAAAGAGAAAGAGACACACAGAGAGACAGACACACAGAGAGAAAGAGACCAAGAGAGAAAGAGAGACAGAGAGAGAGAGAGACAGACAGACACAGATAGATATATACACAGAGACAGACAGACACACAGAAACACACAGAGAGAGAAAGAGATACAGAGAGAGAGACAGACAGACAGACACACACACACACAGAAGGATAGAGCTGATTTCCAAGGATTTCTTTCATAATAATCTCCTCCTCCTCCTCCTCCTCCTCCTCCTCCTCCTCCTCCTCCTCCTCCTCTTCTTCTTTTTCTTCTTCTGGAAATGATTCTGGTTAGCATCTCCCATATCCCTGTGATCCCCTTCCTGAGCTTTTGAAGGGAGTTTGAGGTCAGATCAGGTGACACCCCAAACAACTAGGGTTGAAATTGAACCTGGATTATTTCCATACGTTAAACGGTGTATACCAAGCGTCTATCAGCTTCTACCAAGAGAACCGACATGGGCCAAGAACTGGAAGGTCCCAAATTCCCGGTTTCAATTGCGTACTGTTTCCCCAGCCCCGAGAGCATGTGTTTTCCTTTCCTTTGAAGTGCGGCGTGTGCGTTGCATACTTGATAGTAGTGCGTTTGCTTTCCTCAGATCCTCTGAACCGTATTTTATTATCCACACATTTGTTGAAGCAGCCAAGAGCCAGCTTCTGCAGGGTGGGCTGTGTGTCTTCTCTCACACCCTTCAATTTACAGCTGTGCAGCACAGATGGTAGTGCACACACACACATACACACAGAAAGAGAGACAGAGAGAGACAGGCAGAGAGAGAGAGAAGGCAGAGAGAGAGAGAAGACATGGAGAGAGAGAGACAGACACAGAGAGAGACAGAGACAGAGAGATACAGGCACATAGAGAGAAAGAGACAGAGAGAGAAAGAGACAGAGAGAGAAAGAGACAGAGAGAGAAAGAGATACAGAGAGAGAGACAGACAGTCACAGAGAGAGACAGAGAGAGAGAGAAAGAGAAAGAGACACACAGAGAGACAGACACACAGAGAGAAAGAGACCAAGAGAGAAAGAGAGACAGAGAGAGAGAGAGACAGACAGACACAGATAGATATATACACAGAGACAGACAGACACACAGAAACACACAGAGAGAGAAAGAGATACAGAGAGAGAGACAGAGAGAAATATATATATGCACAGAGAGACAGACATACACAGAGAGAGAGACAGAGAGAGAAAGAGATACAGAGAAAGAGACAGAGAGACACAGAGAGAGATACACAGAGAGAGAGAGAGAGAGAGACAGGGAGATAGAGAGACAGGGAGGGAGAGAGAGACAGGGAGAGACACACCAAACAGAGAGATAATATACCTTTTGAGAAGATATATCATTTCTGACCTTGACCATGTGCCACCTGACACAGGGAATCCCCTGCACATTAGAAATGCCTCTCGGCATCTTTAATTCATTGTTTCCCCTCCAATCACTGAATGTTTTCCCCCCTTGATGTGGTTTTTAAAACCCAGATGCACCTTGGCATAAGTGCTGTGGCATTCTTCTCCATCTCCTTACTATTTCCCATCCAGAAATTGGGGCCATCTCTATGGTCGTTCCTTGAACCAATTAGACAGGACACCCCCTGCAATTTGATGCGGTTCTTTCATCGTTAGACTCCAAGATGCTAATCCTTAGGAATCAAGCAAGCCAGAAGTTTTCTTGGGAGGGAGGGAGGGAGCTCATAGGGAGGAAGTGATGGGGAAGCTTGGAGAGAGAGGGAGGGATGAGAAAGGAAGGGAAGGGAAGAGAAGGAAGGAAGGAAGGAAAGAGGGAAGGGAGGAGAGGGAGAGGAGAAAGGAAGGGAAGGGGAAGGAAGGAAGGAAAGGAAGGAGAGGGAGGGAGAGTGGAGAAAGGAAGGAAAGGAAAGAGAAGGAAGGAAGGAAAGAGAGGAGAAAGGAAGAGGAAGGGAAGGAAGGAAGGAAAGAGGGAAGAAAGGAAGGGAAGGGGAAGGAGGGAAAGGAAGGAGAGGGAGGGAGAGTGAAGAAAGGAAGGAAAGGAGAGGAAAGGAAAGAGAAGGAAGGAAGGAAGTGAAGAGGGAAGGAAGGAGAGGGAGGGAGGAGAAAAGAAGGGAAGAGGATGGGAAGGGAAGAAAGGAAGAGAGAAGGAAGAAAGGAAGAAAGGAAAGAGAGAGGAGAAAGGAAGGAGAAGGAAAGAGAAGGAAGGAAGGAAAGAGGGGAGGAAGGAAGTGAGGAAAGGAAGGAAGGAGATGGAGGGAGGGGGAGAGGAGAAAGGAAGGGAAGGGGAAAAGGAAAGCGAAAGAAGGAAGAGGGTAGGAAATTTTGACTCATCCTAAACCTGAAGTATGAAAAAAAAAAGTTTATTCCAGGACATGGGGGAAAAATTCTGAAGAAGAATTTGGGATGGAAGAAGAGTTTGGGATATTACCGCCCTACCAGCTCTACTCCATCTTGGAAGTTTGATTTATCTTACCCTAAACTTTTCCCTCCCCCTCTGAACAGCTGTGTCCCTCATTCTTGCAAGATCATGGACTGCCAAGAGTTGGAAATTGAGAATGCCGTGCTGACTTTCACGGAGGGAGGGCACTACAACGGTGCTCAGTGTAACGTTACCTGCCGAGCAGGTTATGTCCTCCGGGCTCACAGAACCAACGATCGGCCTCAGAATCAGGTTGGTGGAATTGGTCTATACAATTGTTTTGGAAATGGATAGAGCTACCCATCTCTCAAGGGTGGCTCAGGGGCTGAGACGCTGAACTTGTCAATCAGAAAGGTCGGCAGTTCGAATTCCTGGCGCTGCGTAATGGAGGGAGCTCCCGCTATTCGTCCCAGCTTCTGCCAACCTAGCAGTTCGAAAGGACGTAAAAATGCAAGCAGGAAAATAGGGACCACCTTTGGTAGGAAGGGAACAGCGTTCCGTGCGCCTTCGGCGTTGAGTGATGCCGGCCACATGACCACGGAGATGTCTTTGGACAGCACTGGCTTTTCGGCTTTGAAACGGAGATGAGCACTGCCCCCTAGAGTTGGGAACGACTAGCACATATTGACACAAAGGTTTGTGTCAACCTTGAGCTGGTCAGGATCGAACTGCTGACAGTGGGCAGAGTTAGCCTGCAATACTGCATTCTAACCACTGCGCCACCACGGGCTCCTAATGCAACCTCCAATTAGCTACAGCAAAAGCATTAAGACTTATATTCCCATTTCACAGTGCTTTTACAGCCCTCTTTAAGCAGTTTACAAAAGCCAGCCTCTTGCCCCCCAACAATCTGGGTCTCATTTGACCCACCTCGGGAAGGACGGGAGGCTGAGTCAACCTTGAGCCTGATGAGATTCGAACTGCCAAATTGTAGTCGGCTGGCAGTCAGCAGAAGCAGTCTGCAGTACCGCCCTCTGACCACTGCACCATTTCCAATATTCCAAAAATATTGGAAAATTGCTATCCTGTCCCCCTTGGTCCTTTTTTTCTCTAAATTTGAAAGAACCCAGGCCTGCAACCGTTCTTTTTTCTTTTTAATTTAATTTTTTATTATAAACTAAGAACAGGGAAAAAGAAAAGGGAAAAAGGACGTTAATAAGACCAAACTACATAGATACAACTGGGAGTGACTCACCCCCTATATGTATACAGTTACAAAGGAACATCATCTATCATCTGACTACATTTCCAGTTATTTTTGTCTATCTACATCCTACATTTATTAATCCATAGTTCTTTATAGTTGTTACTGCTCCATATATCCTGAAGAATATACGTTAATCTATCGCATTCAGCACACCAGAAGGTTTTGTTGATAATTAGTTGGCCTGATGGTAGTTCCTTCCCTTTCCAAAACTGTGCGTATACTATTCTGACTGCAGTGGTAATATGTATGAAAAGATACCAGTCTTTCCTCCTTATGCCTCCGGGATTGATCCCAGTAAATAAACAATACAATACAATACAATACAATACAATACAATACAATACAATACAATACAATACAATACAATACAATACAATACAATAGCAGAGTTGGAAGGGACCATGGAGGTCATCTAGTCCAACCCCCTGCCTAGGCAGGAAGCCCTATACCATTTCAGACAAATGGCTATATAACATCTTCTTAAACATTTGCAGTGTTGGGGCATTCACAACTTCTGGAGGCAACTTCTGTTCCACTGGTTAATTGTCCTAACTGTCAGGAAATTTCTCCTCAGTTCTAAGTTGCTTCTCTCCTTGGTTAGTTTCCACCCATTGCTTCTTGTTCTGCCCTCAGGTGCCTTGGAGAATAGTTTGACTCCCTCTTCTTTGGGGCAGCCCCTGAGATATTGGAAGGCTGCTATCATGTCTCCCCTGGTCCTTCTTTTTATTAAACTAGGCATCCCCAGTTCCTGCAACCGTTCTTCATATGTTTTAGTCTCCAGTCCCCTAATCCTCTTTGTTGCTCTTCTCTGCACTCTTTCTAGAGTCTCCACGTCTTTTCTACATCGTGGCGACCAAAACTGGATGCCGTATTCCAAGTGTGGCCTTCCCAAGGCCTTATAAAGTGGTATCAACCCTTCACGTGATCTTGATTCTCTCCCTCTGTTGATTCAGCCTAGAACTGTGTTGGCTTTTTTGGCAGCTGCTGCCCACGGCTGGCTCCTATTTCAATGGTTGCCCACTAGGACTCCGAGATCCCTCTCACAGTTACTGCTAATTGAGCAAGGCACCACCTATACTGTACCTGCGCATTTCATTTTTGTTGCCAAACATTTTGTTCATTTGTGTTACCTCTGGTTTTAGTTGAAAAGTAACTCCCACGATCTCCCTAAGCCAATCCTTTCTCTTACACCAGTATCTTTGGCCTTGTGGGCATGTCCACCATTGATGATAGAATGTGCAACCCGTTCTTCACATCCCTGACTTTAAGCCAAGAATATCCTCAAGCGGAGCTGCGCATCACAAATAAATACACCCGAAAAACTCCCGGGCGGGCGGGAGAGGAGAAATAAACGTAGGAGGAGAACCAGTGGGGAAAAAAAATCTCACTCCCGCAAGAAGACCAGGAGGGTGTTTGTTAGGATGTCTTTAGGGAAAGGGACTGGGGAATACCTTTGACCATGCTATCTAAATTAGAGTCCCTTGTTTGGGCAGCTAGCAGAGACCATGTTTGCTTCAGGGGGAGGGTGGGGGGGGGGCAGAAGCCTGGCATCTTCCCGTAAAGAAATGGGGAGACACGTTCGAGTTTTCTCAATTTTAGAAGGATGAATTCCACCATCTGGGCCTCTGTTGCGTGAGGTTTTGAGGTTTTTTTTTTTACCCTAAGACGGCCCCAGCACTGACTGGCTCCTTTCTCTTCCAGTGGAGAAAGTTGGCCGCCTCTTCTCCTTCTCCAACCTGCCCTCCCCAATACACAAACACACACACACACACACACACACACACACACACACAGACCCCACCCAAGCCCGAACGGCGTGTTTGTTTCTCTCTTACGGGGGCCCTTTGCAGCCGAAAAGAATCCAGAGTTTTTCAGGAAAAGGAAAAAGAAGAGGAATCGGATCGTTTCCCCCAATTATTTTGCCTGCGTGCAAGCTGCAAAGATGTTTGTGTGCACGCACAAATCTTAATTTGGCACCGGCTCTATGCTATCAGTGTGTCTGTGGACTACGTTGGAGGTTTTCCATTGCTTATGGTTTGCAAGAGGCTCCGTCTTTTCCCTGACATTGGGATGACGAGAGAGATTTGTGCTCCGGTGAGGGAAGAAAGAGAGGGGAGGAAGAGAGAGAGAGAGAGAAAGGGGGAGAGAGAAGAAAGGGATAGGGGGAAGAAAGAAAGAGAGAGGCAAAGGGAGAGAGAAGGAGAGAGGGAAGAGGGGGAAGGAAGAGGGACAAAAGGAAGTGGGGAGAGGGAGAAAAAGGAAGAAAGAGAGAGGGGGAAAGGTGGAGAGAGAAGGTGGAGAGAGAAGGAAGGGGGAGAGAGAGGAGGGAGAGAAAGGAAAGGAAGGAAGATAGAGAGAGAAGAAAAAGGAGAATGAGAGGGAAGGGACAGAGGGAAGGAAAGGGAGGAAGAGAGGGAATGGAAGAGAGAGAAGTAAGGCAGAAAATAGGAAAAAAAGGGAGAGAGGGAGACGGAAGGAAGGAAGAGAGAAGGAAGAAAGAGACGGAGAAGAAAGAAGGGAGGAATGAAAAGGGCAGGGAGAGAGGGAGGGTAAGGAAGAGAGAGGGGGGAGGAAGAGGGAGAAGCAAGGGAGAGAGGGGAAGGAAGAGAAAAGGAAGAAGAGAGAAAGGAAGGAAGCGAGAGAGAGAGAGAGAGAGGGAGAGAGATAGAAGGGAGAGAGAGGGAGAACAACCAGAGTTATTGACTGGCTATATCTATATATCCTGGACACTGGAATTGTCATAAATAGGGGCCTGTTGATGCTGCAACGGTTGTAAGTGTGAAACGTCTAGAGTCCCCATAGAACCGCCAAGGCTGCGTTGGGCACTCCCGACCTGCAGTGCCCCATGGGAACACTTACCGAGATGTTGTGCCATCCTCCAACTCCAGATGTGACAGAGGCATCACTGCCAGGCTAGGGTTACAATGGAGATGGAGATGGTCCTACATCCACCATTTGTGGTCTACTAAGAGCTCCCCCCACCCCCATTCATTGGGGAAAGGGGAATTTGGACACGGTCCCATTGGGCCAGGGAGACAATCCAAAGCCATTCCAGGATGCCAGTCCCTGGGGTGAGCTGGGTCCAGGGAAGTCCTGGCGTAATGGAGCCCGTTTCCCTTTCTTTTCAGTGGGAGCCCAGCACCACCGTGACCTGCCTGGATGGGGAATGGAGCAAGCAGGTCTCCTGTGAACCCATTGACTGCGGGATCCCAGACCAACATCATGTCTACCCCGCTACTTTCAACTGCAGTGAAGGGACCACCTTTGGCAAAAAATGCTTCTTTGCCTGCAGGCCTCCAGCTCAACTGAAAGGTAGGTTCTCAGGGAGGGGAAGTTGGGTCAACGGGAATGTGCCTGGTGCTTTTGAGGCACCTGAAGAATAACAGAGTTGGAAGGGACCTTGGAGGTCTTCTAGTCCAACCCCCTGCTGAAGCTGGAGACCCTACACCATTGTAGACAAAGAGCTGTCCAGTCTGCACCAGAAGGCAAGAGAGGAAACACTTTCTTCTCCTTCAAGGCAGGAGACCTTATAGTATCCTAGTTGGAGAAGGAGGAGAAGAAGAAGAAGAAAGAGACTGGCTGATAAAGTTTGAATTAATCCTAAACCATCATAATGGTCCTCTTCTCATTTCTCCTTCTCCTTCTTCCTTCTCCTTCTCCTTCGAGGCAGGAGACCTTATAGTATCCTAGTTGGAGAAGGAGGAGAAGAAGAAGAAGAAAGAGACTGGCTGATAAAGTTTGAATTGATCCTAAAACCATCACCACCGTCTCCTCCTCCTTCTCCTTCAAGGTAGGAGATCTTATATCATCCTAGTTGAAGAAGAAGGTGAAAGAAAAGGAGAAGGAAATTGTCTGATAAAGTTTGAATTAATCCTAAACCATCATAATGGTCCTCTTCTCCTTTCTCCTTCTCCTTCTCCTTCCTCCTTCTCCTTCAAGGCAGGAGACCTTATACTATCCTAGTTGAAGAAGAAGGCGAAAGAGAAGGATTCGGCCTGATAAAGTTGGAATTCATTCTAAACCCTCACCATGGTGCTCTTCTCCTTCTCCTTTCTCCTTTTCCTCCTCCTCCTCCTCCTTTCTCCTCCTCCTTCTCCCTCCTTCCTCCTTCTCCTTCAAGGCAGGAGACTTTATGCTATCCTAGTTGAAGAAGAAGGAGAAAGAGAAGGATTCTGCCTAATAAAGTTTGAATTCATCCTAAACCATCACCATGGTCCTCTTCTCCTTCTCGTTTTCCTCCTCCTCCTCCTCCTCCTCCTCTTCCTCCTCCTCCTCCTTTCTCCTTCTCCTTTCTCCTCCTCCTCTTCCTCCTCCTTTCTCCTTTCTCCTCCTCCTTCTCCCTCCTCCTTCCCCTTCTCCTTCAACACAGGAGACCTTATACTCTCCTGGTTGAAGGAGAAGGCAATGCTGAATCAGTGGGCTGTGACTAACACATCAGTAAGCTGCATGTTGGGGCCCCCCGAGCCGGGGATGACTCACTCCGAATCCAATCCCCAATGTCAGACCAGCCACTGTTTCTTAATGTCACAGTTCATCACCCTGCCGAAACAAGCATGAGCTCATCCATGCTGGACTGTGGTGGACATACGCGGTGAGTCAGACTGGAGAAAGCAGAGAAGCTGGCAGAGGGAAGGAGCCTTGAGGAGAGTCCAAGAATACCTCAACAGCTCAAAAGCAAGGAGAGAGATCTCAAGATTGTTTTCCTTCTCCCTGCAACTCCCGTTCTGGATTCGGAAGGGCCTCTTGAGCATTTCTTTCCTCTTTTTTTGGGGGGGGGGGGGAGAAATCATGGATGGTCCTCCTTGCCGATCTTCTGCAAGAGAGACCAAGGTTCCTCCCCGAGACATGACATTGCAACACAATCCTGTTGTAGGTTTACTCAAAGGTTAGGTCCCCAGTTGATTCATTCCTGACATGACAGTCCAGTCTCTTCTTGAAAGCCTCCAGTGATGAAGCTCCCACAACTTCTGTTCCATGGGTTGATTGTTCTCACTGTCAGAAAATTCCTCCTTATTTCCAGGTTGAATCTCTCCTTGGTCAGTTTCCATCCATTCTTCCTTGTCTGGCCTTCAAAGATCCTTTGGAGAATAGCTTAGGGGATATTTCTGGGATGCTTTAAAACTTCTTTTGATGGTTATAAAGCTTTCTTTATTGTTTTAAGGTAGTAGAAACTCTCTCTCTCTCTTTCTCTCTCCCCCTCTCTGCCTCTGTGTCCTTTCTTTCACTTTCTTCCCCTCTCTGTCTCTTTCTCTCTCTCCCTCCCTCTCTCTCTCTCTGTCTCCTCTCTGCCTCTGTGTCTCTTTCTTTCACTTTCTTCCCCTCTCTGTCTCTTTCTCTCTCTCCCTCCCTCTCTCTATCTCTGTCTCCTCTCTGCCTCTGTGTCTCTTTCTTTCACTTTCTTCCCCTCTCTGTCTCTTTCTCTCTCTCCCTCCCCCCCTCTCTCTGTCTCCTCTCTGCCTCTGTGTCTCTTTCTTTCACTTTCTTCCCCTCTCTGTCTCTTTCTCTCTCTCCCTCTCCCTCTGTTTCTCTCCTCTCTCTGTCTCTCTCCCTGTTTCTCTCTGTCTCTCTGTGTCTCTTTTTCCTTCTCTCTCCCGTGCTCTATCTCCTTCCCTCCCTATCTGTGTGTCTCTCTGTCTCTTTCTCTCTCCCTCTCTCTCTGCCTCTCTCTCTCTTTCTTTCACTTTCTCCCCCCTCTCTCTGTCTCTTTTTCATTCTCTCTCCCTCTCTCCCTCCCTCCCTATCTGTGTGTCTCTCTCCCTCTCTGTGTGTCTTTCTTGCTTTCAATTTCTCCCTCACCCCTCTCTCTTTCCCTCTTTCTCTCTCTCTTTGTCTCCCTCCGTCTGTCCCCCTCTCCCTTTCTCTCTCTCTCTTTCGCTCTCTCTCACACACACAGAGACATATGCACACCCACATCCCCCCCCAAAACCCATACCCTCCATCCTTGCTCCTTGACCTGAAAAAGCTACCTGAATAATAATTAAAAAGAACCTTCCCTTCGGAAAGCCCAGGAAGGCAGCAGCCAGTCCAGCGAAAGACGCAACAACGCAGGAAAAAATAAGAGCCCGCCTGTGAGAGTGACACTCCTAGCTTCCGTTCCCGTTCCCTCTGCAGGCAAACGGGGATCGAACCCCCCAAATAACACCCTTTTTTATTGATCTATTTACTCCCGGCCCAGCACCATTTATAACCGCTTGCACCCATCTGACATTGTTCTTCCCTCCCCCTCCGTCTTTCCCAGGAAGCAATAACCATTTGACGTGCTTGGAAGACGGGCTGTGGTCCTTCCCGGAAGCTCTGTGTGAGCTGATGTGCAAGGCCCCTCCACTGATTCACAACGCCGACCTCCAGAACGGCCGCTGCCGCCTTCAGAAACACAAAGTGGGCTCCTTCTGCAAGTATAAGTGCCGACCGGGCTACCACGTCGGTGGACCTTCACAGAAAACAAGGAAGTAGGTGGCGTCTCCTCCGTGATCTTTGCATTTGTCTGTCGGTCGCTTTTTGGACACTGTTGCGGAGCTAGCAGCAGATTCGGACAGTGAGGAGGGTTGCGGAGGAACCTGGGCCAGTCCTGGAGTCTGGGGAAGGCTCTGAGGAGGGCTCTGTGTCGGAGGCAGAGAGAGGGCCAGGGACGTCTGACAGTTATCAGCTGCCTTCGGAGTCAGACATCAGTGAGGCAGAGGAACAGCTGGAGCCTGTTCCCAGTGTGTGCATGCACAGAGTGGCCAGACGAAGGGAAAAGCTAAAGAACAGGGGTTGACTTGGGAGGAAGGCCACAGGTGGACAATGAATGGCCCCTCCCAGAGGAAATAAAAGAGGAGCAAAAGGGGAATGGAGTTTGAAGGAGACCATTTGTTCGCTTCATTGGTTGATGACTCTCTGAGGCTCCTGGCCAAGTTCTGTAGATATCGGCCTGGCAGCTCTCCAAGCCAGATAAGGTCCGTGACCGTAAATCCTCCCTTGAAAGACTTTGCTGGATGTGAATGAGCAGAATTCACAGTCAATTAATAAAAGGGGTTTTTGTCCAGACCAGGAGTTGTCTGGCCTTTTGTCCTGATAAAGGCCTTGTCTGGCCTTTGGGTGCTTTGGAAAATAGCTTGACCCCTTCCTCCTCTCTGGGGCAGCCCCTCAAATATTGAAAGATGCTCTCCTGTCTCCCCTGGTCCTTCTCTTCCCTAGACTAGACCATGCCCAGTTCCCGCAACCGTCCATCGTATGGTTTAGCCTCCAATCCCCTCATCATCCTGGTTGCTCTTCTCTGCACTCTTTCTAGAGTTTTGCTTGCTTGCTTGCTGGATTTGATTCCTAAAATCATTGATGTGGGCCTAAAGGGAACCCCCCTGCCTGCCCCAACTCAGCCCCAGAACTGAGGAGAAATTTCCTGACAGTTAGGACAATTCATCAGTGGAACAGAAGTTGCCTCCAGAAGTTGTGAATGCCCCAACACTGCAAGTCTTCAAGAAGATGTTGGAGAGCCATTGTCTGAAACGGTATAGGGTTTCCTGCCTAGGCAGGGAGTTGGAGTAGATGACCTCCAAGGTCCCTTCCAACTCTGCTATTGTATTGTGTTGAGAGAAGATGAGAATAGAGAAGAGAAGGGAAGGGAAGGGAGGAGAGGAGAGGAGAGGTGAGAGGAGACGAGGCCTGGAAGTCTTTAAGAAAATATTGGATAGCCATTTGTCTGAAATGGTATAGGGTTTCCTGCCTAGGCAGGGAGTTGGACTAGATGACCTCCAAAGTCCCTTCCAACTCTGCTATTGTATTGTGTTGAGAGAAGATGAGAATAGAGAAGAGAAGGGAAGGGAGAAGAGGAGAGGAGAGGTGAGAGGAGACGAGGCCTGGAAGTCTTTAAGAAGATGTTGGATAGCCATTTGTCTGAAATGGTATAGGCAGGGAGTTGGACTAGATGACCCCCAAGGTCCCCTTCCAACTCTGCTATTCCTGTGCACCACCCCGATTCCTGTGTACCGCCCCGAGTCCCTTTTTTGGGAGAGTGGCGCGGTATAGAAGTCCAATCAAATCCAATCAAATTGTACTGTAAACTCTGCCTTGGGGCTGACCAAGGACCAATCTATAAAGGACCCCCCGCCCCCCGCCACACCCCTCCTTTCCATCCCTTGCCTTTGCCATTGGCAAGGAAAACTTACAGAAAGTGAGAAAAGCCCATCGCTCATCGGATGGGAGGCGTTAATGAGAGCAGCCGAGATTAGATCGGATACCCCAATTCTTAAATGGGGCTGCTCAAACACTCCAAAAAAAAATAAAATAAAAGGACAGCTGGCGGTTCCCCCCACCCTCTCCTGTTTCCCTCCTCCCTTCTCCTTTTCTTTCTTCCTTTCTTCCTTTTCTCTCTCAGAGGGGCTTAAACGGGATGGCCTTTAATGGGTCTCCCCTTTGGGAGACCCCCTCCTCATTTAAAAGAGAAAGAAAGAAGGCAGTGCAGTTCACTTCTGCTCTGCATTTCTATGTCTTTTCATTTCTCCCCCTCCAAGCTTTGGGGCCACCCGCCTCCTCCTGTTCTGGAAAAGGCCCTTTGGTACCGCAACCTGGGGAGCCCCCTTTGAACCTCGGTGGGAAAACTTTCTCACTGTCCCACTTTTGTTTTTTTTTTACGACTTGGAGGGGGGAGGGAGGGGGGAGGAACCACACACCGCCACATTAAAAAAAATAACAACAACCAGAATCTTCAATCGCTTTCTTAGCCGCAAAGCACTTGAAGAGCCCAGTTGAATGGTGTTGTTAGTTGCCAAGTCGTGTCTGACCCATCGCGACCCCATAGACCACGTTCCTCCAGGCCTTCCTGTCCTCTCCCATCCTCTGGAGTCCATTGAAGCTCACGCCGGCTGCTTCGGGGACTCCATCCAGCCACCTCCTTCTCTGCCGTCCCCTTCTTCTTCTCTTGCCCTCCATCCTTCCCAGCATGAGGCTCTTCTCCAGGGAGTCCTTCTTCCTTCTCCTTAGGTGGCCAAAGTCCTTGAGTTTCCTCTTCAGGATCTGGCTGTCTAAAGAGCAGTCAGGGTGGATCTCCTCTAGGACTGACTGGTTGGATGGCCTTGCAGTCCAAGGGACTCACGATAGATAGATAGATAGATAGATAGATAGATAGATAGATAGATAGATAGATAGATAGATAGATAGATAGATAGATAGATAGATAGATGTCACCTTCTTCTTCTTTTGCCCTCCATCGTTCCCAGCATGAAGCTCTTCTCCAGGGAGTCCTTCCTCCTCATTAGGTGGCCAAAGTCTTTGAGTTTCCTCTTCAGGATCTGGCCTTCTAAAGAGCAGTCAGGGTTGATCTCCTCTAGGACTGACCGGTTGGATGGCCTTGCAGTCCAAGGGACTCAGTGCAGGAGTCTTCTTCTCCAGCACCAGAGTTCAAAGGCCTCCATCCTTTGGCGCTCAGCCTTCCTTGTGGTCCAACCTTCCCAGCCATCCATTGCAACTGGGGAAACCACAGCCTTGACTAGACAACCTTTTGATTGGCAGGCGGATGTCTCTGCTTTTTAGTCTGCTGCCTAGATTTGCCATCGCTTTCCTCCCCAGGAGCAAGCCTCTTTGAATTCCTTGGCTGCCGTCCCCATCTGTGGTGATCTTGGAGCCCAGGAAGTTAAAATCTGTCCCTCCCTCCCTTTCTTCCCCATCTATTTGCCAGGAATTGAGAGGTCCAGTTGACATGATCTTAGTTTTCTTAATGTTGAGTTTCAAGCCAACTTCTTTGTGGCAGCCCCTCAAATGTTGGAACTCTGCTATCATGTGACCCCTGATCCTTCTTTTCACTAGCTTAGACATCCCCAATTCCTACAACCGTTCTTCTATACACACTTTTGTTGGCAGGGGGATGTCTCTGCTTTTTAGGCTGCCCTCTTGATTTGCCATAGCTTTCCTCCCCAGGAGCAAGCTTCTTTTAATTTCTTGGCTGCAGTCCCCATCTGCTTGAAGGGGGGGGTATTTTTCCCCCCCTCCTCTCCCCACACATCCCAAAGTTTGGCCTCAGTGTGTTTGTATGCCTCCTAAAAGCAAGCTCTAGTTATATGCGAGACCGCCTCCTGCCCCATACATCCCTTCGGCCGATCCGCTCCCACAGAGAGGGCCTTCTCAGGGTGCCGTCGGCCGGGCAATGCCGTCTGGCGACACCCAGGGGAAGAGCCTTCTCTGTGGCGGGCCCTGCCCTTTGGTACGACCTACCCCCTGAATTGCGTGCCATCTCGGACCTCCGCCTCTTCCGCCAGTGTCTAAAGACACATCTCTTTCAGCAAGCCGGCCTAGCCTAACCTCCCGTGGGGACTATTTTAGATAGTTTTAAATTGGGGGTTTTAATTTGGATTTCAGCATAGGATTATAATTTAATGTGTTTTTAAATTCTGTATTTATTGTTTTGTATGTTTTTCAATTCCTGTGCGCCGCCCTGGGTCCTTTGTGGAGAAGGGCGGGATATAAATGTGATTAAAATAAAATAAATAAAAAATAAGCTCAAAAGCAGGGAAAGTGTTGGTGAACTTGATCCTTAACCAGTATAAGAGTTGGAAAGGGGACTTTGCAGGTCTTCTAGTCCAACCTAGAAGTCCAATCTAGATTGGTTGTCCAATAGAATAGAATAATTAGAGAATAGAATAGAATAGAATAGAATAGTTGGAAGGGACCTTGGAGGTCTTCTAGTCCAACCCTCTGCTTAGGCAGGAAACCCTACACCACTTCAGACAAACGGTTATCCAACGTCTTCTTAAAAACTCTCAGTGTTGGAGCATTCACAACTTCTGGAGGCAAGTCGTTCCACTGATTAATTGTTCTTCCTGTCAGGAAATTTCTCCTTAAGTTCTAAGTTGTTTCTCTCCTGGGTTAGTTTCCATCCATGGCTTCCTCGCCTGCCTTAGCCATTAAAGCCAGCTGGGTGATTTCTGGACCCATCCTTCCCTCTCTCGGCTGTTGTGGGGAAAATTGGAAGAAAGCATGTTAGATACATTCACTGCCTTGGAGTTATTTATAAATATAATCAAGGTGGGAGAGAAATAAATAGACATTGGAAAAAAATATATATGAAAAAGCTTAAAACATAAGCAGAGGATTCAGCTGCTGGGAAGAGACAATTTCCATCTTAAACCAGAACTCTGGGTTTAGAATGATGAACAATGCATGAATCCTGGTTTAAGTGACATGTGATTTAATCTGTATGCGACACCTTAACAAGTAACAGAATAACAAGAGTTGGAAGGGACCTTGTTCCGATATCTCAGAGGGTGCCACAAAGAAGAGGGAATCAAACTATTCTCCAAGGCACCTGGGGGCAGGACAAGAAGCAACGGGTGGAAACTAATCAAGGAGAGAAGCAACTTAGAACTAAGGAGAAATTTCCTGACAGTAAGAACAATTAACCTCTGGAACAGCTTGCCTCCAGAAGTTGTGAATGCCCCAACCCTGGAAGTCTTTAAAAAGATGTTAGATAGCTATTTGTCTGAAATGGTATAAGGTTCCTGCCCACGCAGGGGGTTGGACTAGAAGACCTACAAGGTCCCTTCCAACTCTGCTATTGTATTGTATTACCTTGGAGGTCTTCTAATCCAACCCCCTGCTTAGGCTGGAAACAAATGATGATCCAACATCTTCTTAAAAACTCTCAGTGTTGGAGCATTCACAACTTCTGGAGGCAAGTTGTTCCACTGGTTAACTGTTCTCACTGTCAGGAAGTTTCTCTGTAGTTCTAGGTTGCTTCTCTCCTTGGTTAGTTTCTATCATCAACCATTCATCATGCAGTTTAGCTTCCAAGCTCTTAATCATCTTTCTTTCTTTCTTTCTTTCTTTCTTTCTTTCTTTCTTTCTTTCTTTCTTTCTTTCTTTCTTTCTTTCTCTCTCTCTCTCTCTCTCTCTCTCTCTCTCTCTCTCTCTCTCTCTCTCTCTCTCTCTCTCTCTCTCTCTCTCTCTCTCTCTCCTTTCTTCTCTCTCTCTCTCCACCTATGGAAGGAGGACATTTAAGATCCAGTGTGCCCAAGATGGGACTTGGCTGGAAGGCGCCTGCATCCCTGTCACCTGCAGCCCTCCCCCTTCCAAGTTTCACGGGCTGTACCATTGCACCAACGGCTTCCAGTTCGACAGTGTGTGTCAGATTACGTGCAAAGGTGAAGACCTTCAATCGGTAAGTCCTGTGAAGTGATTGGCGGGGCGGGAAGGGTTGATACACCCACATGCCCCTTGTCTTTTCTACCTGTCAAGCACAGGAAATCAGGAGCATGGGTGACTCAAATGAATGCAATCCCTGTTTCCCCGAAAATAAGACCTCCCAAGATAATAAGCCAAATCGGGCTTTGGAGCGCATGTGCTAAAATAAGCCAACCCCAAAAATATGGCAACACCGCAGCAGTCATGAGGTGACCACGCTCGCTGCCTCCTGCACCTCAAAAATAATAAGATAAGACCGCCCCGAAAATAAGACCAAGCGCTTATTCTGGGGATGAAAAGAAAATAAGACCCTGTCTTATTTTGGGGGAAACACGGTTTATGAAAAAAAATATGCGATAATATACAAACAAATATGTGATCATATCAAACATGGTTACAACATATACTAACTTCCATGGTAGTCTTGATTACACAGCCATCAAAATATTCACGCATCGGTTTTTCTTTCTTGTGTAAATCATATGTCACACGAATCCAATCCTCTAACCTCCATATCAGTCATTTAACCATTTGTAACCATTTACCAAGGGAAGGAAGCCATTTCTTTCTTTCTTTTGGAGGCTGCTTCGTTCTCCTGCCCAACATAGCACTAGAACGTAGACTTATATACCGCTTCATAGTGTTTTTGAGCCCTCTCTAAGTGGTTTACGGAGTCAGCCTCTTGCTACCCCAACCATCTAGGTCCTCATTTTACCCACCTTGGAAGGACGGGAGGTTGAGTCCACCTTGAGCCTGGTGGGAATTGAACTGCCGAACTGCAGATAGCAGCCAGCTGAAGTAGCCTGCAGTACTGCACTCTAACCACTGCCCCACAATGGCTCATGAAGGGAAAGAAGGAAGGAAAGGAGGGAGGGAGGGAGGGAGGGAGGAAGGGAGGAAGGAAGGAAGGAAGGAAGGAAAGATGGAAGGAAGGCACTGGCAATAGCACTTAGACTTATATACCACTTCACAGTGTTTTTACAGCCCTCTCTAAGTGGTTCAGAGAGTCAGCCTCTTGCCCCCAACAATCCAGGTCCTCATTTTACCCACCTCGGAAGGACGGGAGGTTGAGTCCACCTTGAGCCTGGTGGGAATTGAACTGCCGAACTGCAGATAGCAGCCAGCTGAAGTACCCCTACTCTAACCACTGTGCCAACTTGGCTCTGTCTACATCTTCTCTTCTCTTTCCAGGGCCCTGACAATAACGTGATTCGTTGTCGAAAGGACGGCAACTGGAGTGGATCCTTCCATCTCTGCCCGGAGATGCAAGGGCATTGCTCCCCACCCGCCCAGCTGAGAGGCGGCCTGAAGTTACAATGTCTGGAGGGCTACGGGATAGGTATTTAACCCTAGTTTCCGTCATGGGTGGGATTGAACGTTTTTTTTCAAACAATATCAATATCAATCGTAAGGATACAAGCAGCAAAGTTACCGTCCTGCAGTCATAAGTGGGAGGAGATGGCTGATAGGAACGATGAGAAGACTAATAGTTATAGTAATGCAGCCTTAGTGAATGGTTTGACAGTGGAGAGGGAATTATTTGTTTAGCAGAGTGATGGCGTTTGGGACAAAACTGTCCTTGTGTCTAGTTGTTCTGATGTGCAGTGCCTTATAGCATCGTTTTGAGGGTAGGAGTTGAGACAATTTACGTATGTCCAGGATTTGAAGGGTCTGTAGATATTTCCCCAGCCCTCTTTTTGACTCCTGCAGTGTGCAGGTACTCCATGAGAGGCAGGTTGGCAGCCATGGTTTCTTCAGCAGTTCTGATTCTCCTCTGAAGTCTCTGTCTGTCTTGTTGGGTTGCAGAGAGCCAAACCAGACATTTTATGGAGGTCCAGATGACAGACTCAATCATCCCTCTGTAGAACTGAATCAGCAGCGCCTTGGGCCGCCTGCTCGAGCAAGGGGCTGGACTAGAAGACCTCCAAGGTCCCTTCCAACTCTTCTGTTATTCTAGTTAGGCTGCTTTCTTCCACGGTCCTTACCCCAAGGTGTCTGAAATAGTCCCTTGATGTACCGTGTCTTATCTACGTTCTTTGTGATGGATTTGCCTGATGTAAATCAAGGAGGACTATTATTATTATTATTATTATTATTATTATTATTATTATTATTATTATTATTATTATTATTATTATTATTATTATTATTATTATTATTATTATTATTTTGGTCTCCAGCCCTTTCTTCAGAGGCCAGGAATTCAGATCCATCTGGAAAGCACATTTCTCCTCTGAGCACCTTTGCTCACGATGGCTGGGTCTATGCCAAGGATGGTGAACCTTTTTTGGCTCCCGTACCAAAACTCTCCTAATGTGACCCCCACCTCCCCTGTGCGTGCACAACCAACCAACCCCTTTTGGAATTCTACCCAGGCTCTCTTTTTTCACCCTCCCCAGGCTCCAGGGGCTTTTTAGAAGCCTAGGAAGGGCAAAAAAAACCAGCCCTAAGTTCAGGAATGGTGATTTTTGGTTTGCCCGTAGGGCTGATTTTTGCCCTCCGGAGCCATCCGGGAAGCCTCCCGAAGTCCCCTGAAGCCTCCAGAGGGCGAAAAACAGTCCTACGGCCCAAACCAGAAGTCTGTTCCCAAATTTCCGCTTTACCCATAGGGCAAAAAAAAATGGCCTCAAAAGAAGGCCGAAGTCAGCTGGCCAACAGGCAACGCTCTGTAGCTCTCAGTCGCTTCCTCTGGCTTCCAAAGGGGGCAAGACCCCGGATGTTAGGTTTCACCCAATGGATGCCTGACATACAGCTTGGCCATAAGTCTGGAGAAAATTAATTCTGGGCGTAATCCATTTTGGGCCTTACTTATACCTACCACCGACACGTTAATATCTGTCGCCAAGATTTGGACAAAGTTAGAAAAATCAGCTGCCGAAGGTCTTGTGGGAACACGCCACAGGTGGTCAATGAAAAAAATGAAGTCAAGCTACTGGGAGGGAAGGCAAACAACTTGGATTTGCATCTTATCCACGGATGAAAAATCAGGGGAAACCAGGCTGATTTGAACACAGAACCTCAGCAAAAGATAGGGCAACTAATTTTAAAATCTCCACGGCTCCCAGACAGCCATCTCTCGGGATTTTCATTTCATTTTCATTTCATTTTCATTTTATTAAATTTATATACTGCGCCACTCTCCCAGAAGGGTGCACAGGGAAGATAAAAATATGCATATAAACAAGTACAAATAACAAATATATCATAAATACGCTAAAAACTTATTAAATTAACCCAAACCTGTGCTAAAACCAATTTAAAACCCCATTGTTAAAACCTAACTCAGATTAAACCAGTCAGTAACATAGTCAGTATTTTGCTGACTGGTTACCAGTCAGTAACACTTTAATATTTGGGCTGGATTAAAAAGAGAGAGAGAAAAAGAATCTAGGAAACTAACAAGACTTCAGAAACCTGTCAATAACCAGGGAAAGGAATCTTTGGCTTCGACAACTTTAAATTAAAGCCATAGGTTCGCCATCATGGGTCTACGCCAGAGGTCTCATTCTTGCGGCCCGCGAGCCAATTGCGGCCCGCAGGACGGTATCTTGTGTCTCCCACCGTGATATGAAAGTATAATATTAGTATTAATATTAATATAAGGAATCCCTTATGCGGCCCAGCCTCACCCAGCCTCTGCCTCCAGCGGCCCCCAGGTAAATTGAGTTTGAGACCCCTGGTCTACGCCATCCCTAAAGGTGTACCAAAGGGTAGACCCATCCCGGCCTTTCCTGTAACCTCCCTTCTCTGCCTGGTTTTGTCTATGTTCCAAACCAGGCAGGGAAGCTGGGTGTTTATTTCCACCACCACCCCTGTCTTCCATGTGCCGCCCCTCCCCACTCCCTCCCCCTTCCTTCATTATAGACCAGCTATATAGTGGTGCATCAGGGCCTGCTCGGCTCCCATCCCAAGGGGTGGGGGGAGAGAAAGAGCACGTGATGAGAATGAGCTCATCGCTCTATAATGAAGCCAATTACGGATTGCATATCAAAACAGTTCCAGGGATGTTTTTCTTACCCGAAGTGTGTAAATTGCGGCGTTGAGCCAGCGAGCCGGGAAGCGGCTACGGTTCGCCTTCCTCCCGACGGCCGATGCGATGCCTTTTTTTCGTTTCCTCCCCTGGAGACTGAAAGGTGACCTTTTGACACCGACCAAAGGTTTTGCTGGGACTTGCAAAGAATATTCTGGCTTGCTTTCTCCCACTCACCCACCCCTCCTCCCACCCTCCCCACCCCTCGGGGGGGAGGAAGGAACGGGAGGAATGAGAAAGGAACGAAAGAGAGAAAATGCTGCTTTTTTTGTTCTTTGTGGCGGAAGGAGGAGAGAGAACGAGGCATAGAGCGCACTTCATTGTCTTCCCTGGTTGTAGAGGGCTTTGCGATTGTCTGCTTCTTCTAGCTTCCCAAGATCCTGAAGCAAACTTCCTTGTCCCAACAAAAAACACAACAGCAACCTCTTTATGTACTGACTGCGAATTCTGCTCCTTCACATCCAGCAAAGTCTTTCGAGGGAGGATTTACGGTCACAGACCTTATCTGGCTTGGAGAGCTGCCAGGCCGATCTCTGCAAAACTTGACAAGGAGTCTCGGAGAGTCACGAACCAATGAAGCGAACTCACGGCCTCCTGCAAACTCCCCTCCCCTTTCGCTCCTCTTTTATTTCCTCTGGGAGGGGCCATTCATCGTCCCCCTGTGGCCTTACTCCCAAGTTGACCCCTGTTCCTTAGCTGTTCCCTTCGTCTCAAGACTCAGGGCTTATTTTAATAAAGGAGACTGAGGGTCCCTGCCGATTAACTGGAATTAACCGGTGGCCGGCATCTCTGCCATCTTAAATGAGACCCCTCCTCTAATTCCACCTGCGGCCCCAGCCTCGACTTCTCTGCCTGATTTAAGAATTGCGCTTTTCGTCCGTTAGCGTACAATTTTTTGGACTGCAGACGTGGAAAGGAACCAAGGCTTGTTTTTAAAAGTTCCACTGTGGTTTAACAATGGGATATTTTATTCATCGTGTTTATTCTTTTCTTTTTGGGAGGGGTCCAGAGAACAAAACTGAAGGTGATGGAGTGAGAGACTTCTTCCCTTCAGAACCCTGGACAGGTCCTGCAGATGGAAGTAACTTAACCTGGGAAGGATGGATGGATCGGAGGACCTTCCCTCCAAGGGATTCTGGGGATTTATTTTATTTATTTACTAGCCATTCCCAGCCACGCGTTGCTGTGGCCCAGTCTGGTTAAATGGCCAACCAATCTGTGTGTACATCTACACCTGCACACACAAACACGTACACACAACCACCGTATAACCCCAACCTACCTACCTACTGTATTTCTCCCTCTCTCTATCTACCTACCTGCCTACCTACCGTAGTTCTCCACCTACCTACTTACCTACCTACTGTATTTCTCCCTCTCTATCCACCTACCTACCTACCTACCGTAGTTCTCCCTCTCTATTCACCTACCTACCTACCTACCTACCTACCGTAGTTCTCCCTCTCTATTCACCTACCTACCTACCTACCTACCTACCTACCTACCGTAGTTCTCCCTCTCTATTCACCTACCTACCTATCTACCTACCTACCTACCGTAGTTCTCCCTCTCTATTCACCTACCTACCTACCTACCTACCTACCTACCTACCTACCGTAGTTCTCCACCTACCTACTTACCTACCTACTGTATTTCTCAATCTCTATCCACCTACCTACCTACCTACCTACCTACCTACCATAGTTCTCCCTCTCTATTCACCTACCTACCTACCTACCGTAGTTCTCCCTCTCTATTCACCTACCTACCTACCTACCTACCTACCTACCTACCGTAGTTCTCCACCTACCTACTTACCTACCTACTATATTTCTCCCTCTCTATCCACCTACCTACCTACCTACCGTAGTTCTCCCTCTCTATTCACCTACCTACCTACCTACCTACCTACCTACCTACCTACCTACTGGATTAGGTCTTCTAATCCAACCCCCTGGTTGTGCAAACTCTTTTTGAAAGCCTCCAGTGATGGAGCACTCACAATTTCTGGAGGCATGTTGTTCCACTGATTAATTGTTCTAACTGTCAGGAAATTTCTCCTGAGTTCTAGTTTGGATCTCCTCTTGGTTAGTTTCCATCCATTGTTTCTGCCTTCAGATGCTTTGTAGCATAGCATCTTCATCTTTGGGGCAGCTCCTTAGATATTGGAACTTAGACATTATCCGGTTGGCTTCTTGGTCCTTCTGCCTTCAAGTGAAGTGGACAGTTGTTATTGGTGGATGGAGCCCTGAGGTTGGTTCAGATGCCTACAAGTGAATCCCAACTGCTGACACCATTATCCCAACTTGTGTTGTATTGGAAATCCGTTCTTTGTCTGTGGAGATAGACCATCTCTGAATCTGACAGATTTTACTCATAAAGTTAGACCTATATTAGCGAATTAGGTAGGTAGGTAGGTAGGTAAGTAGGGGGGGGGAGAGAGGGGGGGTAGGTAGGTAGGTAGGTAGGTAGGTAGATAGATAGATAGATAGATAGATAGATAGATAGATAGATAGATAGATAGATAGATAGATAGATAGATAGATGAGAGAGGCAGGAAGGTAGAAAGGCAGGGAGTGACAGAGAGAGTTGGAAGACAGATAGGTAGACAGAGAAATAGGTAGGTAGGTAGGGGGAGAGAGAGAGAGAGGTAGGTAGGTAGGGAGGTAGATGGATGGATGGATGGATGGATGGATGGATGGATGGATGGGAGAGGCAGGAAGGTAGAAAGGCAGGGAGTGACAGAGAGAGTTGGAAGACAGATAGATAGACAGAGAAATAGGTAGGTAGGTAGGAGGGAGAGAGAGAGAGGTAGGTAGGTAGGTAGGTAGGTAGGTAGGTAGGTAGGTAGGTAGGTAGATAGATAGATAGATAGATAGATAGATAGATAGATAGATAGATAGATAGATAGATAGATAGATAGATAGATAGATAGATAGATAGATAGATACTCCTATTTGAGCAAGATGTGTGATATGAAGGCCTTGATTTCCTCTCATTCTTTGTATCCTTTGAAGGAGCTGAATGCACCATCTTATGCCCAGAACATCACACTGAGCCCATCCTGTTACCTGCCAATGAGACCCTGCAGGACATCCAACACTGGATGAAACCTCCACGAGTAAAGGTAAGAGTCCCAAAAAGGACAAAGACAAAAATAGAGGAAAAAATGTTGCTCCCATCAGTGGGTTTATTGCTCTTCAACACAGTAAGTCCTTCCCTCTCTCCCCTTGCTTCCTTTCTTCATCCCTCTCCCTCTTCCCCTTCCCTCCCTTCTCCTTCCTTCCTTCCTTCCTTCCTTCCTTCCTTCCTTCCTTCCTTCCTTCCTTCCTTCCTTCCTTCTTTTCCATCCCTCCCTCTTACTTCAGGCCGTCATTCCTTTCCCCTTCTCTCCCATTTTCTCCTTCCCCCCTTCCTCTTTTCCACTCTCCTTGTCTTCCTCCCCTTCCTTCAACTTTTCATCCATTTCTCTCCCTTCTCTTTTCTCCTTCCTTCTTTTCCATCCCACTCTCTCCCTTCATGTCTTCATCCTTTTTCCCCTTCCCTCCTTTCTCATTTTTCCTTCCTTCCTTCCCTCCCTCCTTCCTTCCTTTCTCCCTCCCCCTTTCTTTTTCTCCCTCCCCTTCATCCCTTTTCCCTTTCGCTTCCTTCCTTTCATTCCTCCCTCCCTCCTTCCTTCCTTTCTCCCTCCCCCTTTCTTTTTCTCCCTCCCCTTCATCCCTTTTCCCTTTCGCTTCCTTCCTTTCATTCCTCCCTCCTTCCTTCCTTTTTCTCCCTCCCCTTCATCCCTTTTCTCTTTCCCTTCCTTCCTTCCTTCCTTCCTTCCTTCCTTCCTTTCATTCCTCCCTCCTTCCTTCCTTTTTCTCCCTCCCCTTCATCCCTTTTCCCCTTCCTTCCTTTCTTCCTTCCATTCCTCCCTCCTTCCTTCCTTTTTCTCCCTCCCCTTCATCCCTTTTCCCTTTCGCTTCCTTCCTTTCATTCCTCCCTCCCTCCTTCCTTCCTTTCTCCCTCCCCCTTTCTTTTTCTCCCTCCCCTTCATCCCTTTTCCCTTTCGCTTCCTTCCTTTCATTCCTCCCTCCTTCCTTCCTTTTTCTCCCTCCCCTTCATCCCTTTTCTCTTTCCCTTCCTTCCTTCCTTCCTTCCTTCCTTCCTTCCTTCCTTCCTTTCATTCCTCCCTCCTTCCTTCCTTTTTCTCCCTCCCCTTCATCCCTTTTCCCCTTCCTTCCTTTCTTCCTTCCATTCCTCCCTCCTTCCTTCCTTTTTCTCCCTCCCCTTCATCCCTTTTCCCCTTCCTTCCATTCTTCCTTTCATTCCTCCATCCTTCCTTCCTTTTTCTCCCTCCCCTTTCGTCCCTTTCCCTCTCTCCCTTCTTTTCTCTCTCTCTCTCTCTCTTTCTTTCCCTTCCTTCCTTCCTTCCTTTCCTTTTCCTTTCCTTTCCTTTTCCTTTCCTTTCCTCCCTCTCTCCCTCCCTTCCTCCCCACCTGCCACGCTCCTTTATTGATGCTGGCTTTTAAAAAGGAACCATAACACGTTTTATACCTGCGTCTCCCTGGAGGTCTCATTAGGTAGCTGGGAGGGGTGGGGGGAAAGGCAAAAAAATAAATAACGGGGGATGAAAAAAAGCCAAGAGAAAGCAAGCAGGATTCGGAAGGAGGGGAAAAGAAAAGGGAGACGATGACTTCATCCAGAATACCAAACAGGAAAGGGAGGGGAAAAGAATAGCTTTTATTACGAGAGGTTTGCTGAACATACAGATCGGTTAGGCGACGTGACAATGAATTTGATAACTCAATTGTTCTGAAAAGCCATTTGGAGGCTGGCGGATAAAATTACAGGATGGCCAGGGGGGGGAGGAAGGGAAGAAGGGAAGGAGACCCTTTGCTGAATGCCTGGGATGTTGGTCACACACTGCAGTGTCCTTTGTGGCTTGTGGTGTTCTCTCACCTCCGCTGCCCTTGACCTTGTTTGTCCAGATTGTGGTCTGCTCTTATTTGTCCTGGAAAAACCCAGGATGCTTGCAAACTGGCCTCTCGGAGGCCACCGTGGATGGTGGTTGAAGGGATGGCGGCTTAGCCGAGGCTCTTAGACAATGGCGAGAAGGAAAAGGTGGGTGAACGGAGACCACAAACAAAGTCGCCAAAGCTGAAGAACGGTCGCTGATTATTGGCGATCGCGAGGACGTGGGTCGTACAGCAGAGAAGTTGAAAGCTGGAGAAAGAGAGAGAGAGAGAGAGAGAGAGAGGTAGAGTGAGAGAGAGAGGGAGAGAGAGAGAGAAAGGGAGAGAGAGAGAGAGAAAGAGAGAGAGAGAGAGAGAGGGAGAGAGAGGGAGAGAGAGAGAAAGAGAGGGGGAGAGAGAGAGAAAAGGAGAGGGAGAGGGAGAGAGAGAGAAAGAGAGAGGGAGAGAGAGAAAGGGAGAGGGAGAGAGAAAGAGAGAGAGAGAGAGAGGGAGAGAGGGAGAGAGAGAAAGAGAGAGAGGGAGAGAGAAAGAGAGAGGGAGAGAGAGAGAGAAAGAGAGGGAGAGAGAGAGAAAGAGAGGGGGAGAGAGAGAGAGAAAGGGAGAGAGAGAGAGAAAGAGAGGGAGAGAGAGAGAGGGAGAGAGGAGAGAGAGGGAGAGAGAGAGAGAGAGAGAGAGAGAGAGAGAGAGGCTAAGATGCTGAGCTTGTCAATCAGAAAGGTTGGCAGTTTGGCGGTTCGAATACCAAGCGCCGCATAACAGAGTGAGCTCCCATGCCTTGTCCCAGCTTCTGCCAACCTAACAGTTTGAAAGCATGTAAAAAAATGCAAGTAGAAAAATAGGAACCACCTTTAGTGGGAAGGGAACAGCGCTCCATGCACCTTCGGCATTGAGTCATGCCGGCCACATGACCATGGAGACGTCTTCGGACAGCGCTGGCTCTTCGGCTTTGAAACGGAGATGAGCACCGTCCCCTAGAGTTGGGAACGACTGGCACACATGTGCGAGGGGAACCTTGACTTTTACCTGTAATTAAGCAGTTGGATCAAACAGTTCTTTGCCTCCTTCAGGAAGCAGACTGATAATATTCACCAAAACCAGGGAAGTAAGACTTGCAGCTATGGGCAACCCCCAAAAGTATCAGTGTAATAATTTGGGAAAGGTACCATGCAGGAAAAAATAGTATGTAAATTAGTCTTAGCTATAACTCTTTTCCCTTTCATTAATTGACTGTGAATTCTGCTCATTCACATCCAGCAAAGTCTTTCAAGGGAGGATTTACGGTCACAGACCTTCTCTGGCTTGGAGAGCTGCCAGGCTGATCTCTGCAGAACTTGGCCAGGAGCCTCGGAGAGTCACGAACCAATGAAGCGAACTAATAACAACACAATAACAGAGTTGGAAGGGACCTTGGAGGTCTTCTAGTCCAACTCCCTGCTCAAGCAAGAGACGCTATACCATTTCAGGCAAATGGTTGTCCAATCTCCAAACCTCCAGTGTTGGAGCACCCACAACTTCTGGAGGCAACCTTTACTGGTTAATTGTTCTTAATTGTCACAAAAATTCCTCCTTAGTTCTAGGTTGCTTCTCTCCTTGATTGGTTTCCACCCGTTGCTTCTTGTTCTGCCCTCAGGTGCTTTGGAGAATAGCTTGACTCCCTCTTCTTTGGGGCAGCCCCTGAGATATTGAAAGTCAGCTAAATTTATATGGGATCCAATGTAGTCCTTTCCCCCCCATTAAATGAAGACATACCCAATTCCTGCAACCATTCCTCATATGTTTCTTTAGCTTAATATTTCCTACGCTTTTTCTTAGCGAGGTCATCTACGTATGTAAATATGCATCGCCTTATTCCTAAGGTGTTTATGTACGTAGATAACCACTTTAAGAAAAAATCCCTTCTTTGTGCTAATAGTAGGGAGGGGAAAAATCGTGACCTCATTACCAAAATTTCCCCCCTTCTTCTGCCTGTCTCTATTTTCCACCACAGAGGCAAATGAAAGATCAACCATGGTGGAACCTTAAATATTATTTTAATCCTGAGCTTTCTGTTATTGCAACTGTTGGGTGTCTAACAGTTCTTGTGAATACTTGGAGGAATGCCAGATCCTGAAATGCACCAAACCTATGGGGAGATGGCATTTGATTTTTAAGGACCATCCGTTGTGGCCGGCCAGCGGAGCTGACAGCAGATTCGGACAGTGAGAAGGGTTGGGGAGGAACCTGGGCCAGTCCTGGAGTCTGGGGAAGGCTCTGAGGATGGCTCTGTGTCAGAGGCAGAGAGGGGGCCAGAGCCATACGCCAGTTATCAGCTGCCTTCAGAGGCAGACATCAGTGAGGCAGAGGAACAGCTGGAGCCTGTTCCCAGTGTGCGCATGCACAGAGCTGCCAGAGGAAGGGAACAGCTAAAGAACAGGGGTCGACTTGGGAGTAAGGCCACAGGTGGACGCTGAATGGCCCCTCCCAGAGGGAATAAAAGAGGAGCAAAAGGGGAGTGGAGTTTGCAGGAGACAAATTAGTTCACTTCATTGGTTCGTGAGTCTCCGAGACTCCTTCCTTGCCTGTTTTGCAGAGATCGGCCTGGCAGCGCTCGAAGCCAGATAAGGTCTGTGACCGTAAATCCTCCCTTGAAAGACTTTGCTGGATGTGAAGGAGCAGAATTCACAGTCCATTAATAAAAGGGTTTTTTGGCGGGACCAGGAGTTGGCTTCAGGCTCTCGGGAAGCCTCGGTCAGAACACCATCTGTTGATTTAGACTTGGGTCAAGAAAATGTGCTACTTTGCTTAGGTTGATGTTCCTCATCCTTCCTTATGTTCCTTCTTCCATTCACTCTTCTAGAAAGTGGTCTGCACAGGAGAACTTAAGTGGTATCCTCTCCCTGCGTTGATCCGCTGCATCAAAGGTTGCGAGGTGAGTTAGCCAGGCAAGTTCTCTGGGTTTCCCATTTACTATAAGAATCTTTTGTCTCTTTCTCTCTTCCCTCAATTCTGTCAGCTCCATCTTTCTCCTTTCCCCTAACCCTAACCCTAACCTATGATGGTGGCTTTTTTGCGGGGGGACGGAGGGTCACTCCATATACTTGCTATTCTTTGTTCGTTTTTGGCAACTTCAAACCAAATGTTTCAACAGCCAACAAGTCATTCGGTTCCCTCAATTCCAGTAAGTAGCAAAACGTCACTGAATTATTCTAATCTCCCAAAGTAAAGCCAGGATCAAAGCTGGCTTGGATGGGGCAAATTTCAGGAAAGCAAACTATAGGATGGGATGTAAAAGAGGGAGGGAGGGAGGGGGGAGACAGACAGACAGAGAGACAGACAGACACAGAGAGAGAGAGAGAAAGAGGGAGACAGAGACATAGACAGACAGAGAGACACAGAGAGAGAAAGAGAGAGAGAGAGAGAGAGAGACAGACACAGCGAGACACAGAGAGAGAGACAGAGAGAGAGACAGAGAGTGACAGAGACAGAGACAGACAGACACAGAGAGAGAGAGAGGGAGACACACACACACACAGACAGAGAGAGAGAGAGAGAGACAGACAGACACACACACACAGAGAGAGAGAAAGAGAGAGAGAGGGAGAGAGGGAGAGAGGGAGAGAGAAGACCCCAGTTCCATATTAAGAGGTTCTCTGGGATCAAGAGAAATTTGAGTAACACTTTTATCTTTAACTCATTTGATCGGAAAATTTAGAAGAAACTTTGAAGAGATGCATGGAAAATTTCCCCCAAATATTGAGCATAGACTGATCCCAGCATCATCTTCTGAAATGGCTAGCTTTTAATCTATCTATCTATCTATCTATCTATCTATCTATCTATCTATCTATCTATCTATCTATCTATCTATCTATCTATCTATCTATCTATCTATCTATCTATTAACATTTTGGAATTCAGACTAATTCAAGCTGGTGTGTGTTTGTGTGTATGTGAGTGTGTGTTCCATCTATCTTCTTGTAGCCCCAAGTCAAATCTAAACATCAGACCAAGGGGTTGTGCCTGCACGAAACATTTAAAGTTTCTCTCCACTCTCTCTCTCTGTCTCTCTCTCTCTCTCTCTCCCCCCTTTTTTAAAAAAATATTATTATCTCCTCCTCCTCCTCATCTCTTCTCACATCTGAGCTTCCTGCTTACACTTACATCATGCTTTTTTCACACTTTTCCTCGAGTTAAAAACAACAAAACAAAACAGAAATTATCCACACGTTTTGAGACTCTCCTGAAGAGTGGAAGGCATCTTACACACACAGAAAAAAAGTGGGAGCTTCTTTTTTCGTTTCGTTATTATTATTATTCATTTTTTTTTAACACAGCAGGCAAGGAGGAAGGTATTTGAGGCCGTGTGATTAAAAATTGTCTCACTGCGCCATTAATAGATCGGTGTTTACGTTCGGCACTTAAGTCATCTCCTCGAAAATAGCTTGCTTGTTTGAGGGATATGTGTGTTTGTGCATTCACGCACACACACACGGTAGCTCTGGGTTCCATACAATTCCCCCTTCCCCTCTCTTGTAAGATTTAATCAGGAATCTTTCTCACCGTACCTATCCTTTGGAGAAAGGGTTATTTGGCGGGGGGGGGGGCAGGTGCTCAGTTTAAAACTGTTGGAAGGAAGGATAATTTGGTTTTGGCTTTTGATTTTCCAGGAGAGGATGAGATAAGCTTCCTTAAAAACATTTGGAGAAAGGGAGAGAGAGACAAATATCCCACTGAAAACTTAGAAGGGATAGTTGAGGTCCTGTTGAGGTTAAAACGCCGAGCTTGTCGATCAGAAAGTTCCGCGGTTCGAATCCCCAGCACCGCGTAACGGAGGGAGCTCCCGTGACTTGTCCCAGCTTCTGCCAACCTTGCAGTTCGAAAGCATGTAAACAATGCAAGTAGAAAAACAGGCGCCACCTTTGGTGGGAAGGGAACAGCGTTCCGTGCGCCTTCGGGCGTTGAGTCATGCCGGCCACATGACCACGGAGACGTCTTCGGACAGCGCTGGCTCTTGGGCTTTGAAACGGAGATGAGCACCGCCCCCTAGAGTCGGGAACGACTAGCACGCCTTCACTCCGGGAGGGAAATCCAGGCCGAAAACCTTGCCAGGGCAGGACAATTCACTCTCTGCTTTTGAAACATGAAGCCCAACTGCTTCTCCAGCCATCGATTCCAGCGTCAAATTGCATTTATTACAAAGGGATTTATTCTGGGATTCCACCCTCCTTGGCTCAAGGTCATGGCAATTAAACCTTCAAGGAGGTTCGCATCCCTTCCACCATTAAAAGCTCTCGTTTGCTGGGTCTGATGAGTTTCGCCCATCCTTCCAGGTAAAGGTGGCTTCCCAAAAGGCAACAGGATTTTCTTGGGGTTCCCCACCCTCCTTCTTAAAAACATTTAGTAGCTTCTCACCCAAGAAGCTTCTTCAGTTCAGCTATACATATATATGTCAGTTTATTGTTGTAACTAAAAAATAATAAAACTCTTTTTGAAAAAAAAGACAGACCTAACAGCAGCCCGTGATTCTGGTGCTGTTGCTGGGCGCTGCCATTTTGTGTGTGTGTGTGTGTTTTTTAGTAGTTATAGTTTATTAAATTTATATACCGCGCCCTTTCCCCGAAGGGACTCGGGGCGGTGCACAGGCAAATTAAAACATATATAAATATAACAAAATACAAAATATAAAACCAGAATCAAATAACCCTGTGCTAAAAATTTAAATATATTAAAACAATATCCCTAAAAACCCAATTTAAAACAATTTAAGTGCAGACTATAGGCTGGGTGATGTAAGTTAGGCAAGGCCGGCCTGTTGGAAAAAATAGGTTTTCAGATTCTGACGGAAGGAGCGGAGGTCCATGGTCGTCCTCAGTTCGGGGGGTAAGTCGTTCCAGAGGGTTGGGCCCACCACAGAGAAGGCCCTTCCCCTGGGCGTCGCCCGCTGGCATTGCCTAGTGGACGGCACCCGGAGAAGTCCCTCTCTGTGGGAGCGAATCGGCCGCAGGGATGTATGGGGCAGAATCCGATCCCGCAGATAGCTAGGTCCCGTGCCATGGAGCGCTTTGAAGATGATAGTCAACACCTTGAAGCGCACCCGAAAGACCACAGGCAGCCAGTGCAGCTCGCGCAAGAGCGGTGTTACATGGGAGCGTCTAGGGGCTCCCATAATTGCCCGCGCGGCTGCGTTCTGGACTAACTGCCCTTTTCTAACTGGACTAACTGCCCTGTTCTGCCCTATGCGTGAAGAACAATTTACACTGAAGAGCACGCACGGGGGTTGTGAACTGGTAGTATGACCGATAGTAACCCACCCCGGATCACAAGGAGGTCTCCACCTGCACCTCGGCCAGGACAATGAAGAAAAGGGGAAGAGGGGAACATGGTTATTTTGGGGACTTTGAGGGGCGACAGCATTGCAAGGCAGGATTACGTCACCCCCCCCAATCTTTTCTCAGCGCCTAGCGGGCAGGCAAAAAAGGCATGGAAATTCAGGGTGCCCCCGAAAAGAATAACACACTTGGGGGGGGGGCGAAATTATTGGGATACAGCATGACGGTCCCTCTTTCCTTTCCTTGGTCCACGGCTGGCACAAAGCCAAGGGAACAGGCTAGGATCTTAGGTATTCCCTAAGTAACGCATAATAGAGAGGCCATCATTGGAAGGTGGCATCACATGCGATCTGCGGGATCGGATTCTGCCCCATACATCTCTGCGGCCGATTCGCTCCCACAGAGAGGGACTTCTCCGGGTGTCGTCCACTAGGCTATGCCAGCGGGCGACGCCCAGGGGAAGGGCCTTCTCTGTGACGGGCCCGACCCTCTGGAATGACCTTCCCCCCGATATTAGAACAACTACGGACCTCCGCTCCTTCCGACAAAAATTAAAAAAACACTTCTTCTGCTTCGCCGGCCTAGGGTAATTAACTGTTTTTAAGGGATTTTTAGGGTTTAGTTTTAGTTTTATATGGGATTTTAGCGCAGGGCCAGTTTAATTCGTTTTAATATTGTAATTGTTTGTGATTTTTAATTGAATTTTTAATTCCCTGTGCCCCGCCTCGAGTCCCTTCGGGGAGAGAGAGCGGGTTATAAATTAAATATTATTATTATTATTATTATTATTATTATTACATCGCCCCTGGCACAGACCCAAGAGAAGAGACTAGAAATCAAGGTTTCCCCTAAGAAATAAGAGATGTCGTAATGCACCAAAAGATGCCATCCTTGTAATAGGGCATTACATCACCCTTGGCACAGAGCCAAGGGAAGAGGCTGGAAACTTAGGTTTTTCCCTATAAATAACCGACGACGTAAGGCACAAAAAGATGACATCACTGTAATACGGCATTACATATTCGGGACCACCAGGCCGTCCCTGCTAAGGTGGTAGCAGGGACGCAGGAGGCTGCAGCAGGCTACCTGGTCTACCTGGGCTCCAAGGACCTCTCCCAGGAACGCAGCTGCCTTTAATGAGGACCTTGATGAGGACCTGGCCCTGTGCCAGGAGGGTTTTTTTAAAATGGCACGGGGGTTCCTGGACCACCAGACAGTCCCTGGGAAGGTTGGAGGGCAGGCAGGAGGGTGGACACTGCCTGGTCTACCTGGGCCCCTAGGAAAGCACTGCTATTTATCCCAGGAACGCAGCTGACCTTAATGAGACCCTTGATGAGGTCCTGGCCCTGTGCTAGGAGGAGTTTAAAAAATGGCACTGGGGGTCCTGGACCCCCTGACTGGCCGTGGGCAGGCAGGAGGGCAGGCTGCAGCAGGGTATTTGGTCTACCTGGGCTCCAAGGCAAGGCAGCTGCCCTGGATCAGGCCTTTAATGAGCTCCTCAACGAGGACTTGACTCTGTGCCAAAAAGGGTTTAAAAAATCGGACGGGGTTCTGGACCAGTGTGCAGGAAGTTCTTACTCTGGTGTCGGTACTTCCTGTCAGTGACTACCTGGGCTCCAAGGCAAGGCAATGGGAAAGCACCAGGATCTTTCCAGCTGCCCTGGATCAGGCCTTTAATGAGCTCCTTAACGAGGACTTGACTCTGTGCCAAAAAGGGTTTAAAAATCGGACTGGGGGTTCTGGACCAGTGTACAGGAAGCTCTTACTCAGGTGTCGGTACTTCCTGTCAGTGACTACCTGGGCTCCAAGGCAAGGCAATGGGAAAGCACCAGGATCTTTCCAGCTGCCCTGGATCAGGCCTTTAATGAGCTCCTTAACGAGGACTTGACTCTGTGCCAAAAAGGGTTTAAAAATCGGACTGGGGGGTTCTGGACCAGTGTACAGGAAGTTCTTACTCAGGTGTAGGGACTTCCTGTCCACTTTCCGGCACCGAGCCAAGTCCTCATCAAGGGCAGCTGCATCCCTGGGAAAGCACTAGGATCTCTCTCAGGAACGCAGCTGCCCTCGATGAGGCCCTTAATGAGGACTTGGCTCTGTGCTATATAGAGTTTTGCTTGTCTACTTCAAGTCTCCCCGTGGGATTCGTACAAGAATGAAAACAGACAAGCAGAAACGGTGCGAATTATGATTGGCTTTATTTGACAGGAACAACCAGTTTATTAATCTCAAAATTAAATAAATAAATTACATTAAATAAATTAAATTACATTACATAAATAAAAAGACTCAAATGCACACATTGAGTTCTTAGAACACGTTTCAACATTCACAGTCAGCTAAAACTCTGTACAGTCTCGTATGCTTACACACTATGCCCGGTGATGATCTAACACAGGTCATTGCAAACTTGGCCCCTTTGGAAGACGGGGGGAACTTCAACTCCCAGAATTCCCTATGGCGGGCTGAGGAATTCTGGAAGTTGAAGCCCACAAGTCTTAAAGCAGCTGAGTTTGCTGCTCTTTGATCTTAAAAAACAAACAAACAATAATTGGCTAAAGCGATTGTTGCCAGAAACCAAAATTACCTTCGATGGAGGATAGTCCCTGCGATGGAATTGCAGAGAACCTTAAAAGCAATGGAGATATTGGACTGCACTACTACTGGAAGAATACAGGCTGATGAAATGAAACGTCACAATAAAATTAAGCTAGTTACATTTTGAGGATTATGTACAAGACAAAGTAATAAACAAATGATTAATAATGATAGCAATGCCTTTTACATATACTAGATTGACAATATGGAATTTTATATAAGCTGTAAGTGAATCCCGTGGAGATGATGTGGGAAAGCTTTTTTAAATAAAAGATAAACAATTCTATATAGAATAGAATATATAGATGGCATATCATTGGATGAGTCCAGGATGATGTAATGAAATGCCATAATATAAATTTACTTTACATTTAGTGTGTAATAACAGCTATATTCAATGAATGTTTAATAGTCATAATAATTGTGTATATATATGTGTTTTATGAGCTGATCAATAAATTAAATTAGAGAGAGACCAGGATAGATTTCCAGCTTATTAGCTCTCATCAGCTGGTCATACCCTTTACTGGGATATGGCCAGCTGATGAGAGCTAATAAGCTCGAAATAGATCTATCCTGGTCTCTCTCTAATTTATTGATCAGCTCATAAAACTAACACACACACATATATATACACAATTATGACTATTAAACATTCATTGAATATAGCTGTTATTACACACTAAATGTAAAGTAAATTTATATTATGGCATTTTATTACATCATCCTGGACTCATCCAATGATATGCCATCTATATATTCATATGTGTATATGTGTGTGTGTGTGTGTGTGTGTGTGTGTATGTAGGTCTTTGGTTGTTCAGGTTTTCTCCCGCGTAGAATTGGAAGTATCTTCACGATGTTTCGATGAAGTCTCATTCATCATCTTCAGGCTTTCGGCTTGGTGCTTCCAAGCTTTGCTCCTGGAAGAACCAAACCGAAAGCACCAGCCTGAAGATGATGAATGAGACTTCATCGAAACGTCGTGAAAATACTACCAATTCTACGCGGGAGAAAACCCGAACAACCAAAGACCTACAAACACCCCCGAAAACCTCAGAAAACACACACACACATATATATATGAGAGAATATTTTACAACTCCTGTTATGAGGCCCCTTTAATATATGTATGTGTGTCACAACACCGTTAAGCCCCAATTAAGGGAGGAAGCATACTGCTTTCCATGTGTGTGTGTGTGTGTGTGTGTGTGTTACGTTTTTGAGCTGATCAATAATAATAGCTGATCAAAGTTCCTTTGTTGTGGAACAAAGTATATATATATATATATTAGATTGTTGATATGAGCAATGCAATGTGCTGAAATGCATAAGCTGACATATGATATTAGATAAACTATTATAATGTATACAAATATACTTGATTGACAAATGTGACTTTATATAAAATTTAAGGGGTGACTATGGAGAGGATGCACAAAAACCTTGTAATCAATCAACACACTGTATGGAATGGAAGATGTTTCCATGTTGTGTGTTGTGTGTTTAGATTTGTTTAAAAAATAAAAACTTTAATTAATAAAAAAAAGCAATGGAGACAAGAGATAATAAGAAAGCTTA
This sequence comes from Rhabdophis nuchalis, assembly GCA_039707465.1. Classification (NCBI taxonomy): domain Eukaryota; kingdom Metazoa; phylum Chordata; class Lepidosauria; order Squamata; family Natricidae; genus Rhabdophis; species Rhabdophis nuchalis. The sequence continues at coordinate 12,688,895 of CM077652.1, read as the reverse complement.
ACAAAGGAGCAACATAGCCATACACCCAAGTCTATGAGTATTCAATATAGTACAGTAGTGGCCCAAATTGAAACCTTTTTGGGAAAACTGTTCAGTATTTTTGAAGTTTAATGGCTAATAATACCGCTGGGTTTTTTTGGGAGTACTGTAGTATCATAAAATTATCAATGGAAAGATAATTTAATCAAGAATGTAATGCAGTGGCCTTTACAAAGGGTTTGCTATTAGAATAGCAGTTATAAAGAAGAAAAGTGAAACACAGAGGAAAAAACCAAGATGTACAAAAATGATCACCATGTCAGTTAATAATACAATACAATAGCAGAGTTGGAAGGGACCTTGTAGGTCTTCTAGTCCAACCCCCTGCATGGGCAGGGACCTTATACCATTTCAGACAAATGGCTATCCAACATCTTCTTAAAGACTTCCAGGGTTGGGGCATTCACAACTTCTGGAGGCAAGCTGTTCCAGAGGTTAATTGTTCTGTCAGGAAATTTCTCCTCAGTTCTAAGTTGCTTCTCTCCTTGATTAGTTTCCACCCATTGCTTCTTGTCCTGCCCCCAGGTGCCTTGGAGAATAGTTTGACTCCCTCTTCTTTGTGGCACCCTCTGAGATATCGGAACACTGCTCTCATGTCTCCCCTGGTCCTTCTCTTCATCAAACTAGACATACCCAGCTCCTGCAACCGTTCTTCATATGTTTTAGTCTCCAGTCCCCTAATCATCTTGGTTGCTCTTCTCTGCACTCTTTCCAGTCTCCATGTCTTTTCTACATCGTGGCGACCAAAACTGTATGCAGTATTCCAAGTGTGGCCTTACCAAGGCACTATACAGTGGTATTAACACTTCACGTGATCTAGATTCTATCCCTCTGTTGATGCAGCCTAGAACTGTGTTGGCTTTTTTGGCAGCTGCTGCACACTGCTGGTTCCTATTTAAATGGTTGTCCACTAGGATTCCAAGATCCCTCTCACAGTTGCTACTATTGAGCAAGGTACCATCTATACTTAGTTGGGTAACCTTTAGTGTAAATTACCGCTGTTATAGCATCTCCCCATGGAGTGAACCAAGTCTTTTCGTTCTGCAGCTGTTATAATGGGAAACCAAGATTGAACGATTGCTTCTATTAACTGGGTTTTACTGCTGGCTATATTTGGCTATCTCTTTTCACAGAACACAGATAGTTGAACAAACTTTCTTGCATTACATTCTTGATTAGATTACCTTTCCACTGATATATGATCAAATGAAGTGGTGGAATTAGCCACCGAACCTCAAAAATACTAGCTATCCCAATAGGTTTCCACAATTTTGCAATAATTCATGAATAACCATCTATAAAATTTATTAGGCGCCCTTCATTTTGCAGATTAATTGGGTGGCCATTCTGGATTTGCCACACAAAAAAACCCCTTAATTTCTCTCACTTATCGTTCTGCAGATATGAAATTCCTCGTATTCATTAATGAGCAAATGGACACTATCCTCATCTTCCCAGTCTGTAGCTTAAATTGTTTTAATTAGGTTTTAATTGGGATACAGTTTTAATGTTTTATAAATTTTAGTACAGGGTTAATTATTTAATTCGGTTTTAATTATGTATGTATTGTAATGTTTTTAGATGCTCTTAATGTTCCTGTACACCGCCCCGAGTCCCTTCGGGGAGAGGGGGCGGTTTAGAAATGTAATAAATTATTATTATTATTATCTTTCCACGCCCCCCACCCTCTTCTTTTCCAGCCTTTTGGGGGTGACAACTATTGCGATCCGATCAACAACCGAGCCTTTTGCAACTACGACGACGGCGATTGTTGTGTCTCGACAGTGAAGACCAAAAAGGTAAGGTGGCATTCTGGGCCATTGTGTGATAGGGTGTCATCTCCTTTGGATTCATCTCCTTTCCATTGCAGCGGCTGTTTTCCCATTGGGGATCAAAAACCCCGGAAATGGGGACTCTGCTAACGGGAGGACTATCACGCCGTCTTACGTCCTGTGTGTAGATTCTCCTGTAGTAACCTGAGAGGAAAAAAGAAACGAGTTAGAGATTCTGAAGAAGGAAGGCAAGCAAGCTTCGATTTTTGAAACAAGATGTGGAGACTCTGGAAAGAGTGCAGAGAAGAGCCACAAAGAGGATTAGGGCCTAAAACATATGAAGAACAATTGCAGGAATTGGGTAGGTCTAGTTTGATGAAGAGAAGGACCAGGGGAGACATGATAGCAGTCTTCCGATATCTCAGGGGTTGCCCCAAAGAAGAGGGAGTCAAACTATTCTCCAAAGCACCTGAAGGTAGAACAAGAAGCAATGGGCGGAAACTCATCAAGGAGAGAAGCAACTTAGAACTAAGGAGAAATTTCCTGACAGTGAGAACAATTAACCAGTGGAGCAACTTGCCTCCAGATGTTGTGAATGCTCCAACACTGGAAGTCTTTAAGAAGAGGTTGGACATCTGAAGTGGTGTAGGGTTTCCTGCTATTCAGGTGGTTGGACTAGAAGACCTCCAAGGTCCCTTCCGACTCTGCTTATTCTGTCATATTCTGTTTTTACCTCCTGGATCTATTTATCAGTCAACCAACAGAAGGGGAAATGGAGTTTATATAGGATTTCCCTCGCATTTGTGTTCCACCCTCCTCCTGCAATGAGGCCCACCTGTCTTTGAACTCCCAGTCTGCCCTTATCTTGCAAGATGCTAGTTCCCTTCCCTCTTTGGAATTTTAAAAGCCTCGCCGAGGTTTAGGAAGGGCCCAACTTTTGGGAATAAATTAACACAAACCGTCTGGCCAGCACGGTAGAGGAATACATTCGGTGAGAGAGGGAGAGAGAGAGAGAGAGAGAGGAGAAAAGAGATAATCTATATCAAACGCCCCAAATTTCTTTTTTTTTTTTTTTTTGCATTTCAAAGAGAAGCCAACCCTTCCTTGCCTTGGTGAGCTCATTTTTAAGAATTCAGCATGCTGTAACCTTTTAAAGCCACAGGCAGCATTTTTAAAAAAGGATCTAATGCCAGTAATTCTGAACAGGTATCTGCTGGATTCTGGTTGGATTGAAACTCTGGCAAGTGTGCAGAGGTTATTTCAAGCAAGCCAGCCCTCAGAATAGAGCTGGAAGGGACCTTGGAGGTCTCCTAGTCCAACCCCCTGCTGAAGCAGGAGACTCTATACCAGGGGTCTGCAAAGTCGGCTCTTTTAAGACTGGTGGACTTCAACTCTCAGAATTCCCCAGCCAGCCCGGCTGGCTGAGGAATTCTGGGAGTTGAAGTCCACCAGGCTGGCTGGGAGTTGAAGTCCACCAGGCTGGCTGAGGAATTCTGGGAGTTGAAGTCCACCAGTCTTAAAAGAGCCGACTTTGCAGACCCCTGCTCTATACCATTACAGATAGGTGGTTGTCCAATCTCTTTCTTCAAACCCTCCAGTGATGGAGCACCTATAACCTCTGGTGGCAAGCAGTTCCACTGGTTCATTGTCCTCACTGTTAGGAAGTGTCTCCTCCATTCCATATTGCTTTTCTCCTTGATTCTTGTTCTGTCTTCTGCTGCTTTGGAAAATAATTTACAATAGCAGAGTTGGAAGGGACCTTGGAGGTCATCTAGTCCAACCTCCTGCCCAGGCAGGAAACCCTATACCATTTCAGACAAATGGCTATCTAACATCCTCCTAAAGACTTCCAGGGTTGGGGCATTCACAACTTCTGGAGGCAAGTTGTTCCACTGGTTAACTGTTCTGACTGTCAGGAGATTCCTCCTCAGTTCTAAGTTGCTTCTCTCCTTGATTAGTTTCCACCCGTTGCTTCTTGTCCTGCCCTCAGGTGGCTTTGGAGAATAGTTTGACTCCCTCTTCTTTGGGGCAACCGCTGAGATATCGGAAGACTTCTATCCTGTCTCTCCTGGTCCTTCTTTTCATCAAACTAGACATCCCCAGTTCCTGCAACCGTTCTTCATATGTTTTAGCCTCCAGTCCCCTCATCCTCTTGGTTGCTCTTCTTTGCACTCTTTCTAGAGTCTCCACATCGTGGTGACCAAAACTGAATGCAGTATTCCAAGTGTGGCCTTCCCAAGGCATTACAAAGTGGTATCAACACTTCACGTGATCTTGATTCTATCCCTCTTGTTTATGCAGCCTAGGCTGTGTTGGCTTTTTTAGCAGCTGCTGCCCACGGCTGGCTCCTATTTAAATGGTTGTCTACTAGGACTCCAAGATCCCTCTCACAGTTGCTACTATTGAGCAGGGCACCACCTATACTGTACCTGTGCATTTTATTTTTCTTGCCTAAATGTAGAACCTTCCTTTTTTCACAATTGAATTTCATTTTGTTAGTGCCCAATGTTCAACAGTAAGTTGACCCGCTCTTCTTTGTGGCAGCTCCCCTCAAATACTGGAAGACTGCTACCATGTCCTTCTTTTCTCTCGACTAGCCAAACCCAAATCTTGCAACCGTTCCTCGTCTGTTTTGGTCTCCTGGCCCTTGATCTTTAAAGCGCTCCATGGCTCGGGGCCTAGTTATATGCGAGACCGTCTCGTGCCCCATACATCCCTTAGACCGATACGCTCCCACAGAGAGGGCCTTCTCAGGGTGCCGTCGGCCGGACAATGCCGACTGGCGACACCCAGGGGAAGAGCCTTCTCTGTGGCGGGCCCTGCCCTTTGGAACGACCTACCCCCTGAACTCCGGACCATCACCGACCTCCGCCTCTTCCGCCAATGTCTAAAGACATACTTTTTTCATCAAGCCGGCCTAGCCTAACCTCCCATGGGGACTTTTAGAAAAGTTTTAAATTGGGTTTTAATTAATAATTGGTTTTAACACAGGTTTGGGATCTAATATATATTTTAAATTATTTATCTATGTTCTATTTTTGTATGTTTTTTAAATCTCCTGTGCGCCGCCCTGGGTCCTCTACGGAGAAGGGCGGGATATAAATGTAATAAAATAAATAAATAAATCTTTTACTTTTTGTTTTTATTTTATTTCAGTTCTTCAGGTATGAATTAGATGACAGATAGACATGACGATGAATACATGAAATGAGTACAAATAACAAGGGAATATTAAGACAGGGATGGTAGGCATGCACGCCCCTTAAAGACCTCTTAAGCATGGGGTGAGGTCGACAGTTTAAGGTTAAAATTGTGTGGGTTTGTGTGTGGAAGAAAGCACAATATCAGGTACAGCATTCCAGGTGTTGACCACTCTGTGGCTGAAGTCGTATTTCCGGCAATCGAGTTTGGAGCTGTTGAGTTTGTATCTATTGTGATACAATCTCTTAGTTGCTCTTCTCTGCACTTTGATCAAAGTCTCAACATCTTTTTGTGATGTGGATGCAGTATTCCAGGTGTTATAAAGCGCTACTAATACTGCAGGGGGCACGGTGGCTCAGTGGCTAAGATGCTGAGCTTGTTGATCAGAAAGGTCGGCGGTTCGAATCCCTAGCGTCACCTAACGGAGGGAGCCCCCGTGACTTGTCCCAGCTTCTGCCAACCCAGTAGCTCGAAAGCACATTAAAAAATACAAGTAGAAAAATAGGGACCACCTTTGGTGGGAAGGGAACAGCGTTCCGTGCGCCTTCGGTGTTGAATAATAATAATAATAATAATAATAATAATAATAATAATAATAATAATAATAATAATAATAATAATAATAATAATAATAATAATAACAACAACAACAACAACAACAACAATAATAATAATAATCTTTATTGTCATTGTAAAAATTACAATGAAATTGGTTTTAACTTCACTGGTGCAAAATTATAACAGAAACAAAAAAGAGAGAAAAGAAAAAAGAAAAAACTAGCATGTGCATGGAGTGATTGCGGTTGAATTTAAAAGTCTCACAGCCCATGGATAGAAGCTATCTTTAAACCTGTTCGTTCGGCTGGCTATACTTTGATATCTTCTGCCTGATGGTAGAAGGGCAAAGAGATACCAACCAGGGTATGAAAAATTATGCCGGCCACATGACCACAGAGACGTCTCCGGACAGCGCTGGCTCTTCGGCTTTGAAACGGAGATGAGCACTGAACGAACAGCACAGATGGGCGAAGGGAACCTTGACCTCAACTTACTAATACTTCACATGGTTTGTAAGAAGCAAATCAAGAGGACAAAGTATGTCCAGGGATTTACAGATCTGGTGAAAGAAAACTTACTTTTTTTATTTAAAAAAAAAGACCTAAAGTTAGAACCTTCTTTCCCTGAATATCTTATTTCTTTCAAGTCAGAAAATCTCTCCCTAACTCATGAAGGCGTTCTGCATTCCCGCAGAGCTAAGCAATTTCTTGAAGGACAAGAACAGGTGAGGTGAGGACAGGACCAAAATTAGACTTTGTGTCATTTGTGGGGCCAAGGTGTATGGAATTAAATATAGCTCAGGAGCAGGGCTGTCCTTCCTGAAATCAATAATTTCTTTCTACTGTTTCAATCACTGCCCCCATCTCAGCCAATGACCCAAAATGCATTACAATTAAAACTACTAAAAAAAAACCCATTTTCAAATAATAAAGGTAAAGGTTCCCCTTGCACATCGGTGCTAGATGTTCCTGACTCTAGGGGGCGGTGCTCCTCTCTGTTTCAAAGCCGAAGAGCCAGCGCTGTCCGAAGATGTCTCTGTGGCCATGTGGCCGGCATGACTCAATGCCGAAGGTGCATGGAACGCTGTTCCCTTCCCACCAAAGGTGGCTCCTATTTTCCTACTTGCATTTTTGACCTGCTTTCGAACTGCTAGGTTGGCAGAAGCTGGGGCAAGTAACTGATATGCGGAGCTAGGGATTCGAACCGCCAAACTGCTGAACTTTTTGATCGACAAGCTCAGCATCTTAGCCACTGAGCCATCAAACAATAAACAATAAAAATGCTAAAAAAGTTCAGATTAAATATGCATGGAAGCAAAAGAGGAGGAGGAGGAGGAGGAGGAGGAGGAGGAGGAGGAGGAGGAGGAGGAGGAGGAGGAGGAGGAGGAGAGAAGAAGAAGAAGAAGAAGAAGAAGAAGAAGAAGAAGAAGAAGAAGAAGAAGAAGAAGAAGAAGAAATTATAATGAAAGATATCCTAGCAAATCAGCTCTATCCTTCTTCTCCAACCTGGAGGAGAGGAGGAGGAGGAGGAGAAGGAGGAGAAGAAGAAGAGGAAATTATAATGAAAGATATCCTAGCAAATCAGCTCTATCCTTCTTCTCCAACCTGGAGGAGAGGAGGAGGAGGAGGAGAAGGAGAAGGAGAAGAAGAGGAAATTATAATGAAAGATATCCTAGCAAATCAGCTCTATCCTTCTTCTCCAACCTGGAGGAGAGGAGGAGGAGGAGGAGAAGAAGAAGGAGGAGAAGGAGAAGAAGGAGAAGGGAGGAGGAGGAGGAGGAGGAGGAGGAGGAGGAGGAGAAGAAGAAGAAGAAGAAGAAGAAGAAGAAGAAGAAGAAGAAGAAGAAGAAGAAGAAGAAGAAGAAGAAGAAGAAGAAGCAGCAGCAAAGGAGGAGGAGGAGGAGGAGAAGATGATGATACTTTTCATAGGAAAAAAACCACACACAGGAAAGTCCAGTTGCCTTTTGGGTGGAAAAACCATCTTTGGGGGGGGGGTAGCGGCTCCCCTCCCAAGTCCTCAGAGGGCCTGTGCACACCCCTGAAAGCTTTTGCTACAAGCCTCCCTCGTGCACCAACAAATCTGAAATTCCCTGCGAGTTCACAAAGATACACCTCATCCTGCTTTTTGGAGGCTAAATCCAGCGGTCAAGGCCATTGAGCTTCCCCCAAGATGCTGGGTGGAAGAGAAACTGTCTCGCTAGGACGATGGCCCATCCTTTCCTTTGCGTAACCTTTGGGTGTCAGAGAAGCAGGTAGAGGCAGGCCGCGGGGAGCGCCTCTAGGGTGGCGAACGTATATCTATAAATACCTGGTCTATTTCCAGACGCCCCTGTGGATGTCATCGCGGGAGAAGTTGGCAGATGTTTTTTTTTTCTTCTTCCTTTCAATTGCCCTAGAAGCAGCAAATCGGGGTGTCATTAGACAGAGCGCTGCAAAACCTTAAATGAAAAAGGGACGAACAGGTTGAGGCACCGCCCAGCAAGGGAGGGGGAATTAAACTATTAACGCTGGCAGTGCAGATGGGGAAATACACGGGGGACTCTGTGCCTCCCATCGCCAGCTCGGTCCCTCCCCTTCCCTGATGCAATCCTTCGAAACTAGCCTCCATCTAAGGCAGGGGTCTGCAAAGTTGGCTCTTTTGAGACTGGTGGACATCAACTCCCAGAATTCCCCAGCCAGCCTAGCTGGCTAGGGAATTCTGGGAGTTGAAGTCCACCAGTCTCAAAAGAGCCAACTTTGCAGACCCCTGATCTAAGGTATTGCCAAAGATGACACCATATTAGATAAACTTCTGATAGAGACAGGTTGATCTGACAGTTAGAACAATGAATCAGTGGAACAGAAGTTGCCTCCAGAAGTTGTGAATGCCCCAACCCTGGAAGTCTTTAAGAAGATGTCGGATAGCCATTTGTCTGAAACGGTATAGGGCTTCCTGCCTAGGCAGGGAGTTGGACTAGATGACCTCCAAGGTCCCTTCCAACTCCGCTATTGTATTGTAAACCGCTTTATATAGATTTTGGTCGGAATATAAACTCCAGGAAGAACATGTCCAAGGAACTCTGGTCGCCTGGGCAAAAAATCTTTGGTTATCATGTGGAATTGGCTAAATGGTTTGCCGGAACTGGCAGGGGAAATATGTTGTTAAAAAAACTTTTAAAAGTAGCTTCTGACGATGGCGCGGCTGAGCTGTGAGCTGCGCAATCTCGGAAGCTGGTTTTTTTTTAAACTACCAATTCATAGAACCAAGGGCAATTGTGGCCACACCCACCCAACACCAACACCATCCCCGGCTCTCCAAGGTCAGACATATAACCCTGATGCGGCCCTCAATGAAAAGGGTGAGACCGCCTCCTGCCCCATACATCCGAGACCGATACGCTCCCACAGAGAGGGCCTTCTCAGGGTACCGTCAGCCAGACAATGCCGACTGGCGACACCCAGGAAAAGAGCCTTCTCTGTGGCGGGCCCTGCCCTTTGGAACGACCTACCCCCTGAATTACGCACCATCACCGACCTCTGCCTCTTCCGCCAATGTCTAAAGACATACATTTTCCAACAAGCTGGCCTAGCCTAACCTCCCACGGGGACTTTTAGAAAGTTTTAAATTGGGTATTTTAACAATTTGGTTTTTAGCATAGGATCGGGATAATTTAATATATATTTTAAATTATGTATTTATTTTTGTACTTTTGTATATTTTTAAATTTCCTGTGCGCCGCCCTGGGTCCTCTGTGGAGAAGGGCGGGATATAAATATAAATAAACTAAACTAAACTAAAATTGAGTCTGACATCCCTGGGGTAGGGTCTCCTCCTTGAGCATGGGGGTGGGTGGGTGTTGGACTAGAAGACCTCCAAGGTGCCTTCTGACTCTGTCCTTCTTCTCTTGCAGGTCATCCCGTTCCCCATGTCTTGTGACCTGCAGGGCGAATGTGCGTGCTTAGATCCCAACGCTGAAGAGCACAATCCACAGGAGCACCGTGGCTTTCACTTTGCCTAACGCCGAGCGCTAAGGAACAGCCGACACACACACAGAGAAAGAGAGACAGAGAGAGAGAGACAAGAGAGAGCTTCCCCACCAGCGCCAGGCAAGGAGACGCACCATCCCACCTCTCGTTTTATCAGTATCATTATTATTATTATTTTTTTTTTAAAAAAACAAGCTGCTCAAACTCTCCCCTTGGGGTGTCGTTTCCGCGCCGGGGGCATTTATAGACTGCAACCGGTTCTGCCTTCCGTTTCCTTTGTCCGAGGAGACCCGGAAAACTCTGGCGGAGGGGCAGGTGGAGGAAGCTTCACGGCGGCAAGCCGGGTTCTTTGTATTAATTGTATCTTAACTAGCGAGAACGAGCAAGACCGCCAAATTCAAATAAAAAAAGGACATTCCAGGGCGGGTCGTCGGGGTGGGGGTTAGGGGTGGGGTGGGGGGTTGGGGAAGAAGAAAGCATGTGTTACTCAATACCGCCTCCATCTCGTAGGAAGCGTGTTACGGTTTTCTGTTAGATTCGGTTTTGTATGTCTTCGGAGTCAAGTTTTGGTTTTTCTGCATTTCTGGATTACGGCGAGAAACAGAGATCGATGTTCCGCCTAGTATTTATAGAGAGAAAACTAGAGGGAGGGAGGGAAGAGGGACAGAAAAGAGCGTGAGAGAGAGAGAGAAAGGGAGAGAGAGAGAGAGAGGGTATGTTTGATGAGAGACGGGAGCTCAACCTTTGCGTCCTCGGCAAATGTTCCCAGCCTTCCAGAGAAAACTGGACCTCTTTGATCAAGCCAAGTGTTGCTTGGTCCCTTCCCTACGTCTAGAGGTCACGGTCACCACCAGAGAACAAGGAGAGAGGCCTTCTCAACACTCTTGTGGAAGGCCACCTTTACGGTCAGAAAGGCTGCTTAAGTACCGAGAGGGCGAAAGCTGCTACGTGCTCCACGTCGCTGCCAGAGAACCAGAGAAAAGAGGACCGAGACGGTCAACCATATATATCTCCATACTACCATGCTGCTAATTCTGCTGCTGCTAGATTCTCAGTCAACCAAAATCCCCTTCCCGTTTCAGGAACAGGGTGACTTTTAACCTTCCAAGCAACCGGACAGTCTGCCTTAAAATTGCTTTATCGACTGCCTGCCTTTCCAAATCCTCCTTGCCCTATCCGCCTTCCCCTTTGTATGTGTGGGTCACACTGGGGAAGAAACTGGGGCATCACCCAACCTGAAGAGCTTCCCTTCGCCAGAACGAACCTTCAGTAGACAAAGAGATTGGGGCGCTCCACCTATCCGTTCGTACTTGGGTGACAGACAGTTCCTCCTAGCCATGTCTCATCTGTCGGGATCAGGGCTATCCAACCTTGGTGACTTTAAGACTTCGGGAACTTCAACTCCCAGAATTCCTCAGCTTATGTGGAATGCTGGGAGTTGAAGTCCACAAGCATTAAAGTTGACGAAATCCTGCTCAGCGACAAGACAGTTCCTCCTAGCTTGTTTCTCGGCCCATGTTTCATCTGTTGGGATCCGGATTATCCAACCTGGGCGATTTTAAGGCGTAGGGACTTCAACTCCCACAATCCCCCAAATCGGCAAGGAATGCTGGGAGTTGAAGTCGGCAAGTCTTAAAAGTCACTAAGTTTGGACCGCTCTGGTTTAGTTCCTTCAGCTTTCAAAACAACACTTTAAAAAGAAAAAGTGTAGCTGAAGCAACACTATAAGTCAGGGATGGTGAACCTTTTTGGCACAGAGTGCCCCAAAGTGCCAGATTGCCAGCACGCACATGTCTGGGATTTTTGGCCATTTTGGGGGCTGTTTTCAGGCCATTTCTGGGCCATTTTCAGGCTGTTTTTCAGGCTAAAATGCTCCCAAAGAACAGCCCCAAAACAGCCTGAAAATAGCCCCCAAAACAGCCTGAAAACAGCTCCAAAATAGCCTGAAAACTGCCAGGAAAACATTTTGGTTTTTGGCTGTTTGGGGCCATTTTCCAGCTCTCCCGCGCCCATGAAGACCAGCTGGCTGGCGGAAACCAGAAGAGCAGCTGGCGACAGGGCACGGTGCCCACAGAGAGGGCTCTGCGTGCCACCTCTGGCACCGGTGCCATAGGTTCGCCATCCCAGGTATAAGTGAGGGAGGGAGGGAGGGACCATGCCTTAAGGAGAAATGAGGCCTTCTTGCCAATTTTGCAGCTGAAGGAATCCCGTATATCAGTATTAATTTTTTCCTGGAAAATTCCATTTTGCAAAAGAAACAAAATGAAAACCACAACCCAAGGAGGGTTGAATTTTCAGTCTAACCCCTCCCATTTTGTCCTCTTTGGGGTCAGCCTCGGAGACTGCCGAGTCCTCATTCTTTGACCTCGCCTGCTGGAGCATCCGGAAGGCCCCCTTCTCCTTCAACCTGGGCGCCCTCCTCCTGCGAGGAATCTGGGAAGCAACCCCAATTCTCCTCGGCTGTGGCCAAAAACACAAGAGCCAACCCTTCCTTCTCGTGGCCCAGGCATGGCCCAGGAGGCACAAGTTAGCACATTGTCGCTCTGGTGGCGTGGGTGTTAGCTTGTTGTTTTTAACGCAGAATGGCTCCATCGCCACGGTCTGGATGCCATTCGGGTGAGAACAAACCACAACCTCGGGGCGCTCCAGATGGCAGAGAAAGTTGGCTCCCCCCCACACTGAACGTCTAATCCCTGGGAGGAGAGAGAGAGAGAGAGAGAGCGAGGGCGACTTGAGTTTGGGGAAAGAGTTAGTGTCTTTGGAAAGCCTTCAAGCTGAGCTGACATTTGCAAGTTTGGGGTTGAGATACTCTGCAAAGTTTGCCAACGTCAAATCCTAGAGATCTTTCCATCCCAAGACCTTCACAATAACCTTGTTTCAGCTCCCCCCACACACCCCTGTCCTCAGCTCTTCCTGGCTGCTGGACATGTTGCCCGGGGATGGATAGAACTGGTTGGAGGCCAATTAGCAATCCTGGTTAAACTGGTTGAGTGGGTCCCAAAGGTTCAAGAGGAAACTGGACTCTCTTTGTGTTGTTGCTGTTTTTTCCTCGAAAACGTTTTCGCTTCTCATCTAAGAAGCTTCTTCGGTGGTGAACTGAAGAAGCTTCTTGGATGAGAAGCGAAATGTTTTCGTCCTCAAGGGGAAAGTGCGAATTCAGGTTGGGGGATTGCCTTTTTCCTCCTCCTCCTCCTCCTCCTCTTCCTCTTTCTCCTCCTCCTCCTCCTCCTCCTCCTCCTCCTCCTCCTCCTCCTCCTCCTCCTCCTCCTCTTTCTCCTCCTCCTCCTCCTCCTCCTCCTCCTCCTCCTTCTCTTCCTCTTCCTCCTCCTCCTCCTCTCCACAACCCCAGTCCCTTCTAGCACTGATGACATTACCTCGTTGGGTCATGAAACATCTGCATTCTGCAAGAAAGGAACCAAACTCAAGAGAGCACCAAGGACCCCACAGTCATCGTCATCTTCTTCCTCCTCCTCCTCCTCCTCCTCCTCTGTCTTGGAGGATCCTTTGGAAGCAGGCTTCAGCTACCTCTGTCATGGTGACCTTTGGTTGTAACTGTAGGTTCGTTTTCAGTTTTTACCTGTGTTTCCTTTTTGTTTGGAAGGAAGAGAGAAGAGGAGGGAGAAGGTAGGGAACCTCAGTTGTTATTTTTATTTTCCTGGCCTGCAAGTTGCTGCAACTGATTTGAGGAACCTCTGAAGGGGAGAGACAAAAACAAAACAATACACCCCTCCGTGTTTTTCCAGACAGAAATGAGGTTGGTGCTGGGCCCAAAACGTGACTGAGGGATGAGAAACATCAGACCTGGTGTTTGTGTTTGAAACGAAACATCCACTTCATGCCAGGCGTAAGAAAGGATGGGAAAATCCTGAATTCCTCCAGATGTTGCTGGCTTACAACGACCAACATTCCTTCTCACTGAACCACGGCTGCTGAAAGTTGTAGGTCATCTCCATCTGGCAAGGCCCCTTCAGGACCCCGAGTATCTAACTAGAAGGAGGTCAACAGAAGGGACTTCTAAACGTTGTGTGGGTCAACGTTTTATGGCCTCCAAAGAGCAGCAGCTCTCTAAAATAACACAAGATTTACAGCGTGTTGGAAGCTGCGTGTTGCACATACCCAGAGAGGTTATGAAAGCAAGCCTGAGAAGCGGATGAAGATTCAACTCACGGTTGAACTTCTTTCGTTCCTTCCTTCCATTGTTGGTTAGATCAGGGGTCTCCAACCTTTGCAACTTTAAGTCTGAAGGACTTCAGCTCCCAGAATGGCTGGAGAATTCTGGGAGCTGAAGTCCTTCAGACTTAAAGTTGCAAAGGTTGGAGACCCCTGGGTTAGATAACAAGGGTTACTTTCCAGAGCAACTGGCATCCCATGACTTGTGAATATGGGTGGAAGAGATGAAATATTTTGATATATTGGCATGCGTGTTGGTTCTCCTCACTTTCCCTTTGTTTATAATGGACTGTACATATGTTTATCAGTATTTCACAGATTTGCCCAACTGCCGAGGTAATCTTTTTTTAAAAAGAGAGAGGTCTACAAAGCATAACTAAGATCGCCCCGTTGTAATTGTTACCCCAAGATAGTGTCAACCTTCATCATCATTGGATCTCCTTCACATGATCACAGATGAGAAGTGGAGGGCAAGCCATTGGGCCGACCTGTGGTCTACCCCAAGAAGTCTCCTCCAGCCCAGTGGTTGGAAACCAGCATCTGGAGGTGAGCAAAACTTGTAGAGAACCAACTCAAAGAGACCATGAGTCTTGTTGAGGTCCTCCTCAAAGACCTCTTGATCACAAAAAGCATCTTGATTTTCAATCATGGGAATTCAGCCCACTGAAGTGTGGCTGAAGAATTCATGTTTGCAACCATGGGAGAACTCATGATTTTCAACCATGGGAAATCAACCACTGAAGTGTGGCTGAAGAATTCATGTTTGCAACCATGGGAGAACTCATGATTTTCAACCATGGGAAATCAACCACTGAAGTGTGGCTGAAGAATTCATGTTTGCAACCATGGGAGAACTCATGATTTTCAACCAACCATGGGAATTCAGCCCACTGAATTGTGGCTGAAGAATTCATGTTTTCAACCATGGGAGAATTCATGATTTTCAACCATGGGAAATCAACCACTGAAATGTGGCTGAAGAATTCATGTTTGCAACCATGGGAGAACTCATGATTTTCAACCAACCATGGGAATTCAGCCCACTGAATTGTGGCTGAAGAACGTGAGTCAGCTTTGGGGTAGACCACAGAGAGGTTACGTCTGGGCTACACTCAAGCCAGGAAGTGATAAAGTACAAGGAGACCCACTTGGTTGAGGCTTTTGGGGCCTTTATGGACCCATAACCACCCTCTGAGGACAGGACTAGCATGCAGTTGACTGTGGCCAACAATACACCATGACCGGGCTACATCAAAGCACCAAAAGGTGCTGATGAGAGATACTGTTTCTCTCCATCCTTTTCCCACCCAAAGAACCCGTGGTAGGAGAGGATGAGGTGGTCCTTTCCTGTCCCTTGTACCCATAGCGACATCAATCAACTTTCTCGGTGGGCCAAATGAGAGATGTTTCCTGACCATCCTTCCATCAGGAGGTCATGTTAGGCCTCCAGCCAGGCTAGTTGGCCGGGATGAGGTGAGTTTGTTTTTTGTTTCCTCCTGTCTCCTTGCCCAGTTGAACGGCCTCTGCCTTTGCTGGAAATTGAGGGCGGTGGGTTCAAAAAGAGGTGATTTCCGCCCCCCTCTCCAGCAATTAGGACGCGCGTGAGGAGAAATAGGACGCTGCTTGTCCTGAAATGTCCTCTCTAACAGCAACGACAGAGGGAGAGCGACTTCTTTTAGAACGCACACTAACACACAAAGAGGGCAGGGAGACCTCATAGCTTCCACCCATTGGTTGCTAACATCAAGACAAATGGGTTAACTAAGAAGATACACTGCGCCACCACAAGAAGCCTCTCTACTAGAGGAATATATATACCTACCTACCTGTAGAGTAACTCGTACTACCAAGCATTCCTTGATATGGATATTACCCTTTCGATAGAGGAGAATATTTGTAGTTTCAGGGTTGAATGGAGAGATCCCGGGGAGAGGGTCTCTGGGCTCGGGGGTGGGGTGGGGGCTTGCTTGCAGATGTTTCGTTGACCCAACTAGGCGACAACATCAGTGCTAGAAGCGAGTGGAGTTAGCAGGGAGGAGGAGGAAGGAGGGGGAGGATCCTCGGGGGGCCCTCTGAGCTTGGTGATTTTCTTGCAGACATTTCGTAGCCGAACTAGGTAACGCCATCAGTGCTAGAAGGGAGCGGGGGTTTGCCGAGATGATGGTGCTTATTGGAGTCGTGAAATCTCTGCCAGAAAACCACTAAGCTCAGAGAGCAATGAAGACCCCACAGTTTGTTTCTCCTCCTCTCTCCTTCTTCTCTCTCTTTCTCCTTTTCATCTATCCCCTCTCCCTCCTTCTTTTCCTCCTCCTCATCTATCTCTCCTTCATCTCTTCCTTCTTTTTCTCTTTCTCCTTTTCATCTATCTCCTCTCCCTCCTTCTTCTTTTCCTCCTCATCTATCTCTCCTCCTCTTCTCCTTCTTCATCTCTTCCTTCTTTTTCTCTCTTTCTCCTTTTCATCTCTCCTCTCCCTCCTTCTTCTTTTCCTCCTCATCTATCTCTCCTCTTCTCCTTCTCCTCTCCTTTTTCTCTCCCTCTCCTTTTCACCTCTCTCCTCTCCCTCCTTCTTCTTTTCCTCATCCTTCTCATCTATCTCTCCTCCTCCTCTCCCCCCCCCACTCCTCCTCCTTCCTGCAAACCCTTCCAGTACTGATGACATTACCTAGTTGGGTCACGAGACGTCTGCAAGGAAACCACCCCAGCGCAGAGTGCGCCAAGGGCCCTCTTGTTACCCGAATTGTATCATGCTGCTTCATTCCCGTTAAGATGGTTATTGTTGGCCTTCTCAGTTACGACGTTTGTGTTCCACCACGCTCCCGGCCAGGCATCGTCCGATGCGCGACCAACACCCCCCACCCCCACCCCCCAATAACTGCAAATGTTTTCATAAGATTTTTACTGGTCTACTGTATTTAAAATAAAAAAAAAGAAGAAGAGAAAGGAAGAGAAAGGGACAGGAGAAAAGAAAAAAGGAGATAGGCATAGCGAGAAAAAGAAAACACAGTTTAAATCTTTACATCTGTACCTCAAGCCTGTAAGTTTGCTGCTCCGGGTTTTTTTGGGGGGCGGGGTGTGTGGGGTTCGCTCCCCCCCCCTTTAAAAAAAAGAGAAAATAAAAAGAAATTGTTTTGTTGCTGCATTCATTTGTTTTTAACAAATCTAATTTAAATCTTCAAGCAATATATAAAGATGTAAATAGTAAAAAAAAAAAAAGCTTATTTATTAAGATGGTCATTTTTAAAAATTATATTTACACAACGGTTCATCTAATTTATTATTATTATAATTATTGTTCTTGTTTTAGTAAAGGTTCCTGGGCTGGGGGGGGCGGGGAGGGAAGGTTTGATTCCCAAAGTCTTCTGTTTTCTGTTCAAAGTCTTGTCTTTCTAATTTTTTAATCCGGTATTATTATATTTTTAAATAAGTTCTTCCCCTCCCCACCCTTCTTTCTTTCTTTAAAAAAAAAAAGAAAAGCAACTGGCTATTATTATTATTATTATTTTGATTTATGGAAAAAAACAAAAACTGTCGATATACATGGAAACTATTTTTTTCCCATTGTCTCTTCCTGTATGTTAAAGTTCTATATTATATAAATATAACATCTTGTATGCACCAATACCAACCGTGTGGTTTTTGTATGTTAACGTCCTACGCATCACTCAACAGTCGGGATTTTAACAGGTTTTAGACAGGCTATTCATTATTTAATGTATTTTAATAGGTTTTTAATTGCTTTCTATGTTTTTATTCGTGATTTTACTGCTGCCTGAGTCCCGGAAGGTATAGAAATTTAAATATTGAATTAAATTAAACTCACCTGGATGGATTCCATCCTCCCTGGAGACAATGATAACTCCAACACTAATACATTTGTGTTTAAAAATATATATCTGAACTGGACAATGGGGTGGGATGGGGGAAACAGGAAAGCAAAAAAGAAAGGAAGGAAGATCAAGAATTAAAAACAACAACTACAAAACCAGAAAATGATTAAAAGATAGAAATACGAAATAGACTGTAGCAAATAAATAATAGGAAAGGGAGGCAAAATGATTCAAATGTAATAAAGGTTGTTATACATAGAATATAGAGGGTGCTATATATAGAATGAAGAAAAAAAGGTAGAAATAATATAAATGCATAGAAGATAGATAGATAGATAGACAGACAGACAGACAGACAGACAGACAGACAGACAGACAAGATAGGATGGATGGATGGATGGATAGATAGACAGATAGACAGATATATAAGACATATAGCCGCCCTGGGTCCTCTGCGGAGAAGAGCGGGATATAAATGTAAATAAAATAAATAAATAAAGATAGTTTAGATAGGATAGATGGATAGATGGATGGATGGATAGATAGATATAGATAGATAGATAGATTAGATAGGATAAGTAGACAGATTAGACAGATTAGATAGAGATAGATAGATAGATAGATAGATAGATAGATAGATAGATAGATAGATAGATTAGATAGGATAAGTAGACAGATTAGACAGATTAGATAGAGATAGATAGATAGATAGATAGATAGATAGATAGATAGATAGATAGATAGATAGATAGATAGATAGATTAGATAGAATAGATAGAATAGATAGATAGATAGATAGATAGATAGATAGATAGATAGATAAGATAGATAAGATAGATAAGAGAATAGATAGATAGATAGATAGATAGATAGATAGATAGATAGATAGATAGATAGATAGATAGATAGATAGATAGATAGATAGATAGGAGATATATTAGATAGAATAGATAGAATAGATAGATACATAGAATACATAGAATAGATAGATAGATAGATAGATAGATAGATAGATAGATAGATAGATAGATAAGAGATATATTAGATAGAATAGATAGATACATAGAATACATAGAATAGATAGATAAATAGACAGACAGACAGACAGACAGACAAGAGTTATATAAGACTTATATGTGCAGATAAAAGAATCACAACAGATATGTAAAAGAAGTGTAATGTGTTGCAAAGATGTGAAGTTTGCATAAACGAAACAAAAAGTTAAAACAAAAAAGGCAAGGAAATACGGAGAAACATAGCAGCCTCCTGCTTGGATTTCAACAACCAGAAAGGTCTCTCTTGGAAGAACACCCAAGAGGAATTTAAAAAACAGAGGAGGGGGGGGCGTCTTCTCTCCCACCCACCCCCACCCACCCCAAGTTGAGATGGGCTTGTGGTTTTTCTTCCCAGACGGGCTTACTCGGTGGCCTCGTGCATACACACTCCCAAGCATTCATGATTTTTCAAAGCACATTTCCATATAAATGCTTCCACGGATTTTCTCCCAGGACCAGCAAAGGAGATGCCAGCATTTAAAAGAGGAGAAATGAGGGGGTACAACCCCCACTTCTATCAATCAAAAGGGGGTGAGATCGCTGGAGGAATTTCCTCCGCGAATTAAAATGAGTGTTGTTTTTTCAACCTGTGCGGTCCTGAGATTTCTTTCGCCAGTTGGGCCTACAATGCTTGCCGATGTATGGGTTGTGGCCCGCCAGAAGTTTTTAAAGATGTGACTGGATTTGTCTGAAATGGTATAGGGTCTCCTGCTTGAGCAGTGGGGTTGGGCTAGAAGACCTCCAAGGTCCCTTCCAACTCTTATTATTCAGATTGACATATTGACAGAGTTGGAAGGGACCTTGCAGGTCATCTAGTCCAACCCCCTGCCCAAGCAGGAGACCCTACAGCTGCCTCGACCTAGGATTGAACTCACAACCTCCTGATTGGGAGGCGAGAGTTCCACCTCTAAGCCACAGCAGCTAGTCTGAAAAAATTAGGTGGTTCCACTGGGGCTCGAACCCAGGACCTTCTGCGTGTAAAGCAGACGTGATAACGACTACACTATCTGTAAGGCTCTCCTGCTTGAGCAGTGGGGTTGGGCTAGAAGACCTCCAAGGTCCCTTCCAGCTCTGTTATTCTGTAAGGCTCTCCTGCTTGAGCAGTGGGGTTGGGCTAGAAGACCTCCAAGGTCCCTTCCAACTCTGTTATTCTGTAAGGCTCTCCTGCTTGAGCAGTGGGGTTGGGCTAGAAGACCTCCAAGGTCCCTTCCAACTCTGTTATTCTGTAAGGCTCTCCTGCTTGAGCAGTGGGGTTGGGCTAGAAGACCTCCAAGGTCCCTTCCAACTCTGTTATTCTGTTAGGCTCTCCTGCTTGAGCAGTGGGGTTGGGCTAGAAGACCTCCAAGGTCCCTTCCAACTCTGTTATTCTGTTAGGCTCTCCTGCTTGAGCAGTGGGGTTGGGCTAGAAGACCTCCAAGGTCCTTTCCAGCTCTGTTATTCTGTAAGGCTCTCCTGCTTGAGCAAGGGGGTTGGGCTAGAAGACCTCCAAGGTCCCTTCCAACTCTGTTATTCTGTTAGGCTCTCCTGCTTGAGCAGTGGGGTTGGGCTAGAAGACCTCCAAGGTCCCTTCCAACTCTGTTATTCTGTTAGGCTCTCCTGCTTGAGCAGTGGGGTTGGGCTAGAAGACCTCCAAGGTCCTTTCCAGCTCTGTTATTCTGTAAGGCTCTCCTGCTTGAGCAAGGGGGTTGGACTAGAAGACCTCCAAGGCCCCTTCCAGCTCTGTTATTCTGTAAGGCTCTCCTGCTTGAGCAGTGGGGTTGGACTAGAAGACCTCCAAGGTCCCTTCCAACTCTGTTATTCTGTAAGGCTCTCCTGCTTGAGCAGTGGGGTTGGGCTAGAAGACCTCCAAGGCCCCTTCCAGCTCTGTTATTCTGTAAGGCTCTCCTGCTTGAGCAGTGGGGTTGGGCTAGAAGACCTCCAAGGCCCCTTCCAGCTCTGTTATTCTGTAAGGCTCTCCTGCTTGAGCAAGGGGGTTGGGCTAGAAGACCTCCAAGGTCCCTTCCAACTCTGTTATTCTGTAAGGCTCTCCTGCTTGAGCAAGGGGGTTGGGCTAGAAGACCTCCAAGGTCCTTTCCAACTCTTGTTATTCTGATTTTTACACACTTCTGGGTTGGACAGAAGTCCAACAGCTTTGACCTAACTAACTTTTATTCCCGTAAGGCAGGGGTCTCCAACCTTTGCAACTTTAAGTCTGAAGGACTTCACCAGCTTTGCTGACTGGAGAAGTCTGGGAGCTGAAGTCCTTCAGACTTAAAGTTGCAAAGGTTGGAGACCCCTGCTGTAATGAAATAATTCCTTAATGTTTTGAGGAAGTTTATAAATGATAAACAATTAATAATTTATAGTTTTATAGGGGCTCATTTCAGCATCTTTTCTTTAATGCCTTCAAGGGTAAAACCAAGGCCTAGCCACCGTGCATTGCTCCAGTCTACAAAATCATCAAAGGACCAGAACAAACTTACAACTAGAAGAATGAAGTAGAAGGGATTTAAGGCAGTGAAATTGTTAACTATGTATTCTGGCCTGTAAAAGTTTAGAACTATACATAAACCAGGTTTCACTTTCTAGGGGGGGGGGGTTGGGGTTCAATATATAAATACATAAATTACTCACGGTGAATGGAAGGAAGCCAAGTTCACTGCGCCTAGTCGGTCATTGTAGTTCCAACAAAGAGAGACAAAATGGCACCTTCTTGCAGCTTCTGAAGAAACCTCTTGCAGCTTCTGAAGAAACCTCTTGCAGCTTCTGAAGAAACCTCTTGCAGCTTCTGAAGAAACTTCTTGCAGGTTCTGAAGAAACCTCTTGCAGGTTCTGAAGAAACTTCTTGCAGCTTCTGAAGAAACCTCTTGCAGCTTCTGAAGAAACCTCTTGCAGCTTCTGAAGAAACTTCTTGCAGCTTCTGAAGAAACCTCTTGCAGGTTCTGAAGAAACTTCTTGCAGCTTCTGAAGAAACTTCTTGCAGCTTCTAAAGAACTTCTTGTAGCTTCTGAAGAAACTTCTTGTAGCTTCTAAAGAACTTCTTGTAGCTTCTGAAGAAACTTCTTGTAGCTTCTAAAGAACTTCTTGCAGCTTCTGAAGAAACCTCTTGCAGGTTCTAAAGAAACCTCTTGCAGCTTCTGAAGAAACTTCTTGCAGCTTCTAAAGAAACTTCAGAAACTTCACAAATCCAGGAAAAGAGGTACAGGTTGCCCCCTCCGCCCCCCCTCCAAAGAAGAGAAGCTGGTTTAAGCATTGCTCCAATACCCACAGCAAAGACTTGTTGCAGGGAACCAACCACAATGAGGGGGGTGGGTAAATCCTTTGCAGTTACACCTTGAATCCAGAGTAGGGATCAGAAAAAGACTTAGCTCAACTGAGCACAGGTGTTTGAAATGCATTGAAGGATTTTCACCTGATGCTTGCTGGGTGGACTTATTCAGAAGGGAAGAGAACTAACCACACACACAACCCGGTCTATGTTTTACCACAGTTGAACTGTTCAATGTATTATAATCCGTGGAAGGACTGCCAAACTATTCACCAAGTCTGCATTGCTATTACTATTCTCATCCTTCCTATCAGCCACCTCCTCCCACTTATGACTGCAGGACTGTAGCTTTGTGGCTTGTAGCCTTATGATTTATATTGATTGTTTCCTAGTATGATTTGATTGCTTATTTGTACCTGTGATTATCATTAAGTGTTGCACCTTATGATTCTTGATGAATGTATCTTGTATTTTTATGTACACTGAGAGCATAGGCACCAGACAAATTCCTTGTGTGTCCAATCACACTTGGCCAATAAAGGATTCTATTCTATTCTATTCTATTCTATTCTATTCTATATTCTAATTCTATTCTGATTTTCTATTCTGTACTATTCTATTCTATTCTATATTCTAATTCTATTCTATTCTGATTTTCTATTCTATTCTGTTCTTTTCTATCCTGTCCTATTCTATTCTAATTTTCTATTCTATTGTATTCTATTCTGATTTTCTATTCTATTCTATTCTATCCTGTCCTATTCTATTCTAATTTTCTATTCTATTCTATTCTATTCTGATTTTCTTTTCTATTCTGTTCTTTTCTATCCTATCCTATTCTATTCTAATTTTCTATTCTATTCTATTCTGATTTTCTTTTCTATTCTATTCTGTTCTTTTCTATCCTATCCTATCCTATTCTAATTTTCTATTCTATTCTATTCTGATTTTCTATTCTATTCTATTCTGTTCTTTTCTATCCTATCCTATCCTATTCTAATTTTCTATTCTATTCTCTATTCATTCCATATTCTATTCTATTCTATTCTGTATTCATTCCATATTCTATTCTATTCTATTCTCTATTCATTCCATATTCTATTCTATTCTCTATTCATTCCCTATTCTATTCTATTCTCTATTCATTCCATATTCTATTCTATTCTATTCTCTATTCATTCCATATTCTATTCTATTCTCTATTCATTCCATATTCTATTCTATTCTATTCTATTCTATCCTGTCCTATTCTATTCTAATTTTCTATTCTATTCTATTCTATTCTGATTTTCTTTTCTATTCTGTTCTTTTCTATCCTATCCTATTCTATTCTAATTTTCTATTCTATTCTATTCTGATTTTCTTTTCTATTCTATTCTGTTCTTTTCTATCCTATCCTATCCTATTCTAATTTTCTATTCTATTCTATTCTGATTTTCTATTCTATTCTATTCTGTTCTTTTCTATCCTATCCTATCCTATTCTAATTTTCTATTCTATTCTCTATTCATTCCATATTCTATTCTATTCTATTCTGTATTCATTCCATATTCTATTCTATTCTATTCTCTATTCATTCCATATTCTATTCTATTCTCTATTCATTCCCTATTCTATTCTATTCTCTATTCATTCCATATTCTATTCTATTCTATTCTCTATTCATTCCATATTCTATTCTATTCTCTATTCATTCCATATTCTATTCTATTCTATTCTCTATTCATTCCATATTCTATTCTATTCTATTCTCTATTCATTCCATATTCTATTCTATTCTATTCTCTATTCATTCCATATTCTATTCTATTCTATTCTCTATTCATTCCATATTCTATTCTATTCTATTCTCTATTCATTCCATATTCTATTCTATTCTATTCTATTCTATTCCTTATTCCTATTCTCTTCTTTTCTATTCTATTTCATTCCACTCCACTCCACTCTCCACTCCAATATATATTACACAGAAAATTTGTACCCAGACTTACTGCTTAAGGAAAGATGGAATGTTTATATTTTTAAAATTGAAAAATAAATAAAAAACGTTATTTAAAAAATAATAATTTTAAGACTTTCCAAATTTCTCCCAGTGGTAACCATATGTCATTTCACCTGCAAGTGAACTTACATTTCTGGCTTTAACTTACATTTCTGGCTTTAAAGGACAAGGAGATACCAAAGAAGAATGATTCTGTCCGATAACATTGCAAGCATCGGCAAAAGATCCAATTTAACTGGAACCCAGACAAACAATCTAGAAAAGAGATCTGAAATTTCTAGGGCACTCATATCAAACTGGACCAAACTGAATTAGATCCAGGTATTCAGAAGGGTGCCCAGACTCACAATATCTGTTCCAAACTGAACTGAAACAGTTTTGAATGGTGGAAAAGCCACCAAGGTATAAATTTGTAAATCTAGGAATGGGTAAGAATTGAAGTGCATGCGAGATCAAAGGGTAAACAGGTAATCCTTGACTTAAAAGGTAAAGGTCCCCCTTGCACATCTGTGCTACTCGTTCCCGACTCTAGGGGACGGTGCTCATCTCCGTTTCAAAGCCCAAGAGCCAGCGCTGTCCGAAGACGTCTCCGTGGTCATGTGGCCGGTGTGACTCAACGCCGAAGGTGCATGGAACGCTGTTCCCTTCCCACCAAAGGTGGCTCCTGTTTTCCTACTTGCATTTTTGACGTGCTTTCAAACTGCTAGGTTGGCAGAAGCTGGGACAAGTCCCGGGAGCTCCCTCCATTACGCGGCGCTAGGGATTCGAACTGCCATCTGTCAGAAATGGTGTAATGACCTACAAGGTCCCTTCCAACTCTATTCTGGCTGATTGGTTTGATTCAACCTGGAAACAAGGAGAACTTTTCCTGACAGTGAGAACCATCAACCCATGGAACAAATGTTGCCTTCGGAAGTTGTGGGAGCTTCATCCCTGGAGGCTTTCAAGAAGAGACTGGACTGCCCATCGATCCAAAACAGTGTAGGGTCTCGTGCTTGGGAAGGGGGGGTTGAATTAGATGACCTACAAGGCCCCTTCCAACTCTGTTATGAAAGGGGGCAGGTTGGAGAAGAAACCCCAGCGAAGTTTAGGAGGCGAGAAAGGAAGCAGATGTATTTGGGGGCGAGGGGAGAAGATTTTCTGACATGGCTCACCCCCCCAAAAAATGACAGGCAGGCCGAAAAGTTGGAAGTAAATATGAATGTTTTAATGCACAGAACAACCTGTCAGGATACCGGTAGTGGCAATCACGCAAGGAACCCTTTATTTTTTGGGGGGACACCTGATGTACGATCCACATGTGCCACTAGTCTTATCATGGCCCGCTAGCAAAGTTCTTTCACTGCGAACTACTCGGTGGCTACTTCAAGGATGTGGGTTCTTTCCTTCTGACATCCAGGCTAAAATTCTCATGTTGCCCCCTAAGCCTTAGTCTCTCGGAGCCAAAACAGCCACTGTTCCCCCTGCCACATACAGCTGAACACGGCCAAGCCCACCCCTTGTGGGTGGTCCCCCCCACCCCAGCCCACCCGATTCATCGTCTCTCTCTCCATCTCGATCCATTCTGGAGCCCCGGACGAGAGATTTGAGTTGGGAGAGAAAGATGTCGGAGGGGAAAAAAGCCGTTGAATTGTTTTAATTTTTTCCCCCCTTCCCCTTGGATGGAGCAGGACGATGGGCTTCCTTTCTTAAATAATAACCGTTATTTTTACTTTAATTATAAGAGAGAGAGAGAGAGAGAGAGAGAGAGAGAGAGAGAGAGAGAGAGAGAGACCCTAAGCAAAAGGGAGGACGGAGGGAATCTAGTCGGCCCCCTCGGACGGCGCCTGTGGGGTTTGATCCCCCTTCCGTCGAATGGATAGGTTGCCACATGTCCGTGCTTTGGAGCGCCTCTGCCCCGTCGTGCCTCGGTTGGCCGGCCCGGTTTTCGTTTCTTCTTCTTCACCGTCCCTTGGAGTCGCCGTACATGTTCCGCGGGAGAGAGATCATCTTCTCCTCGCAGCTGATTTTGGTGTCCTTCAAGACGTTGTACCACACCATACCGGGGGACCGCTCCTCTTCGGTGCGACAGAACAAGTAGGGCATGGAGTCGGTCCGGCTCTGGATGTAGGCGCTGCGTAGCAAGCTGGAACAGTGGTTGCTGACTTTCTCCAGCCGCCGTAAGATGAGGTGCGCTTTTCTAGAAAGGGGAAATGTTGGGGGGGGGGGGGAGGAGGAGAAAAACCAGCTTTGAGGCTCCGAGGAAAGTGAAGAGGAAGAGGAGGGTGGGAAGAGGTGCAGGAGAAGCCGGTTGGCCCACAGTAGCAAAAACGATCAAATTCAATGGGAGGGGAGTTTGGGAAGAGGAGGAGGAGGAGGAGGAGGAGGAGGAGGAGGAGGAGGAGGAGGAGGAGGAGGAGGAGGAGGAGGAGGAGGAGGAGGATGGGAAGAGAAACTGCCATTTTTAGTCGCTGATATAGTGCGGGAGGAAAACAATTAGTCCATGGTAGCAAAATGATCGGACTCAATGGGAGGGGAGTTTGTGGAGAGGAGGAGGAGGAGGAAGAAGAGGGGAGGAGGAGAGAGATTCCAATATCTCAGGGGCTGCCCCAAAGAAGAGGGAGTCCAGCTATTCTCCAAGGCACCTGAAGGCAGGGCAAGAAGCAATGGGTGGAAACTAATCAAGGAGAGAAGCAACTTAGAACTGAGGAGGAATTTCCTGACAGTGAGAACAATTAATCAGTGGGACAGAAGTTGCCTCCAGAAGTTGTAAATATTTCAACACTGGAAGTTTTTAAGATGATGTTGGATAATCATTCATCTGAAGGGGTGTAGGATTTCCTGCCTAAGCAGGGGGTTGGACTAGAGGACCTCCAAGGTCCCCTCCAATGCTGTTATTCAGATAGATAGATAGATAGATAGATAGATAGATAGATAGATAGATAGATAGATAGATAGATAGATAGATAGATAGATAGATAGATAGATAGATAGATAGATAGATAGATAGATAGATGAGAGATGATAGATGAGATAGATAGATAGATAGATAGATAGAGATAGATAGATAGATAGATAGATAGATAGATAGATAGATAGATAGATAGATAGATAGATAGATAGATAGATATAGATAGATAGATAGATGGATAGATGGGTGTAGGTAGAGATAGATAGATAGATAGATAGATAGATAGATAGATAGATAGATAGATAGATAGATAGATATAGATAGATAGATAGATAGATAGATGGATAGATGGGTGTAGGTAGAGATAGATAGATAGATAGATAGATAGATAGATAGATAGATAGATAGATAGATAGATAGATAGATAGATAGATAGAGATAGATAGATGGGTAGATGGGTGTAGGTAGAGATAGATGATAGATAGATAGATAGATAGATAGATAGATAGATAGATAGATAGATAGAGATTGAAAGATAGATAGATAGATAGATAGATAGATAGATAGATAGATAGATAGAGATTGAAAGATAGATAGATAGATAGATAGATAGATAGATAGATAGATAGAGATTGAAAGATAGATAGATAGATAGATAGATAGATAGATAGATAGATAGATAGATAGAGATTGAAAGATAGATAGATAGATAGATAGATAGATAGATAGATAGATAGATAGATAGATAGATAGATAGATGATAGATAGATATAGAAGACCTCCAAGGTCCCTTCCAACTCTGTTATTCTCTTATCTACTAGTTGGCGGGAAAAATACAGTAGAATTAAAACGAGTGGAAAGCTGTAACCTTTGCGTTCTTCTCTCCAACGGGATTTCAACACAACTGCATTTTTGAATTGCGAGCCATCTCACCCGGACGTAGCTCTTTGAACCCGTCTGTTCCCCCCTGACTCGGATGATAGCCTTGGGTGTGGCACATGGGAACCGGGCACCAGCCAGCTGGCTGGGGGAAGCCGCAGCACAATTAGCCTCTTGCGAGTCAGAATAAATCCGCAGGGAAGGCAGAGGCGGGGGCGACAAAAGCGATTATGGCCAGCTATTTAGGCCGAGCTGCCGAAGTGAGTCACTCGTGTGAAAAGGTTAATGAAGTCATGTCTAAAGGGTAGACTTATCTTTGGCTGACATCTTCCCCGGAGGACAAAGGAGAGAGAAGGCTGGGAAGAGGAAGTTAGGGAGGGGAGGGGAGGGGGAGAGAAAGAGGGGTCGGGGGAGGTACCTCCCAGGACAGGCCAGAAGATCAATCCGTAGGGCAGAGAGTTGGAGGTCATAAATCAGCGGCTGGGTCTTTCTCCAATGGAGGAGTTTGAAATTGGCCAGGAAATGACCCGAAAATGGGAAATTTGGGGAGGGAAAAAAATTGGACGTTAATGAAGTCATTTAAAAAAAAAAAAAAAAGCAGGTCGGGGAAAGAAGGTCGTAAGAGTGAATCGCCCAGTTAGCCTTCGCTCTGCCAGCAAAGTTCTTGCAAACTTCGCCAACCTTGCAAACTTCTTGAAAACTTCGCCAACTTTGCAAAGTTCTTGAAAACTTCACCAACCTTGCAAAGTTCTTGCAAACTTCGCCAACCTTGCAAAGTTCTTGCAAACTTCGCCAACTTTGCAAAGTTCTTTCCGGCCACCTGCTCCCTCATTCCTCCCACGCAGGGCCACCTCTGTTCTTCTACCTTGTTCATTGGGAGGCAACCAGGTTATGCGATGATGGAGGGAGAGTTAGGTGGTCCAGGGCTCCCCATGGGCCACGAAATGAACGAGGGGGTTGGATAAACCCATCGGGGGGGGGGGGGGGGGCGGGGGGAATCAAGTCACGATCCGGTCGCTCACGTCGCCGAATCGAAGCCAAAGGAGACTAAATTAGGAATTCGGGAGCAGGTGGCTGGAAAGGAATTTTGCAAGGTTGGCAAAAATCATTAAAATTGTTATTATTTCAAGAGGCAGTTGGGCTTTTCTTGGCTTTCTTGGCAGGCGTTTGGCTTCTCCTCGATTAGTTCGTCCTAACTAACTGAAGAAGCTTCTTGGAGGAGAAGCGAAACGTTTTTCCAGGGGGAAAAGAAAACGAGCAACCCAAGGAAGTCCAGTTGTCTTTTGGGAGGGGAAAAGCACCGTCGGGACTTGATCTCTCAGAACTGCAAAAGCAAATTGCAACAAGGAGGAGGAGGAGGAAGGGGAGGAGGACGAGGAGGGCTGTGGTGGGATTGGCACTCTGAGCTTTGTGAGTTTCTTACAGATGTTTCGTTATCCAGCTAGGTAACATCATTGGTGCTGAAAGGGAATGGGTTCAGTGGAGTGGATGAGAGGAGGAGGAGGAGGAGGAGGAGGAGGAGGAGGAGGACGACGACAATGACTGTGGGATGCTTTGTACTCTGAGCTTTGTGAGTTTCTTGCAGATGTTTCATTACCCAACTAGGTAACATCATCAGTGCTAAAAGGGAATGGGCTTAGTGGAATGGATCAGAGGAGGAGGAGGAGGGAGAGGAGGAGGAGGAGGAGGAAGAAGAAGAAGAAGAAGAAGAAGAAGAAGAAGAAGAAGAAGAAGAAGAAGAAGAAGAAGAAGAAGAAGAAGAAGAAGAAGAAGAAGAAGAAGAAGAAGAAGAAGAAGAAATGGAGCGGGGAGAGGGAGAAGAGGAAAGAGGAGGAGGAGGAGAAGAGGAGGAAGGAGGAGGAGGAGGAGGAGGAGAAGAAGAGGAGGAGGAGGAGGAGGAGGAGAAGAGGAGGAGGAGGACAACTGTAGGGTGTTTTGCGCTCTGAGCTCTGTGAGTTTCTTGCAGACATTTCATTACCCAACTAGACAACATCATCAGTGCTAGAAGGGAATGGGGTTTGTGGAGAGGAGCAGGAGCAGGAAAAGGAGGAGGACTCTGGGGTGATTGATGCTCTGAGCTTTATTAGCTTCTGCAGATGTTTCCTCACCCAACTAGCGCATTGACGATGTCCCTTAGTTGGATAGTGGAACATCTGCAAGGAGACAACCCAACCCCAGAGGGAACAGGTTCTCTGAAACCTCCCGAGGAATTTGGATTTCCGATCCGTTCTGAGGGGTGGGAAGGTCAGGAGCTCACTTGACCCCATTGGCGTGTTAGCTGGCCCTCATAAGGAAGAGAGCAGGAATCCAGAGGCCGCGAAAAGAATTACCTGGGCCCCAGCTCATCCTCGCTGCGCCAGACAAAGTCCCCGAACTTCTCGTAGTGGGAGTTGTAGTGATGCTGGACTCGGGAGAGCATGGAGGCCGAGACCTCCATCAGGGTGTTGTAGGCTGTTTGTTGCTCCTTCCCGCTGGTGTAGCCGTTGTACAAGTTGTAGATCTTATCGGCTACCTCTGGAAAGCGAGAGAAGCAAAGCTGATGGAGCAGAACCTCACACCTGGTTGACTCTGGTGGGGAAGTCCCCTCCAGGAGACAGAGAGTTGTGCGATGGAAATTTGCAGCAAGAGACAACGCTGCTAGAAGCCACACCAAATAGAGTCCCAGACAGTGATAGCAAAAAACAAGTAGCTTTGCTACTGCTACTTCACAAGCAGTGATAGTAGATATTGAATCAAATGCAGTCTTTGACTCAAAAACAATTCGCTTCCCGTTGCAATCCACGATTCGTCCTCAATATCTCCAGTTCTAAGTCAGCAAAGTCAGTCAGTCAATCAGAGAGGGCCAGACTAACAGTGCTCCTGGCTTTCTCATTGCTGAGTTAATTACAGCAGCCAATTACATTCAACTATAACATTTAAAGGAACAGAGACCATTTGTAATCATGGCATAAACATAACACACACACACACACACACACACACACACACACACACACACACACACACACACACACACACATATATATATATATATATATATATATATATATATATATATATATATATATATATGAGAGAATATTTTCACAACTCCTGTTATGGGCCCCTTTAAGGGAGGAGACAAACTGTCATCCTTCTCTGCCTTTCGACTCAACCCAGAGATCATCTAGGCAGAGAGCCAAATGAGCCCTTAAAAATCTAACACACACACACACACACATATATATATATAATCACACAGCAGCAATCTAATTGGTTCTATATATATATAGAGAGAGAGAGGTTGTTGAGAAACAATTACATATATATATATATGGATGATGCAATCAGGGAAACTGGTTAGCTCAAGGCATAGGGAAGCCTGCTTCGAATGCTGGAAAGCACCAGTTCAAATCCCTGTAGGAAAGTATGGCCAGCTGACGAGGGCTAAGGAGCCCGAAATGGATGCATCCTGGTCTCTTAATTAATTATTAATCATCCCTTAAAAAATTTAACATATACACAAAGACCTATATATATATATATAGGTCTTTGGTTGTTCGGGTCTTTGGTTGTTCGGGTTTTCTCCCGGGTAGAATTGGAAGTATCTTCACGACGTTTCGATGAAATCTCATTCATCATCTTCAGGTTGGTGCTTCCGGCTTGGTGCTTCCATACAAACACCCGCGAAAACCTCAGAAAACATATATATATAAAACGTTTCTGAGCTGATCAATAAATAAGTCAGGGAGACTAGTATAGATCTATTTCGAGCTTTTTAGCTCTCATCAGCTAGCCATACCTTTACTGGGATTCGGGGGCTGTATTACATGCTAGGCAGATGCCTTAACCACTTGAGCCACCAGGTTCTCTTCCTGATCAGCTGATCAGCTGAAACAGGAGGATAAGTATATACTTGTGTCACAACACCCTGTTAGGGCCCCAATTAAGGGAGGAGACTCACTGTTTCCTTTTCTGCCTTTCGGCTCATCACCAGAGACCATCTAGACAGAAAGCTATGAGTTCTGTTGTGTAATTTTTTACATGTGTGTTACGTTACAAGTATATACTTATCCTCCTGTCTCAGCTGATCAGGAAGAGAACCTGGTGGCCCAAGGGCTAAGGTTCTTGCCTAGCATGTAATACAGTCCCGGTTCGAATCCCAGTAAGGGTATGGCTAGCTGATGAGAGCTAAAAAGCTCGAAATAGATCTATACTAGTCTCCCTGACTTATTTATTGATCAGCTCAAAAATGTAACACACACATACAAAAATTACACAACGGAACTCAACGGAAGTTTATAATCAAATTTTTTTTTTTTTTTAAAAAGGAATAAAGTTAATTCAGCCAAGAAACAATAAAATGTATAGAACTGTAGGCGAATGTATATAAATACAGACTCAATATAAGATTGATATATGCAGGTATGATGACATAACAATGTTGATATGATAATTGATAACCAATATGATAACCAATTTCATTGTAATTTTATTACAATATTATTACAATGACATGAATTGTAAGATGTTATAGAAGGGGGAAAGTAGTTTTAAAAAATCTCCTTTTCAAAAAAAGACAACAGTTGGGAGCCTTTAATTAAACTTTTTACCTTCTGCTTTGGTGTCGTCCACCAGTGGGCAAGCCGTTCTTAGTGTGATAGTGCTCAATTCCGAGTGCCTCCCACGGGTGTCTACAGCATAGAGGGTAAATCTGGAAAGGAAGACAGAATGGGAGGAATCATGTTGGAGTGACACTTCCCTTACAATATACAATAGCAGAGTTGGAAGGGACCTTGGAGGTCATCTAGTCCAACTCCCTGCCTAGGCAGGAAGCCCTATACCACTTCAGACAAATGGCTATCCAACGTCTTCTTGAAGACTTGCAGTGTTGGGGCATTCGCAACTTCTGGAGGCAAGTTGTTCCACTGATTAATTGTTCTCACTGTCAGTAAATTTCTCCTCAGTTCTAAGTTGCTTCTCTCCTTGATTAGTTTCCACCCATTGCTTCTTGTCCTGCCCTCAGGTGCTTTGGAGAATAGTTTGATTCTAACCCTGTCTCTCCCCTCTCTCTCCTTTCTCTCTCTCTCTCTCTCTCTCTCTCTCTCTCTCTCTCTCTCTCTCAGTTTCTCTGTCTCTCTTTCTCCCTCCCTCCCTCCATCTCTCTTTTCTCTCGCCTTCTCCCTCTTGGTTTCTCTTTCTCTCTTTTCTCCCTCTCTCTTTTCCCTCTTTTCTTTCTTCTCTCTCCCCCTCCCTCCCTCTCTCCCCCTTCTCTCTGAGTTTGTCTGTGCACACGAGAGAGAAATTGTGCAATCCCTGTGAAATATCGTGGTTAATCTTCTTCTAATTCCAGTTCAGCTTTCTAACAACCAGGGACAATGAACTGTATCCTCCTTTGCTACCCTGTAGAGGGGAAAATGCCTCTTCTCTAGCCACTGTGATACTAAATAGATATTTATGCAAATATTATGCACCAAAGCCACAAGAATGCATTTCCTCCTGTGGATGGCAGCTTGGCAGAATTAGGAAACAGTAAATCAAACAAACCAAGCGTGCGGTGCCAAGCGAGACATGCCAAGCGCCATGGATTGGCATATCCACAATTTCAACTATTTGACCAAAGAACAAAACAAAACCCCAATGTTTACACAGTCCCAAGAGATCAAAGACAAACTTTATGGAAACTATCACAAAGATACTTTTGCAAAGGAAGGAGAGACAGAGGAAGAGAGGGAGAGAGAGAGAGACAGAGAGAGAGAGAGAGAGAGAGAGAGAGAGAGAGAGAGAGAGAGAGAGAGAGAGAGAGAGAGAGAGAGAGAGAGAGAGAGAGAAAGAAAGAAAGAAAGAAAGAAAGAAAGAAAGAAAGAAAGAAAGAAAGATCTTAACGAAACTGTGCAAAAGATTTTTGAGGGGGTGGGGAGACCTACTGAGGGGGAAGCACTTCATGAGATGGAATATATAACATTTTGCCTTCTTCTAATATCCTGCAATGTGCATATTCATCAGAGGAGGAGGAAAGATATCAAAAAGTAAATTGTGTGGCTCGCAGTCACCAAGATCTGACCCAGGTTGGATCTTATCCTGGGAAACGTATATTTGCTTTCATTCAAGATAGATGATAAATAGGTAGGTAGGTAGGTAGGTAGGTAGGTAGGTAGGTAGATAGGTAGGTAGGTAGGTGGATGGATGGATGGACGGACAGATGGATGGATGGATGAAAGATGCAGGAAGGTAGAAAGGCAGGGAGTGACAGAGAGAGTTGGAAGACAGATAGGTAGACAGAGAAATAGGTAGGTAGGTAGGTAGATAGATAGATAGATAGATAGATAGATAGATAGATAGATAGATAGATAGATAGATAGATAGATAGATAGATAGATAGATAGATAGATAAGCTGCATTAGGAGAAGAAGGAGACAGGGCTGCTACCTAACCACCCCAATGTAGAAAAACTTAAAAGTTGTAAAAGTAAAGGTTCCCCTCGCACATACGTGCTAGTCGTTCCCGACTCTCTTCAAAGCCGAAGAGCCAGCGCTGTCCGAAGACGTCTCTGGGGTCATGTGGCCGGCATGACTCAACGCCGAAGGTGCAGGGAACGCTGTTCCCTTCCCACCAAAAGTGGCTCCTATTTTTCTACTAGCATTTTCTTTACGGACTTTCGAACGGCTAGGTTCGAACAGAAGCTGGAACAAGTCACGGGAGCTCCCTCCGTTACGCGGCACCGGGGATTCGAACCGCCGAATGGCTGACCTTTCTGATCGACAAGCTCAGCGTCTTAGCCGAGAAAAACCAGGACAAGTAGACCTCCTGGCAAGCTTTTCAAAGCATGCTGTTGCAGCTGATCCGTGTGGTCGCTCTAACCTTCTCCTAAATCTTTCCAGCCGTAAGCTCCAGGGAATGAATGGGGATGACCTGCCCTCAGTTTTTAAAGCGGGCTCCAGTTTATGTTAAACTGGAACACGAACACAAACACAGCGACAAAGGGAACCAGAATTGGGGCAAGGGGTCGGGCCCGTGGTTGGAAACACTCACTCGTCCACCCGTTCTCCACTATCTTGCACAATGACAACTTGGCAAGCTGTCCACTCCTAGCGGGA
The DNA here is from genome assembly GCA_039707465.1 of Rhabdophis nuchalis. Lineage (NCBI taxonomy): Eukaryota > Metazoa > Chordata > Lepidosauria > Squamata > Natricidae > Rhabdophis > Rhabdophis nuchalis. Next base: position 12,654,213 of record CM077652.1, on the reverse strand, counting down.
TGGTGCTCGCAAGGGGAGAAGCCAACCTTCTTTCTCTCTCCTCTCTCTCCTCTCTCTTTCTCTTCCCTCTCTCTCCCCCTCCCTTTCTCTTCTCTTTCTCTTCGTCTCTTTCTTCTCTCTCTCCTCTCTCTCTCATCCTGTCTTCTCTCTTTTCTCTCTCATTCTCTGTCTTCTCTTGTTCTCTCCTCTCCTCTCTCTTTATTTTCTCTCTGTGCCTTTTCTTTCTCTACTCTTTCTCTCTCTCTCTCTTGTCTCTCTCCCCCTCTCTTTCTCTTTTCTTTCTCTTCGTCTCTTTCTTCTCTCTCTCCTCTCTCTCTCATCCTGTCTTCTCTCTCATTCTCTGTCTTCTCTTGTTCTCTCCTCTCCTCTCTCTTTATTTTCTCTCTGTGCCTTCTCTTTCTCTCTCTCTCTGTCTCTCTCCCCCTCTCTTTCTCTTCTCTTTCTCTTCGTCTCTTTCTTCTCTCTCTCCTCTCTCTCTCATCCTGTCTTCTCTCTCATTCTCTGTCTTCTCTTGTTCTCTCCTCTCCTCTCTCTTTATTTTCTCTCTGTGCCTTTTCTTTCTCTACTCTTTCTCTCTCTCTCTCTCTCTCTCTCTCTTGTCTCTCTCCCTCTCTCTTTCTCTTCTCTTTCTCTTCGTCTCTTTCTTCTCTCTCTCCTCTCTCTCTCATCCTGTCTTCCCTCTTTTCTCTCTCATTCTGTCTTCTCTTGTTCTCTCTCTCTTTATTTTCTCTCTGTGCCTTCTCTTTCTCTCTCTCTCTCTCTCTCTCTCTTGTCTCTCTCCTCTCTTTCTCTTCCCTCTCTCTCCCCCTCTTTCTCTTCTCTTTCTCTCCTCTCTCTCCCCTCTCCTCTCTCTCTTCTCTTATTTCCTACTGTACTCTACTCTACTCTACTCTTTATTCTTTATTTAGTCTACTTTATTCTTTATTCTTTATTTATGGCCAAATGGATTAACATTGTATAAAGGCAGGTATCTCTTTAATGGCATTTACACTCTGACAGTGTTAGCAGTGCCTAACGAAAGCTTAGTGAGCAATCTATTTTAAAGTTCTGGAGATCGCAATGTCTGTTTCAGACCAGACGCAGAAAAAAGAGAGAGAATCCCCAGAGGGGAAAATATATATATATATAAATATGTGCTGCCTCTGACCGAGAAAACATCCCTTCGCGGGAGAACCACAAGATTGCAAAACTAAAGGAACGAGTTCCATGGTCCGATGGGGAAAAGGAACCTGAGATCTTCTGACGCTGCCAGAGGAAGACCCAAGTTACTCCAGGCCACCACTGGCTTCCCAGTGAACTTATCTTTCCCAAAGTTGGACTAGGCCGGGAAGGACGTATGGAAGTACAAAACGGGTGGGGGGAAGGAAAAAGAATGTGGAGAAAGGAAACCCCGACTGGAATCCCCGTCTTCTTGGAGATAACTTTTGAAAGGGACTTCCTGTACTTTTGGCACGCCTCAAGCGTTTGTTTGCCAGGAGAAGAAGGAGGAGGAGAAGGGAAGACAAGAGATATGTGTTGTTTCTTCTTCTTCTTCTTCTTCTTCTTCTTCTTCTTCTTCTTCTTCTTCTTCTTCTTCTTCTTCTTCTTCTTCTTCTTCTTCTTCTCTCTTCTCTCTTCTCTCTTCTTCTTCTCTCCTCTCTCTCCTCTCTCATTATGCTGGAATACACAGAGATACAGACACACAAAGTATTTGTTTCCAGTGGGTAAGTCATCTGTGTTCCAAGTTCTTCTTCTTCTTCTTCTTCTTCTTCTTCTTCTTCTTCTTCTTCTTCTTCTTCTTCTTCTTCTTCTTCTTCTTCTTCTTCTTCTTCTTCTTCTTCTTCTTCTTCTTCTTCTTCTTCTCTCTTCTCTCTTCTCTCTTCTCTCTTCTCTCTTCTTCTTCTTCTTCTCTCTTCTCTCTTCTCTCTCCTCTCTCCTCTCTCTCCTCTCTCATTATGCTGGAATACACAGAGATACAGACACACAAAGTATTTGTTTCCAGTGGGTAAGTCATCTGTGTTCCAAGTTCTTCTTCTTCTTCTTCTTCTTCTTCTTCTTCTTCTTCTTCTTCTTCTTCTTCTTCTTCTTCTTCTTCTTCTTCTTCTTCTTCTTCTTCTTCTTCTTCCTCTTCCGCTTCTTCCTCTTCTCTCCTCTCTCTCTCCTCTCTCATTATGCTGGAATACACAGAGATAGACACACAGAGTATTTGTTTACGGTGGGTAAGTCATCTGTGTTCCAAGTTCTTCTTCTTCTTCTTCTTCTTCTTCTTCTTCTTCTTCTTCTTCTTCTTCTTCTTCTTCTTCTTCTTCTTCTTCTTCTTCTTCTTCTTCTTCTTCTTCTTCTTCTTCTTCTCCTTCTCCTCCCTCCTCCCTCCTCTTCTTCTTTTAATGGAATAGAATAAGGAATAGAATAGAATAGAACAGAACAGAACAGAATAGAATAATGGAATCAGAAAGACATTGGAGGTCTTCTAGTCCAACCCTCTACTCAAGGAGGCAAGTTGTCTCACTGGTTAATTGTTCTAATTGTCAGGAACTTTCTCTTCTTCTTCTTCTTCTTCTTCTTCTTCTTCTTCTTCTTCTTCTTCTTCTTCTCCTTCTTCCTCTTCCTCTTCCGCTTCTTCCTCTTCTCTCTTCTCTCTCTCCTCTCTCATTATGCTGGAATACACAGAGATAGACACACAGAGTATTTGTTTACGGTGGGTAAGTCATCTGTGTTCCAAGTTCTTCTTCTTCTTCTTCTTCTTCTTCTTCTTCTTCTTCTTCTTCTTCTTCTTCTTCTTCTTCTTCTTCTTCTTCTTCTTCTTCCTCTTCCTCTTCCTCTTCCTCTTCTTCTCTCTCCTCTCTCATTATGCTGGAATACACAGAGATAGACACACAGAGTATTTGTTTACGGTGGGTAAGTCATCTGTGTTCCAAGTTCTTCTTCTTCTTCTTCTTCTTCTTCTTCTTCTTCTTCTTCTTCTTCTTCTTCTTCTTCTTCTTCTTCTTCTTCTTCTTCTTCCTCCTCCTCCTCCTCCTCCTCCTCCTTCTCTTCTTCTTTTCCCCTCCTCCTCCTCCTCCGCCCTGACATGCCAATGGTCATATGCCCAAGGAAATGAATCTCTTAAAACAGATCCAAGAAATGCACGCTTGGAAAACGTGAAATCCAGTGTTGCAGTCCCTCTGTGAAAGTTGGACCAAAGTCACCCAATCAGATTCCATGCCTAAGGCAGGACTAGAACTTACTATCTCCTGGTGATTGGCCTAAAGTTACCCAGCTGGTTTTCAAGGCTAAGGTGGAACCAGAACTCACCATCTCCTGGTGATTGACCCAAAGTCACCAAACCAGCTTTCACAGGTAAGGTCGAACTAGAGGCTCACCATCTTGACCCAAAACCACCAAGCCAGCTTTCATGGCTAAGGTGGAACCAGAACTCACCATCTCCTGGTGATTGGCCCCAAGTCACCCAACCTGCTAAGATGGGACCGAAACTCACAGTCTCCCATTGTCTAGCCTCATGCCTTAATTTAAGCCGGACCATACTGGCTCTTGAGGATGAGGATGATGAGGATGAAAACGCTTGTTCAAGTTAGAAAGAAAACAAAACCTCTGTCTGTTTTCTTTGTCTCCTTAGCTCCCTGGCTTAGAGAGCTCCTTCTCCCTTCCCTCCCCGCCCTCCCCTCACTTTTAGAGAGATATAGGATGAGGAAAGATTTATTTAATTGCATTAGCTTACTATACATGGGGGAGGTTGGGAAGAGCCAGAAGGAGATAAGGGAAGGATGGATGCTGTTCCAATTTGGGGTTATCAATCAATGAAGCTTTAGGCAGATAAATACTCATGTTTTATTCCCAATACCAAACTTCTCCCCCCCATCCCTATTATTTCCAGGGAAGGGGAGAGAGAGAGATGGGGGGGAGGAAGAAGCAGAGAACCACGAAGAATCCATGTTATCTCTCCTCTACAGAACTTCTAAACACTGGCTAATTTGTCTTCTCTGCTTATACTTTCAAGCCACCTTCCTATCTCCCTTGATTTATCTTCCTTACAAGAGATGAATCCAGGCCTTCACAGCTCCTAGCTACAGCTGGGGGCTAGACAGATAATGGCCGAGAGCTTCATTTGTTTTGTGGGTTTTTGGGGAGGGGAAGGAGGCAAACAATTTTTCGTTGAGGCGAAAACACCAAGGAAACAGAAAAAGAGGAGAAAGAACTAACTTCTGAGCTCGAAACTTACATTCACTTCCGCAGGAGAAAGGTTGAAAGATGGTTTAGTTTAGGCAGTTCAGGAATTGGGCTGGAAAGTGGGAGACGGTGAGTTCTAGTCCCATCTTAGGTAGGAAAGTGGTTGGGTGACTTTGGGTCAATCACCAGGAGAAGGTGAGTTCTAGTCCCATCTTAGGTAGGAAAGTGGTTGGGTGACTTTGGGTCAATCACCAGGAGAAGGTGAGTTCTAGTCCCATCTTAGGTAGGAAAGTGGTTGGGTGACTTTGGGTCAATCGCCAGGAGAAGGTGAGTTCTAGTCCCATCTTAGGTAGGAAAGTGGTTGGGTGACTTTGGGTCAATCGCCAGGAGAAGGTGAGTTCTAGTCCCATCTTAGGTAGGAAAGTGGTTGGGTGACTTTGGGTCAATCGCCAGGAGAAGGTGAGTTCTAGTCCCATCTTAGGTAGGAAAGTGGTTGGGTGACTTTGGGTCAATCGCCAGGAGAAGGTGAGTTCTAGTCCCATCTTAGGTAGGAAAGTGGTTGGGTGACTTTGGGTCAATCGCCAGGAGAAGGTGAGTTCTAGTCCCATCTTAGGTAGGAAAGTGGTTGGGTGACTTTGGGTCAATCGCCAGGAGAAGGTGAGTTCTAGTCCCATCTTAGGTAGGAAAGTGGTTGGGTGACTTTGGGTCAATCGCCAGGAGAAGGTGAGTTCTAGTCCCATCTTAGGTAGGAAAGTGGTTGGGTGACTTTGGGTCAATCGCCAGGAGAAGGTGAGTTCTAGTCCCATCTTAGGTAGGAAAGTGGTTGGGTGACTTTGGGTCAATCGCCAGGAGAAGGTGAGTTCTAGTCCCATCTTAGGTAGGAAAGTGGTTGGGTGACTTTGGGTCAATCGCCAGGAGAAGGTGAGTTCTAGTCCCATCTTAGGTAGGAAAGTGGTTGGGTGACTTTGGGTCAATCGCCAGGAGAAGGTGAGTTCTAGTCCCATCTTAGGTAGGAAAGTGGTTGGGTGACTTTGGGTCAATCGCCAGGAGAAGGTGAGTTCTAGTCCCATCTTAGGTAGGAAAGTGGTTGGGTGACTTTGGGTCAATCGCCAGGAGAAGGTGAGTTCTAGTCCCATCTTAGGTAGGAAAGTGGTTGGGTGACTTTGGGTCAATCGCCAGGAGAAGGTGAGTTCTAGTCCCATCTTAGGTAGGAAAGTGGTTGGGTGACTTTGGGTCAATCGCCAGGAGAAGGTGAGTTCTAGTCCCATCTTAGGTAGGAAAGTGGTTGGGTGACTTTGGGTCAATCGCCAGGAGAAGGTGAGTTCTAGTCCCATCTTAGGTAGGAAAGTGGTTGGGTGACTTTGGGTCAATCGCCAGGAGAAGGTGAGTTCTAGTCCCATCTTAGGTAGGAAAGTGGTTGGGTGACTTTGGGTCAATCGCCAGGAGAAGGTGAGTTCTAGTCCCATCTTAGGTAGGAAAGTGTTTAGGTGACTTTGGGCCCATCACCAGGAGATGTTCTAGTCATGCTTTAGGCATGAAATCCAGCTGTTTCACAGCTGCCAGTTCTTTTAACTGTTGGCCTTCAATACACCAGACTGAATTTTCCCCAAGAAGCTAGGATATAGATATTATTATTAGGCATGCAATTCCCCTGAATGACAAAGGTTGGCTGGATAAAGATTGCGCAACCTTGAGTCATCTGGAAGGCGTAATTTATGTCAAAATCATCTGTTTGATCCTTCTGGGATCCAAGCAAGCATAAGAAACACTGAAACAATTTCCTCCTCTCTTCCTTCTCCTCTTCTTCTCCTCCTCCTCTTTGTCCTCCTCCATCTATTACTATTACTATTACTATTTATTAAATTTGTATACCGCATAATAAAACCACAAAACATCAATATACAATATACAAAATACTTTAAAAATCAATTAAATTTAGGGCCTGTTCTAAATCCAGGTAAAATTCTCTGATAAAATCGATTAAAAACTACACCAGGCCGGCCGCACAGAATAAGTGCGTTTTCAAGGCCCGACGGAAGAGGCGTAGGTCAGTGATCGTACGAAGGTTGGAGGGTAGGTCGTTCCAGAGGGCCAGAGCTGCCTCTTCCTCCTCCTCTTCCTCCTCTCCAACATGTTCTCCTTCTCCTCTTCCTCCTCCATCCCCCTCCATCTCCTCTTCCTCCTCCATCTTCTCTTTCTCTTCCTCCTCCTCCTCCTTCTCCATCTCCTCCTGAGAAGATAGAGGAGAAGGAAGAGAGGAAGTAAGGAGGAAGTAATCCTCCTCCTCCATCTTCTCCTCCTCTTCCTCCTCCTCTTCCTCCTCCCCATCTTCATCTCCTTCTCCTCTTCCATCCTCCTCCATCCTCTCCTTCTTTTCCTCTTCCTCCATCTCTTCCTCCTCCTCCTTCTCCATCTCCTCCTCCTCTTCCTCCTCCTTCTCTTCCCCTCCCCTCCATCTCCTCCTCCCCCTTATCAAATCTGAAACATGGATCTCCTAGCTCGCCTGTTGGCAAAGAAAGAAAGAAAGAAAGAAAGAGAAAGAAAGAAAGAAATGATTTTGTTTGTTTCTTCAAAATGTCAGATGTTGAAAAGGCCACGAAATCCATCATGCTCTGTTTGTTTGTTTCTTCCCAGAAGCCACAAGCTTGGCTTTGATCTAAGGAAAGAAACATGTGCAAGGGAAGGGAAGGGACGAAATCCATGGCAGGGACTCGTTGCTTGAGGTTAAGTCCAAAATGCGGACCATGCAACCAGCCAGGATGTTAAATAATATTTGTGGAATGTGCAAAGAGGGGGATGAAAGAGGTTGCTCAACCTCCCAAATTGGCCGTTTTGGATTGGGTTACCCAAAGGAGGGATAGAGAGGCATCGGGAGAATGCACAACTCAGCATGCACGGGTCCATGGGACAGACAACTTCAAAACACAACCTCCCGGTGGAATTGTCGACAGCTTCAACGGCTTCCAAGGGGAGATGTTTTCCTTCAAGGAGTGGAGAAGCAAGTCAGGAGGACTCTCTGCCTAACTACGTTAGCTCTGAACGATGAAGAGCTTGGATAGCAATAGCACTTAAGACGTATTTCCCACTTCACAGTGATTTACAGAGTCAGCCTCAACAATCTGGGTCCTCATTTGACCCACCTCGGAAGGATGGAAGGCTGAGTCCACCTTGAGTTGGTCAGGATCGAACTGCTAATACTGGTTAGTGTTAGCCTGCTGCATTCTAACCACTGCACCACCATGGCAAGGAAGGAAGGAAGGAAGGAAGGAAGGAAGGAAGGAAGGAAAGAAGGAAGGAAGGAAGGAAGGAAGGAAGGAAGGAAGGAAGGAAGGAAGGAAGGGAGAAAAGGGAGAGAAGGAAGGGTCCACCTTGAGCCAGTCAGGATCGAACTGCTAACACTGGGCAGCGTTAGCCTGCATTCTAACCACTGCACCATCACGGCTCCTAATGCAACATCCAATCAGCTACAGCAATAGCAGTTGCACGTAGACTTGTATACCGCTTCGCAGTGCTTTTACAGCTCTCTCTAAGCGGTTTACAGAGTCAGCCCCTTTCCCCCCCAACAATCCGGGTCCTCGTTTGACCCACTTCGGAAGGAGGGAAGGCTGAGTCCACCTTGAGCTGGTCAGGATCGAACAGCTAACACTGGTTAGTGTTAGCCTGCCATGCTGAATTCTAACCACTGCACCACCATGGCAAGTAAGTAAGTAACGAAGGAAGGAAGGAAGGAAGGAAGGAAGGAAGGAAGGAAGGAAGGAAGGAAGGAAGGAGAAAAGGGAGAGAAGGAAGGGAGGGAAGGAAGCAATAGCACTTAGATTTATATGCCGCTTGTCAGTGTCAGCAATAACAATAGCGCTTAGACTTATATACCTCTTCAAAGTACTTTTACAGCTCCCTCTAAGCGGTTGACAGAGTCAGCCTCTTGCCCCACAACAATCTGGGTCCTCGTTTTGCCAACCTCGGAAGGAGGGAAGGCTGGGTCAACCTGACAGTTCGATGACAATCGAACTGCAGGCAGCCGTCAGAGTAAACATGCAATACCGTATTCTAACCACTGCTCATGAGGATGACGCGCAACGAAAGGTTTCAGATGGACACGGTTTGGTCCAGTTGCTCCGATTCGACCTTGAGACACCTTTGGCCAGGATGACAAGGTCTTCGTTGATGCACCTCCCTCCGGCCCCGTCTTCCCTTCGCTTACTTGTATAATCCATCGGGCTCCAAGCATTTGAAAATGACGGAGTAAAGGCTGGCATCTTGGCTGTCCCCGTGAGTCCTCCCGGCAGCCACGCAGGCGGTTCCAAGGCCCGACAGTAAATCGTCTGCAAAGCTCAAGGATTCTCCTGCAGATAAAGAAGATGTGGAATATTGTCGAGCGTGGGATTTATTTTATCAATGGCTGGATAACAGAAGTAGAAGCTAGAAATTAGGTATGTCTTACGTTCAATACATTACTGTTCTCTCCGAGGCCTTCAAATAGACCAGAACACAGGCTTGACTGTTGGCCACTGTTAATTGAGCAAGATAGCAAGTCCTTTGGCTGAGAGCCAAGACAACGCATGTCACAAGCTTAGCTCTGCAGTGACCGTTCACACAGATTTTCAAAACTCCTTCACAGGACAGGCATGGTTTGAATTCACAGACAGACATTCATGGCTCCTTTCGGGACGGTTGTTTCCTGCAAATTTCCCTCCCATCGCCTCACCTATAAGCTCTCTTGGGAGGGGCCAATCAACAACCACCTGGTGCTTAATCACTGTCTGTGAGCCTGCCTACATTCCATTCCATTCCATTCCATATTCTATTCTATTCTATTCTATTCTATTCTATTCTATTTTATTTCATTCCGTATTCTATTTCATTCCGTATTCTATTCTATTCTATTCTATTTCATTCCATTCTGTATTCTATTCTATTCCATTCCATTCCATTCCGTATTCTATTCTATTCTATTCTATTCCATTCCATTCCGTATTCTATTCTATTCTATTCTATTCTATTCTCTTCCGTGTTCTGTTCTGTTCTATTCTGTTTGAACAAAATGGAAACAAGGAGCAATGGGTTGCAGGGATAAATAAATATATGGTCTTGCATCCGGCACAGACAAGCCATGGTCAAATCCCAGCCCCTCCACCCCCATGGAGCCATAATGGACGATAGCTAATGGGGGTCTCCCCTTGCTCTCCCTTTTCAAGGAAAGGAAAACATGAGTGGATTGTCAACAGGAAAGCCCCCCCCCCTGCCCCCAAATAACTTGGAGGAAAGCAAGTCTGTTAAGACTGACTCCCTCTTCTCTCTCCCAGCCAGGGGTGGGATTCAGCTGGTTTGGGCCGGTTCTAGCAAACCGGTAGCTACGTCGATCAGCTGAGAGCAGACCGATTCGCTGCGACAATCAGGTGGGCCTGCTTACCTATATCCTCTCAGCTGATTCGCGCGGCAGAGCGGATGGCCGCGCCTCAGCCGTGTTGCTCCCCAAGAAGTAACACGGAAGGTCACTTCTGGTAACACCGTGCACGTGTGCACAGCGATCACCAAACCCACGATCCCCGAAGCAGTTGTTAAACCGGCCGGAACCCGCCCCTGCTCCCAGCCCACCACATTTGCCAATGGTGGCGGAGAGGAAGGTGAGCGAGGAGCTGTTTCCATCTGAAGGCTTTCGGCTTTCTTCTCCTTCTCTGTTTCAGGAAGCACCTGGAGTTGGGAGGTCAGTAAAAATAGGTCCCATGTGTCGTTTCCCCTCCTTTCCAGGTTTGAACCTTGTCAAGACGTTGAGATCAAAGGATGGGTGGGTGGGTGGGGGTGGGGTGAAGGGAGAGAGGGAGGGACGAGGAGTGATGGAGAGGTGAAGAAGGTGAAGCCCATCAACCATCTTGACCTCTCGTTGGAGGTTCCATCCCCGTAGCGTGGGGCCCATCCCAATTTACCCAAGGTTTTTTTGGGTAAACTCAAGAAGAAGAATCTGAATGAGAGAGGGGGAAATTCCAATCTGAAGTCCGGTCTCTTAAATCTTTCTTCCTTCCTTCCTTTCTTTCTTTCCCTCCTTCCTTCCTTCCTTCCTTCCACAACCCCCTACTTTGCGATGTTTTGACTTTTCCCCCGTAACGAAAGAGGGAGAACCGGAAAGAAAGAAAGAAAGAAAGAAAGAAAGAAAGAAAGAAAGAAAGAAAGAAAGAAAGAAAGAAAGAAAGAAAGAAAGAAAGAAAGAAAGAAAGAAAGAAGGCAGACAGGAATTAGAGAGTAAAAGACAGAAGAAAAAGGAAGGGAGGAGAGAAAAAGAAAGAAGAGATGAAAAAGGCAGAAAGGAAGGAGAGAGAGAGAGGGAGCGAGACAGAGAGAGAGAAAGAAGAAAAAGGAAGGAAGGAGAAAAATAGGATGAAAGAAAAGGAAAGGAGGCAGGCAGGCAAGAAGGAAAAAGACATAAATAATTGAATAAAAAGAAAGAAAGAAAGGAAGGAAGGAAGGAAGGAAGGAAGGAAGGAAGCAAGCAAGCAGGCAGACAGGAATGAGAGAGAAAAAGACAGAGGGGGAGAGTGAGAGAGAAGAAAAAGAAAGGAAGGAGAGAGAAAGAAAGCAGAGATGAAAAAGGCAGACAGGAATGAGAGAAAAAGACAGAGGGAGAGAGAGAGGAAAAAGAAAGGAAGGAAAGAGAAAGAAAGCAGAGATGAAAAAGGCAGAAAGGAATGAGAGAGACAGAGAGAGAGAAAGAAGAAAAAGAAAGGAAGGAGAAAGATAGAATGAAAGAAAAGGAAAGGAAAGGAAAGAAGGCAGGCAAGAAGGGGAGAGAGAAAAAGACATAAATAATTAAATAAAAAGAAAGAAAGAGAGAGGGAGGGAGAGAGAGAGAAAGCGAGACAGAGAGAGAGAAAGAAGAAAAAGAAAGGAAGGAGAAAGATAGAATGAAAGAAAAGGAAAGGAAAGAAGGCAGGCAAGAAGGAGAGAGAGAAAAAGACACAAATAATTAAATAAAAAGAAAGAAAGAAAGAAAGAAAGAAAGAAAGAAAGAAAGAAAGAAAGAAAGGGAGGGAGGGAGAGAGAGAGAGAGAGAAAGCCGTGTCTAAATGTTCAGCCCACTCACAATTCCCCCAGAAAGAGGAAGACTGTCAAATATCATCAGCTCTTAATTCTCCATCACTGCTGGGGCCTTTTTCATTCCCCCAGCACTCTGCATTCCTTCACATACTACCCCTCTCCTCTTGGTACTCAAAGGCTACTATATGTGTGTGTATGTCAGGATTCCTGTTTTTTCCATAAGGAAACTGCCTTCAAAGCAATGTGAAAAACAGGGCTCCCTTTAACACTGCCTGACCCCTGGGGACCCCTTCCTACATGCCCCAGACCGGGGGTGGGTGGGTGGGAAACATTTTTCTACCTCCCAGGCAGGAGAGGCTACAAGGGGGAGGAAAACCCACCCACCCACCCAAGCCCTCCCCTCCGGTTTGATCCTTCCCTCCACCTACTATGCGATCCCAGCTCTCATTCTTGAATTGCACGGCAATTCCATTGGGATCATTTGGAACATTGAAAAAGGAAGGGAGGGGGGGAATGATAACCCCCCTCATGAGATATTATCAAGAAGGAAGGGAGGGAGGGAGGGAGGAGAGAAGGAAGGAAAAGAGGAAGGAAAGAAGGAAAGAAGAAGGGAAGGAAGGAAAAGAAAGAAGGAAGGAAGGAAAAGAAGGAAGGAGGGAGGGAATGGAAGAAAAAGAAGGAAGGAAAGAAAAGAAAGAAGGCAAGAAGGAAGAAAAAGAAGGAAGGAACTAAAAGAAGGGAGGGAGGGGAGGGAAGGAAGGAAGGAAGAAAAAGAAGGAAGGCAGGAAGAAAAAGGAAGGAAGAAAAAGAAGGAAGGACAGAAAAGAAAGAAGGCAGGAAGGAAGAAAAAGAAGGAAGGAATGAAGGAAGGAAGGGGATGGCAGGAAGGGAGGGAGGGAGGGGATGGAAGGAAGAAAAAGAAGGAAGGAAGAAAAAGGAAGGAAGGAAGGAAGAAAAAGGAAGGAAGAAAAAGAGGGCAGGAAGGAACTAAAAGAAGGAAGGGAGGGAGGGGATAGAAGGGAGGGAGGGAGGGGATGGAAGGAAGGAAGGAAGAAAAAGAAGGAAGGAAGGAAGGAAGATAGAACAGTCACGGTTGTAACCTATATAAAAAGAACCCAATTCAGACCCCTTCACTCCCTCCTTTTATTGCAAGGGGTAGAAGAGGGAAGCCCGCCCACCCATAAAGAGCGTCTTCCCAGGGAATGACAGCTAAATGCAATAAAATATTTCAGCAATCTTATTGGTAATGAAATATGGAAAAGGGGGGGGGGGGAGGTGATCTGGTGTGTGTGTGTGTGTGTGTGTGTGTGTGTGTGTGTGTGTGTGTGTGTGTTGGGAGAGCAGCTCAAATTGATGGCCTCTATCCATTTATCCGATTTGGAAGGGAAGGAGACCTACAGCTGGTTTGTGACTTAAAAACCATCCCAATAAATCAAGCCCATCAGAGTCATCAGGAGCCCACAGCTCCCTCCCAGAGTCATCAGAAAGGCCCATCTCTCTCTCTCTCTCTTTTCTTTCTTTCTTCCTTTCTTTCTTTTTCTTTCTTTGTCTCTAGCTCCCTCCTTCTCTCCCTCTCCTTCCTTTCTTCCTTTCTTCCTTCCTTCCTTTCTTTCTTTCTTTCTTTCTCTTTCTTTCTTTGTCTCTAGCTCCCTCCTTCTCTCCCTCTCCTTCCTTTCTTCCTTCCTTCCTTTCTTTCTTTCTCTTTCTTTTTCTTTCTTTGCCTCTAGCTCCCTCCCTCCCTCTCTCCCTCTCCTTCCTTCCTTCCTTCCTTCCTTTCTTTCTTTCTCTTTCTCTTTCTTTGTCTTTACCTCCCTCCCTTCCCTTTCCCTCTCTCTCTCTGTTTGTCTCTGTGGCCGTCCCTCTGTTTCTCCCTCTCCCTCTCCTTTCTTTCTTTCTTTCTTTCTTTCTTTCTTTCTTTCTTTCTTTCTTTCTTTCTTTCTTTCTTTCTCTCTAGCTCCCTCCCCCCCCTTTCCCTCTCTCTCTCTCTATTTGTCTCTGTGGCCATCCCTCTGTTTCTCCCTCTCCCTCTTCTTTCTTTCTTTTTCTTTCTTTCTTTCTTTCTTTCTTTCTTTCTTTCTTTCTTTCTTTCTTTCTTTCTTTCTTTCTTCTTTCTTTCTTTCTTTCTTTCTTTCTTTCTTTGTCCCCATCTCTCTCTGTTTATCCATGTCCCTCCCTCCCTCCCTCCCTCCCTCCCTCCCTCCCTCTCCCCCCTTCTGTTTCTCTCTGCCTCTGTCAAACAGACTGAAGGATGTGAGGATTTGGGGGAAGCATCTATGAATTGGAACTCTTTTATTCCCTCTGGGAGGGGCCCTTCATCCTCCCCCTGTGACCTTCCTCCCAAGTCGACCCCTGCTCTTTAGCCGCTCCCTTTGTCTGGCCATTCCACGCATGCGCACACTGGGAACAGGCTCCAGCTGTTCCTCTGCCTCACTGAGGTCTGAAGGCAGCTGAGAACTGTCAGACGGCCCTGGCCCCCTCTCTGCCTCCGACATAGAGCCCTCCTCAGAGCCTTCCCCAGACTCCAGGACTGGCCCAGGTTCCTCCCCAACCCTCCTCACTGGCCGAATCTGCCGCCAGCTCTGCTGTCCGCTGGTGGGCCGTGGTGGTGGAACACATACTTTTGCATTCCAGAACTTAAGATTTTTGGCGTTTGCAGACGGGATGAAAAAAAACACACACAACACGACAGAAGAGAATATTTGTAACTGGGGCTTGAACTGGGAGGTCCTTTGAACTTGGTGGTTTTCTGCCTGTCATTTGCAAATTAGGGGACCAACACCGTGGCTTGCTCTATTAAAAAAAGGGAAAATAAAATAAAACTGGAACTAAATTAAATCAGGCTGTCTGTAGACTGCCAGGTGCCTTTTTTTAAAAGAAAATTCTGCATGTTTTAGAGAAGGAAAAACTGACAGCAGGACCGAGCCAAATTAGCAAGCCAAGCGATGTGGGAGAAGGGGGAATTCCTTCCATCAAAGATTGTAAATTTTTTTTTTAATTGGAAGTATGTATTTCTCTCCATTGGAAAGCCTGCCAGAGCATCTTACAGAATTGTTAAAGAAGGGGGGGAAAAGATTGCCATAAATAAGCACAAACACAGAAAGAAAAAGGAGACGAGAAGGGTGAACAAGACAGGACTGGAACTTGGACAACCGGCAGCTAAAATGTTCATGTAAAGGTAAAAGGTTCCCCTCGCACATCTGTGCTAGTCGTTCCCGACTCTAGGGGGCTGTGCTCATCTCCGTTTCAAAGCCGAAGAGCCAGCGCTATCCGAAGACGTCTCCGTGGCCACGTGGCCGGCAGGACTCAATTCTGAACTTGTCCTAACAGTGAGGACAATTAACCAGAGGAACAACTTGCCTCCAGAAGTTGTAGCTGCTCCATCACTGGTGGGTTTCAAGAAGAGACTGGACAGCCACCTGTCTGAAATGGCATAGGGTCTCCTGCTTGAGCAGGGGGTTGGACTAGAAGACCCCCAAGGTCCCTTCCAGCTCTATTCTGGAATTGACCACTGGAGGGTTTTAAGAAGAGATGGACAGCCATCTGTCTGAAATGGCATAGGGTCTCCTGCTTGAGCAGGGGGTTGGACTAGAAGACCCCCAAGGTCCCTTCCAGCTCTATTCTGGAATTGACCACTGGAGGGTTTTAAGAAGAGATGGACAGCCACCTGTCTGAAATGGCGAAGGGTCTCCTGCTTGAGCAGGGGGTTGGACTAGAAGACCTCCAAGGTCCCTTCCAGCTCTATTCTGACTGATTGACCACTGGAGGGTTTCAAGAAGAGACTGGACAGCCACCTGTCTGAAATGGCGAAGGGTCTCCTGCTTGAGCAGGGGGTTGGACTAGAAGACCTCCAAGGTCCCTTCTAAACTCTCACGGTGGTGATTTCTGAGCTTGCACAATCATTGCCGAGTGAAATCCCCCCATCCCCCAATTTCTCTTCTGCAATTTGTCTAGTTTTACACACACACACACACACACACACACACACACACACACACACACACACACACGGTTTCAGACTCCTTTCCTTGCTCCTTATCTCGCCTGGCCCTCCCACAGCTGCTTAAAATTAGGCAGGAATTTTGTTTTTCTGTCAAGTGAATTTTGGACGCTTGGTAAAGCCGCCGGCCCTTCCCAGCGAGCACTCAAGGAGGCAGGCTCTGCTATGGGCTTGATTTAAGGGGAGGCCCATTTTTTGGCTGGCGCAGTTTCCGAGTTCAGAGACCCAGCTGCCAGCCAAGGGGGTCTTGGCTGAACTGCAGACAAAAAGGGGCCGACTGGGGGCTGACCCTCGGCGGGAGGGCAGAGTGAGGCGGGGTGTGTGGAAAGAGGAGACCCTCCCCACCTCCCCTCCCCGAAGCGACGTCGGCCCGCAGTGACCCGCGCCGGCCGTTTACCGAGATGAAAGAAGAGACGTGACATTCTCTAGCCGAGCAAGATGCCAATTCTTGGCTTGGAGACGTCGGGGAATCGACAGGGGAAATGGTCCCAGGAGCCGGGATAATGGAGTTCTGAAGCTGGAAGACATTTACCTCCCTCGGTTCAAAGAAAGCCCTGGAATCCGTCCTCGTTTCGCGCAGGTAGAGCGGGGATCGAGTTTCTCATGCGGACTTGGCTTTTGGCCCTCAACGCGGTTGAGCAGTCGTGGTTCTCACCGCTCATGGGAAAGTCATTGAAGTCCCCTTCACGTAGGAGGAGAACTTACCTAATCGGCAGATGATACTAAGGTGGCAGGAATAGCTAACCATCCTAGAAGATGAGCTCAAGATCCAGCAGGATCTTGACAGACATGAACCCTGGGCCCTATCCAACAAAAAAAGAAATTCAAGGTAGAGAACAAGGTGTAAAGTCCTACACTTAGGTAAGAAAAGACAAAAGTTCACACATAAACTGGGTGAAACCAGGCTTAATAGCAGTCACCCAGGTGCTTTTTCCAAAAGGCAGCTGGACTTTCTTGGTTGTTTCTTTTCTTCCTTTGAAAACATTCCTCTTGTCATCCCAAAAAAAACATCTTCGGGAAGAAGAAAACTAAGAAAGTCCAACTTCCTTGGGACAGTTGGGGGAGCACACTTGAGATGAGCCTGGGATGAAGGCACGGGATGAATCCAATGTCCCATGTCTTAGAACAGGAGCAAAAGTTTGGTCTTCTTTGATCCTTTCCTACAAGACAAGGCCCCACAATATCTCTCTTACGGATCTTGTAGAACGTTAAGTTGAGGTGGCCATAGCCCCAACCCAAAGGAGAAAGAAATAGCTGTCATATTAAAATGAAGAGGGAGCTAGGCGTCTCAGTTGGACAACCAGCTAAAGAGGAGCCAGCGGTGTGCGGCGGCAGTCAAAAAAGCCAATGCAGTTCTAAGTTGCGTTAACAGAGGGATACAATCAAGATCAATAGTAATAATACTATTCTGTGAAGCCTTAGTAAGACCACACCTGGCAACATGGCATCCAGTTTTGGTCACCACACTATAAAAAAGGTGTTGAGACTCTAGAAAGAGTGCAGAGAAGAGCAACCAGGATGATGAGGGGACTGGAGGCTACAACAGATGATGAACGGTTGCAGGAACTGGGCATGGAAAGTCTAGTGAAGGACCAGGGGAGACATCTTTTCATTAAACTAGCCATGCCCAGTTCCTGCATGTGTTCTTCATGTGTTTGAGCTTCCAGTCCCCTCATTATCTTCGTTGCTCTTCTCTGCACTCTTTTTAGATGTCTATTACCACATTATAGGAGAACGTTGAGAAGGAAGGCAAGACGACGGACTGCCTGATTCTTAACTTTTTTTTTCTTTAAGTTATGGGTTGTGGAGTCCAGGAGGAAATATAAAGGAGAGCCAGTTTGGTCAACCAGTTGAGGCTTCTTCAGTTCCAGCTGAATCCTTCCATTCCCCACCATTGTCAGAGCTGAAGAAGCTTCTTGGATGAGAAGTGAAACGTCTTCGAAGAAAAACAAGAAAGTCCAGTTTTGAGAAAGCACCTTTGGGACAACCATGACCTGAATGATGGAGAATCTCCACAGACATTTAGTCCCAAAGGTGCAACTGGACTTCGTTTTTCCTTGAGGACGTCCTGCTTCTCACCCAAGGAGCTTCTTCCGTTGTCACTTCTTCAGACAGAGTTGGAGGACGGAGAACCTCCATCGACTTCCCTGGAATGGACCTCATTCTAAAGGTCTACTCAGTTAAGGGACGGAGACTTGGAGGTGGCATGTAAGCAATTCCACAAACAACTCTCTTTGCAAGAACAAACCACTCTAAGGGTTCATCCCAGGTAAAAAGTATCCAGGAAGGTGATTCCATTTGAAGGGGAGGTGGACCAGAAGAAGAAGCGGGTGTAGAAGTCTCGCAGTTGGGATGACTCAATATTTATGACCGTGCACATCCACAGAGGAGCTCAAAGAGGACTTCTCTGCCTGTCGCTTGGCTGGCTCGTCCTTGGAGTGTCAACACTCTCTCCCCTCCGTTCCGGTCTATTGCTTCCTATTCTTCCAGATCAGGACAGCGAATGGCGTGTCCTCGAGTGATCCTCCCCTCCCCTCCCTCTCCCAAGGCGGCCGCCTCCTCCCCCCCACCCTCCCCCCAGTCCAAACAGCCAAAGAAAACCAATGTGCTATATTTGTTTTCTCAAAAAGAGGCCAGAAATGATTCCCGTAAGACTTGGTGTAGCGCCAAGGAGCCGTGTCTCTGCATGTCTCAAACGCTTTGCGATCTGCATGGTGGTGCCGCTGCTCTGTCCTGTGTCTTTGCGGATGTGGAGGGAGGGTGGTAAGGATGCTGGGCATTACCAACAGAGAGACAGAGGGACAGGTAGGAGGGTGTGGAAGGAGGAAAGAGGAGGAAGTGTCCTCATGATTATTTGGCTAGAAATCGATCTCCCGGCTCTCTCCTGCGCAAATCTCTCCTGGTTTTTCTTCAGGGTGAACTACATGTTACACCGCATGACCGACCTGCGAAGGCCAGTGGATTGGGAAGAGAGGGAGGGAGGGAGGAAAAAAGGAAGGGAGGGAGAAAAAGAGGAAGGAAACGAGGAAGGAAGGATATATTCAAATTCTATTCTATTTTATTCTCTATTGTAATTCTATTCTATATTCTAATTCTATTCTATAGTCTAATTCTATTCTATATTCTTATTCTAATTCTATAGTCTAATTCTACTATTCTATTGTCTATATTCTAATTTTAATTCTATTCTATATTCTAATTCTATATTCTAATTCTATTCTATAGTCTAATTCTATTCTATATTCTATATTCTATTCTATATTCTAATTCTATTCTATATTCTATATTCTAATTCTATTCTATAGTCTAATTCTACTATTCTATAGTCTATATTCTAATTTTAATTCTAATTCTATAGTTTAATTCTACTATTCTATAGTCTATATTCTAATTTTAATTCTAGTCTATATTCTAATTCTATTCTATATTCTATATTCTAATTCTATTCTATATTCTAATTCTATTCTATAGTCTAATTCTATTCTATATTCTATATTCTAATTCTATTCTATAGTCTAATTCTATTCTATATTCTATATTCTAATTCTATTCTATAGTCTAATTCTATTCTATATTCTTATTCTAATTCTAATTCTATAATCTAATTCTTCTATTCTATAGTCTATATTCTAATTTTAATTCTAGTTTATATTCTAATTCTACTCTATATTCTATATTCAAATTCTATTCTATTTTATTCTCTATTCTAATTCTATGCTATATTCTATATCCCAATTCTAATTCTATTCTATATTCTAATTCAATTCTATTCCAATTCCTACTCCATTCCATTCCTAATTCTATTCCTATTACTGTCCTATTCCTATCCTATGATGTGATGGCACAGGGATTAGAATGCAGGATTCAAACTTGCTCAGTTTTTCACAGTTGGCTTGAAAAAGGCCAGAGAGCCCGGGAGAAACCTATGGAAAGAGGCTGCAGGAGAGGAAACGGAGACACCCAGATGGGGCCTCCTCCATTCCTCAGCCAAGGAGAAATGGCACAGCTATATTACGCAGGGTCAACCGCTTGTTGCATGGAAAACGAAGAAGAAGAAGAAGAAGAAGAAGAAGAAGAAGAAGAAGAAGAAGAAGAAGAAGAAGAAGAAGAAGAAGAAGAAGAAGAAGAAGAAGAAGAAGAAGAAGAAGAAGAAGAAGAAGAAATAGAAATAGAACAGAATGCCAGCTGAGGAATAGGACAAGAAGCCAGAGAACGGGGGGGGGGGAAAGTATGAACATGTTCCTAAGCCTGCCAGCATGGAAAGGAACCAGTGGATGAATGGATCTTCAGGAGACACTGTGGTCCAGAATCCTTCTTCTCCCGGGGAAACCTTCTGTATTTCAGACCCGTTCTTGGAGAGCTTTAGGAATTCTGGAGAGTGTCTTCTGCTGATGTTTTGTTTTAATTCGCTTTGCCAGATTAATAGAGTTGGAAGGGACCTTATAGGTCATCTAGTCCGGCCCCCTACCCAAGCAGGAGGCCCTACACCATTTCTGAAAGATAGCAGTCCAATCTCTTCTTGAAAGCCTCCAGGGATGAAGCTCCCACAACTTCTGAAGGCAACTTCTGTTCCAACATTGATTGTTCTCCCTGTCAGAAAATTCTTCCATATTTGTAGGCTGAATCAATCAATCAGAATAGAGTTGGAAGGGACATTTTAGGTCATCTAGTCCAACCCCCTGCCCAAGCAGGAGACCCTACCCCATGTCTGACAAGTGGCTGTCCATTCTCTTTTAAGAAGCTCCCAGTGATGAAGCTCTCACAACTTCCGAAGGCAACTTCTGTTCCATGGGTTGATTGTTCTCACTGTCAGGAAATTCCTCCTTATTTCCAGGTTGAATCTCTCCTTGGTCACTTTCCATCCATGATTCTTTGCCTGGCCTTCAGGTTCTTTGGAAAACAGCTTGACCCCCTCCTCTCTGGGGCAGCCCCTCAAATATTGGAAGACTTCTATCCTGTCTCCCCTGGTGCTTCTCTTCCTTAGTCTTTCGATGCCCAGTTCCTGCAACCGTTCATCGTATGTTTTAGCCTCCAAGCCTAGCTCCCTCTTCATTTTAATATGACAGCCATTTCTTTCTCCTTTGGGTTGGGACTATGGCCACCTAAACGGACGTTCTGCAAGATCCACAGGAGAGATATGCGAGAGATATTTGGGGGGGGGGGATGTCTTCTAAGGAAAGGATCAAAGAAGAGCAAACGTTTGCTCCTGTTCTAAGACATGGGACGTTGGATTCATCCCGTGCCTTCATCCCAGGCTCATCTCAAGCGTGCTCCCCCAACTTTCCCAAGGAAGTTGCGCTTTCTTGGCTTTCTTCCTCCTGAAGATGTTTTTCTGGATGACAAGAGGAATGTTTTCAAAGGGGGTGGAAAAGACACGAAGGAGACCTTTTGGAAAATGCACCTTTGGGCCTACTGTCACCTGGGTGATTGAGCATCACCACGGACATTCAAGGCCAGCATCCAATGTTACCTCCATCGTTTTTTTTAATGAGGCACCTTGTGTTCCTCCAAAAAAATCCTCGTTTGGACCATGTTTCTTCCAAAGACAGCGAGAACAATTGACTGGTGGAACACGTTACCTTCATGAATGGTGGGCGCTCCATCACTGGAGGCTTTTAAGAAGGTATGAGACGGCCATTTGTCTGGAATGATGTAAGGTCTCCTGCTTGAGTAGGGGGATGGACTAGAAGACTTCCACGGTCCCTTCTGGCTCTTATTCTCTTAATGGTGGCGGACGCCACTGTAGCCTTAAAGCTTTAAAACTGGAACCTCCGACTGCCCAAGGAGCTCCTGATTCAGTTCTACAGAGGAATGATTGAGTCATGTCTGGTTTGGCTCTGCAACCCAACAAGACAGACACGGACGTCAATGGATAATTAGATCTGCAGAAAAAAACAATGGCTACCAACCTGCTTTCCATGGAGGACTCTGTACGCTGCCCGGGTCAAAAAGAGGGCTGTGAAAAGATCTACAGACCCCTCGCATCTTGGACATAGGTTGTTTCAACTCCTACCCTCAAAACGACACTATAGGGTCCTGCACACCAAGACAACTAGACACAAGGACAGTTTTTTCCCCGAACGCCATCACTCTGCTAAACAACTAATTCCCTCCCCACTGTCAAACTATTCACTAAGGCTGCATTACTGTTACTATTAGTCTTCTCATCGTTCCCATCGCCCATCTCCTCCCACTTATGACTGCAGGGCTGTACCTTTGTGGCTTGTATCCTTACGATTGATATTGATGGTTTCCTGATTGCTTAATTGTACCCTGTGACTATTATTAAGTGTTGTGCTTTATGATTCTTGATGGATGTATCTTGTCTTTTTGGGTACCCTGAGAGCATCTGCACCAAAGACAAATCCCTTGTGTGTCCATTCCATTGTATTCTTGGCCAATGAAGAATTCTGTTCCATTGCATTCTATTCCTTATTCTATTCTTTTTTCTTTTCTGTTCTATTCTATTCTATTTCGTTTCTATTCATTATTCTATTCTATTCTATTCCCTATTCTATTCTATTCCTTATACTATTCTGCTCTGCTCTATTTTATTCCCTATTTCTATTTCATTTCTATTCTATTCTATTCTATTCCTTATTCTATTCTTTATTCTTTTCTATTCTATTTTGTTTCTATTCATTAGTCTATTCTATTCTATTCTATTTCTATTCTATTCCTTATTCTATTCTATTCCTTATTCTATTGCTTATTCTATTCTATTGCTTATTCTATTCTATTGCTTATTCTATTCTATTCTATTTTTATTTTTTATTTATTTATTTTATTAAATTTATACCCCGCCCTTCTCCTTGTTAGGACCCAGGGCGGCGCACAGGGATGTTAAAATACATACAAAATATATAAAATATATGAAATTTAAAATACTTATTCTAATAAATAAACCCTCGCTAAAAACCGAATTAAAATCCCAAGTTTAAAAACTATCTAATTTCTATTCTATTCCTTATTCTATTCTATTTCTATTCTATTCCTTATTCTATTCTATTCTATTCCTTATTCTATTCTATTCTATTCTATTCTATTCTATTCTATTCTATTCCTTATTCTGTTCTGCTCTGCTCTATTTTATTCCCATTTCTATTTCTATTTCATTCTATTCTATTCTATTCTATTCCTTATTTTATTTATTCTATTCTATTCTATTCTATTCTATTCTATTCTATTCTATTCCTTATTCTGTTCTGCTCTGCTCTATTTTATTCCCTTATTCTATTCTATTCTATTCTATTCTATTCTATTTCTATTCCCTCTTTATTTTTCTCTCCTGGATTTTTTTAAGAGATGCAGGACCTCCCATGTCCCAGAGGCTGCCGGCTGCCTGGCTCTCCCTTTCTGTGCCCCCCAGCTTCCCTTCAGCTGGGATGATGGGGAGGGAGTGGAGCACGGACTCAGGAAGCCCGTGAACCCTTTGAGGAAGGTCAGCTGGCAGCCTTCGCCCTCCTCCTTGGATGGAATAGGACAGTGCGGGGGCCCCCTCTGATGGTGGAGGGGCAGATTTCACCAGGGCAGGCTGGAGACCTGATCAGCAGTTCGGCGGTTCGAATCCCCAGCGCCGCGTAACGGAGGGAGCTCCCGTGACTCGTCCCAGCTTCTGCCAACCTAGCAGTTCCAAAGCAGGTTAAAAATGCAAGTAGGAAAATAGGAGCCACCTTTGGTGGGAAGGGAACAGCATTTCCGTGCGCCTTCGGCGTTGAGTCATGCCGGCCACATGACCACGGAGACGTCTTCGGACAGCGCTGGCTCTTGGGCTTTGAAACGGCGATGAGCACCGCCCCCTAGAGGCGGGAACGACTGTGCGAGGGGAACCTTGACCTTTTAAAGAAATTGGCTGGGTCAACATGGACCTTGCTTCAATTAAAAGGGATTTAAAAAGTGGCCGTTGTCCTTGATTGTCTCCTACCCCGGGCCAATTCTGCTAACCGTCAATTCCCTGGCTCTGATTTAGAGGAGACAAGCACTTGTGCAAATGAAGATAAACGACAAAAGAAAAAGCAACGTTCGCTTAGCGAGGCTTCCAAAAAACCGTTTTCTCCCTCTTTCACAGTCTCTTCTTGCACGCTTTCCAAAAGTTTTGCAGTCTCGGACGCAACTGTTAAGTCCTTTGGAGTGGTTCATTTGGAGGGATTTGAGGCGAGGCTCAAAAGTCTCGCCGTGGCTTCCAGAGAAAGGGAAGTGCTGGGTTCAAATCAGGAACAGCTGGCTGGTTGGTTTCCCTAGCAGGAGACAATTCCACCGACAGGGAGAAGAATCAACCCATGGAGCAGAAGTTGCCTTCGGAAGTTGTGGGAGCTTCATCCCTGGAAGCTCTCAAGAAGAGACTAAACTGCCACCTCTCAGGAACGGTGTAGGGTCTCCTGCTTGGGTGGGGGGTTGGACTAGATGACCTACAAGGTCCCTTGTAAGGCATATACCTGTGCATACAAATAGTCCCCGGCTTATGACCCACAATCCAGCCCAAAGTTTATGCTGCTGTGTTGACCAAGCCTTCCCCTAAACTTCTACTAAACACACTGTAAAAAAGATGTGGAGACTCTGGAAAGAGTGCAGAGAAGAGCAACCAAGAGGATGAGGGGCCTTGAGGCTAAAACATATGAAGAACGGTTGCAGGAACTGGGTAGGTCTAGTCTAGGGAAGAAAAGGAAAAGAAGAGACAGGATAGCAGCATTCCAATACTTGAGGAGCTGGGGTTGGGGGTTGGACTAGATGACTTACAAGGTCCCTTCCAACTCTGTTAAACTGAATCTATCTAAGATGATCAAGGGCCTGGAGGCTAAAACATACGATGAACGGTTGCAGGAACTGGGCCTGGCTAGTCTAGGGAAGAGAAAGACCAGGGGAGACAGGATAGCATCTTCCAATATTTGAGAGGCTGCCACAGAGAGGCCGAGGGGATCAAGTTATTTTCCAAAGCACCTGAAGGCCAGATAAGGAACAATGGATGGAAACTGACCAAGGAGAGATTCAGCCTGGAACTAAGGAGGAACTTTCTGACCGTGAGAACCATCAACCCACGGAAGAGAAGTTGTGGGAGCTTCATCCCTGGAAGCTTTCAAGAAGAGACTGGACTGCCCTCTGTCAGCAATGGTGTAGGGTCTTCCTGCTTGGGTGGGGTGGGTGGGTTGGACTAGATGACCTACAAGGTCCCTTCCAGCTCTGTTAATCTGCTAGGTATCTGTTAAAACCAGGATTCTGTGAAGGTGCTTTTTTTTTTCAAATGGCAACTGAGCTTGTTTCCCCCCCCCCTCTTGAAGACGTTTTGCTTCTTGTCCAAGGAGCTTCTTCGGTTCTGACTGAATGGTGGAGGATGGAAGGTGGAAAAGAAAGGAAGGAAAAGGAAGAGATGGATGGCCATGAACGTCAACGGGAGGCGTGAAAAAGTTACAACTTTGTTTTTCCTTGAATCCTAACTGAAAAGTAGCTTTTTCTTTCCTGACTTGCGTTTAGGCTGCAACAGAACCGAGGGATTCTAGACTCTGAAAAGTTTCGTGGCCTTCAATAAATCTCATTTTCTGACATTATTACGCCCTGAAACAAAGGCTATTGTCTTGCTATTGACTTGCAAATTAATGAAGCAGCATACATGGCGCTCTTTAAAAAAAATGTTTTGCACAGTCGATGCAAGCATTATTGGTCTCCTTTTAAGATCCAATCGATATCGATGTAATTTATGCAACCATTTTATTTATTTTTCTGAGCAGGAGATCATAGGTTTATGAAGCTTTTTGTGTGTGTGTGTGAATGCATTGGACAATGACAGAGAGATAGGGGAAAGAAAGAAAGAAAGAAAGAAAGAAAGAAAGAAAGAAAGAAAGAAAGAAAGAAAGAAAGAAAGAAAGAAAGAGAGGGAAGGAGAGAGAGGGGGGAGGGAAGGAGGGAAGGAAGGAAAGAAAGAAAGCGAGAGGGAAGGAAGATAAAAGGAAGAAGGAAGGAAGGAGAGAGAAAGAAAGAAAGTGGAAGGGAGGGGAGGAAGGAAGGAAGGAAGGAAAGAAAGGAAGGAAGGAAGAGGAAGAAAGAAAGAAAGAAAGAAAGAAAGAAAAGGAAGGAAGGAGAGAGAGAGAGAAAAAGGGAGGGAAGAAAGGAAAGAGAGAAAGAGAGAGAGAGAGAAGGAAGATGGAAGGAAGGAGACAGAAAGAAAGCAAATGGGAGGGAGGGAAGGAAGGAAAGAAAGAAAAGAGAAAGAAAGAAAGCAAAAGAAGAGGGAGGGAGTGAAGGAAGGAAAAAGAAAGAAAGAAAGAAAGAGAAGGAAGGAGAGAGAAAGAGGGAAGGAAGGAAGGAAAGAAAGAAAGAAAGAGGGAAGGAAGGAAGATAAAAGGAAGGAGTGAAGGAAGGAAGGAGAGAGAAAGAGAAAGAAAGAGGGAGGGAAGGAAGGAAAGAAAGAAAGAGAGAGGAAGGAAGAAAAGAGAGATAAAGGAAGGGAAGGAAGGAAGAAAAGAGAGAGAGAGAGAGAAGGAAGATGGAAGGAAGAAAATGGGAGGGAGGGAAGGAAGGGAAAAATAAATAAATAAAGAAATAAATAAAGAAGAAAGAAAGAAAGAAAGAAAGAAAGAAAGAAAGAAAGAAAGAAAGAAAGAAAGAGCTAGTCTCACCCCAAACATAAAACTTAGAAATACTCCTTCCAAATGAACTAACTGACCAGTTCTAAAATGAGGTGGAAAACAGAAGCTTATTTTCAGAGACAAGCAAAACGTCTTGGGAGCTGGAGGATGGTTGCATAATATGTTTGGAGCATCAAAAGGGACCCGTCTCATGTCGCCCGGCTTCGTTTGTTTTAACCCCTACAGCACCAAGTTTCCAAAACTTTCCAGCGGAATCTGTAAGCATCTGGCCAAAATATCTGAGCAGGAGCAGTCAATGAGGGAAGGAAACATGCCTGAGCTTGTTCATCCAGAGGCTCCAGCGAACGGGAATTGTGCCTGGATGGCAGCCTGTCAACTCCTTGGAAAAATGTCTTGGAAGCCCTGCTTATATCGA
>CM077652.1:12588046-12623046 GCA_039707465.1 Rhabdophis nuchalis | reverse complement strand
TTCAGATTGATTTCAGGCTGCTTTGACAACCTTCCCAGTTCGTTTGAGCTCGTTCCTCTGATTGCGGGCTTGCAAATTACACACAACAGCCAGCCCATCGATGGGGAATAAGGAAATAAGGAGGAATTTTTCTGACAGTGAGAACAATCCACCCATGGAACAGAAGTTGCCTTCGGAGGTTGTGGGAGCTTCATCCCTGGAGGCTTTCAAGAAGAGACTGGGCTGCCCTCTGTCAGAAACGGTGTAGGTTCTCCTGCTTGG
Organism: Rhabdophis nuchalis; assembly: GCA_039707465.1. Classification (NCBI taxonomy): domain Eukaryota; kingdom Metazoa; phylum Chordata; class Lepidosauria; order Squamata; family Natricidae; genus Rhabdophis; species Rhabdophis nuchalis. The sequence continues at coordinate 12,622,785 of CM077652.1, read as the reverse complement.
GCAGGGGGTTGGACTAGATGACCTACAAGATCCCTTCCGACTCTGTTACGGTCAAAAATCCAATTATAATTGTAGCCATGGCATCCTTCCTTCCACGAGAGGCAGCTGCTTGCTCAAAATCATCTCCCTGATGATACCGCAGGCCTATTTTTAGCATCTGAGCACATCGATGTCCATCATATCATGTTAGGCTCATCGGAGGTTGCAAACTCAGCTCTCTGGACAATTCGAGCCCTCTTCCTTTCTGGACGCGGGTGTGTTTCCCTTGCATTTTGAACAGGGGAGTGCACAGATTCAAAGATGAGTTACTTCTACTCGGTGGAAACCCTGGGTTTTAATCGAACGGCGCCCCGAGACCCGAGCGAGGTAATAAAAAGTTTCTCGACCACGGATGGAGCTTCCTACAACCTTGACGTCCTTCCAGGAAGGACATGGACTATTTAGGACGAACCCAAACGTTAAAAACCCTTCTCGGAGACAAACGAGGAGCTATCCTGAAACGGAGGAGGGTGAACTTGGAACGGTGGCGGCACAACATTATACGACGGCACAGTTAGAAATGATGGAACTTCAAGGCTGAAGAGAGATTTAATTCTCGACTTGCAGCTACTTGTTTAGTTAACCGATAACCCGATATTTTATGTACCCCATCCTGCCATGAATGTCGCTGAAATTTCAACGGTTGGGTTTTCCCCCTTGCCAGAGGGAGCCCCCTTGTGGACGACTGTGAAGCTGTTACCACGGCAACTCCACAGTGAGCGCTGTAGAAGCCATTTTAAGGCCGTACGGTAGAAGCCATTTTAAGACACAACAGGCTGCATCTTAACAGAACATTCCCCTTGACGGGTGTTAGGAGTGTCTTACCCCCCACAGTATTTGCTTCCAGAGAGTAAGTCTACCTATGTTTTAGCCTCCAGTCCCCCTAATCATCCTAGTTGCTCTTCTCTGCCCTCTTTCCACATTTTCCTACATCTCTGCTATAATGGGGCGACCAAAACCGGGCGCAGGATTCTAGGTGCAAACGATAGGCAATCAAGGCCTTTGCTACACGGGGGAGTACATGCGGTGGGCAAAGTAGTAGCATGCAGTGCATGCAGTCAGCTGTAGTATGCGGTCTAGAATGTTCGGTCCGTGGGAAGGAATCTCCTCCAGGTAGCGTAGCTCACAAAGGCACCCACCGGAGGGCAGGTGGGCAACGGGGGAAATTTTGTCTCTCTCATGCCACGTGGCGGACCGGAAACACTGCCCCCCAAATGCGGGGGGTCTTTGTGAAAGAGCGAAGGGCAAGGCTTTTTTGCCACAGATGAGTTGGTACACAAAGGAAGCCCAGCACACGAGACCTTCTGAAAACGGCCTGGGCTTCTGTTTTCCTCCGGCAGAAATTTCGGCATGAAAATCAAACGTGCATCTGACTTTCTCCAGAAAGAAAACCCAAAGCCCACTTGTGGGAGGAGAAGAAATTGTCACATGGATGAATGCTGCCCTCTGGATGCATGGAAGGGAATTTAGTCAGTGGCCCACAAGGGTTATAAACCCCTTCCATCTCTCTATTTCTCTCCCGTTCGTCTCTTCTCTCCGTCTCTCTCTCCCTCTCCTTTTTTTCTTCTCTCTCTTTCCCTCTCTGTCTCCTTCCTCTCTCCCTTCCTTCTCTCTCTGTCTTTCCCTTCCTCCTTCTCTCTCCCTTTCTCTCCTTCCTCTCTCCCACCTCTCTTTCGCTTTCTCCCTCTTCTCTTCTCCTCTCCCTCTCTTGTTTCTCTCTCTCCCCCTCCCCTCCCTCTCCTTTCTCTCTCCTCTCCTTCTCTCTCTCTCCCTCTTTCTCTCCTTCCTCTATCCTGCCCCCTCTCTCTTTCCCCTTCTCTCCTTCTCTCCCTCTTTCTCCCTCTCTTTCCCGCTCTCTCCTTCCACTCCTTCTTTTTCTCTGTTTCTCTCCTCTCCTTCTCTCTCCCTCCCTCCTTCCTTCTCCCTCCCTTCCTCTCCTTCCTCTATCCTGCCCCCTCTCTCTTACCATTTCTCTCTCCCCCTCCCTCTCTTTCCATCTCTCTCTCCTTCTTTTTCTCTGTCTCTCTCCTCTCCTTCTCTCTCCCTCCCTCCTTCCTTCCTTCTCCCTCCCTTCCTCTCCTTTATCCTGCTCCCTCTCTCTTACCCCTTCTCTCCTTCTCTCTCCCCCTTCCTCTCTTTTCATCTCTCTCTCCTTCCGCTCTCCTCTCCTTCTTTTTCTCTGTCTCTCTCCTCTCCTTCTCTCTCCCTCCCTCCCTCCTTCCTTCTCCCTCCCTTCCTCTCCTTCCTCTATCCTGCTCCCTCTCTCTTACCCCTTCTCTCCTTCTCCCTCCCCCTCCCTCTCTTTCCATCTCTCTCTCCTTCCGCTCTCCTCTCCTTCTTTCTCTCTGTTGCCAACTGCTCTTCTGGTTTTCAGCACGCTGGTCTTCGCGGGTGACAGAGCGCCAGAAAGCGGCCTGAAAAATGCCCCCCAAAACAACCTGAAAACGCCCCCTCCCCAAATGCCCCCAAAACAGGCATGTGCAGGCTGGCCAGCTGGTCTTAAGGTTTTCGATGCACCACAAAGATGAGCTGGCTGGTGCACATGCCATGTCTTCACATTTGTGCTGCGATGCATGTTCATGGACACGCATGGACACGTGATTGGGGCACTCGGCACCGAAAGGGTTTGCCCTCCCTGGAAGAGCGGAATAATAGAGTCGGAAGCTTCCCATTGCAAATGGCGCCTGTCACTCCTTCCCTTCTAACAAGCCACAATCCAACAGGGTGTTTAGTCGCATCCATGGTGGCTGGAATGACTCACCTGTGTACAGGTCAGTGTCGGTGTATTCGTCCACCTTTTTGTGATGCAAGATGTAATCCGAGACTTTGGTCCCAATGGCCGGCTGGACGTCGTACCACTCCAAGGAGACCACCGTGCTTGAAGGCTCCACGTGGGGAGAAAGGCGCAACCTAGACGGAATCAGGGAGAAGACAAAATAAAAAGGAGGGTCGGATTGAAAATCGGGAAAGAGAAAGAGGGGGTGGGAGAGAGGAAGGAGAGAAAGGGAGGGAGGAGGAGGGAGGGAGAGAGAAGGAGAGGAGCGAGACAGAGGGAAAGAAGGAGAGGATGAGAGGGAGGAGAGAAAGGGAGGGAGGAGGAGGGAGGGAGAAAGAAGGAGAGGAAGGAGAGGGAGAGGGAGAAAGGGAGAGAGAAGGAGAGAAGAGAGAGGGGGAAAGAGGAAGAGAGGGAGGAGAGAAAGGGGAGAGAGGAGGAGGAAGGAAGAGAGAAAGAAGGAGAGGAGGGAGAGGGAGAGGGAGAAAGAAGGAGAGAAGAGAGAGGAGGAAAGAGGAAGAGAGGGAGGAGAGAAAGGGAGGGAGGAGGAGGAAGGAAGAGAGAAAGAAGGAGAGGAGGGAGAGGAGAAAGGGAGAGAGAAGGAGAGAAGAGAGAGGGGGAAAGAGAAAGAGAGGGAGGAGGGAAAGGGAGGGAGGAGGAGGGAAGGGAAGAAGAGAGAAAGGAGAGAGGAAGGAGAGAGAGAGAAAGAGAGGGAGGGAGGGAGAGGGAGAAAGGGAGAGAGAAGGAGAGAGAGAGAGGGGGGAGAAAGAGAGAGAGAGAGAGGGAGGGAGAAAGGGAGGAGAGGGGAACGGAGAGAGAAAGAAGGAGAGGAGAGGAGGAGAGGGAGAAGGAGAGTGAGAGAAGGAGAGAATAGAGAGGGGGAAAGAGAAAGAGAGGGAGGAGGGAAGGGAAGGGAGGAGGAGGGGGAGGGTAAGAAGAGGGATGAGAGAAGTGAGAGAGAGAGAGGGAGGGAAGGGAGTGGGGAGAGAGAAGGAGAGAAGAGAGAGGGGGAAAGAGAGTGGGGACAGGATAGAGGAAGGAGAGAAAGGGAGGGAGAAGAAGGGAGAGAGAGAGAAGGAGAGGAGAGAGACAGAGAGAAAGAAGGAGAGAGGAAAGAGAGAGAAGGAGAGGAAAGAGAGGGGGAAAGAGAGAGTGGGCAGGAGAGAGGAGAGAGGAAGGAGACAGAGAGAAGGAGGAGAGAGGAAAGAGAGAGAGGGAAAGAGAGAGAGGGAGAAAACGTCGGCAAGAAAACAACCAAGCTAAGAGTACCGAGGATCCCACAGTCCTCCTCCTCTTCTCCCCTCCTCCCCACTTTCCTCTTCCTCCTCTCTGCAAACCCCACTTCCTTGTAGTACTGATGGTGTTACCAAGTGGGATATTGAAATGCCTGCCAAAAAAACCACCAAGCTCAGAGAGCACCAAAGAGCCCACAGTCTTCCTCCTCCTCCTCCTCCTCCTCCTCCTCCTCCTCCTCCTCCTCCTCCTCCTCCTCCTCCTCCTCCTCCCATGAACCCAACTCCCTTCTAGCATGGATGATGTTACCTAGTTTGCCTCATGAAACATCTGCAAGAAAAGCACCAAACTTGGAGAGCACAAAGACCCCACAGTTTCCCTCTTCCTCTAAACCCCACTCCCTTCTGGCACTGATGCTATTACCTAGCTGGGTAATGAAACGTCTGCAAGAAAACAACCAAGGACCCCCAAAGACCTCCTCCTCCTCCTCCTCCTCCTCTCTGCAAACTCCACCCCCTTGTAGCACTGAGGTTTTTAGTTAGATCCCAAAAACCACTCCACCAAAGCCACCAAGTTCAACTGTGACCTACAATTCTTCTTCTCCATTGATATTAAAGACTGATGCAAAAATTTTTACAAAATGGGCCAGGGGATATTTGGCTGGATTAAAATAATAATAATAATAATAATAATAATAATAATAATAATAATAATAATAATAATAATAATAATAATAATAATAATAATAATAATAATAATAATAATAATAATAATAATAATAATAAATTATATTTATAAACCGCCCCCTCTCCCCGAAAGGACTCGGGGCGGTGTACAGGAAAATTAAAAAACCATCTAAAAACATACAATACACACAAATCAAAACGAATTAAACTACCCTGTACAAAATGTAAAAACCATTAAAATTACCACCCATTAAAACCCAATAAACAATTTGAGAAAACAGACTGGGGCGAGGAGCGTAGATTAGGCCATACCGGCCTGATGGAATAAATAAGTTTTAAATTTTTGGCGGAAAGCACGGAGGTCCGTAGTCGTTCTAATATCCGGGAGTAGGTCGTTCCAGAGAGTCAGGCCCATCACAGAGAAGGCCCTTCCCCTGGGCGTCGCCCGCTGGCATTGGCTGGTGGACAGCACCCGGAGAAGTCCCTCTCTGTGTGAGCGAATCGGCCGAAGGGATGTATGGGGCAGGATACGATCCCGCAAATAACTAGGTCCTGTGCCATGGAGCACTTTGAAGATGATAATCAACACATTGAAACGCACCCGAAAGACCACAGGCAGCCAGTGCAGCTCGCGCAGGAGTGGTGTTACATGGGAGTATCTAGTGACTCCCATAACTGCCCGCGCGGCCGCGTTCTGGACCAGCTGTAGTCTCCGGGTGCATCTCAAGGGGAGCCCCATGTAGAGAGCATTACAGTAGTCCAGACGAGACGTCACAAGCGCATGAGTGACTGTGCGAAGGGCGTCCCGGTCCAATAGGGGACGCAACTGGCGCACCAGGCGAACCTGGTAAAATGCCCCCCTGGCCACGGCTGTCACATGGTCTTCTATAGACAGCCGGGAATCCAGGAGGACGTCTAAGTTGCGTGCCCGCTCCACGGGGGCTAGATGTTCGCCCCCTATGGCCAGTGATGGCGTCAACTGGTTGAAACCGGGGCGCCGGTAGCCACAGCCACTCAGTCTTGGACGGGTTGAGCTTGAGTCTGTTCCTTCCCATCCAGATCCGCACGGCTTTCAGACACCGGGACATCACGGGACAAAACAAAAAACCACAACAACAGGCACCAGCCCTGTTGGGAAAGGGATACTCACACGGGCTGGGGGAGTGGGCTGCAGCTGGGGAGGCCATTCTCATCGAAGGCGTTAAGGTCGCATCGGCACCAATCCTCAATCACATCTCCTTTCCCCGAACACCAGTAAGAGCTCATGAGGGCTCCCTTGAATGCCTATGGAAGGGGAAAAAACCAGGTTTGGAGCAAATGGACGGTTGAAAGAATCGATCCGTTCTACAGGGGGAAAGTATCTTGCGCAAGGGCGATGGAGATTCTCCATCATCCAAGGTCATGGTTGTCCTTGGAAGGGAGAGAAAGAGAAGGAGAGAGGGTAGGAAGAGGAAGAAGAGGAGTAGGAGAAAGGGAAGGGAAGAAGGAAGGAGAAGGAGAAGGAGAAGGAAGGAAGGAAGGAAGGAAGGAAGGAAGGAAGGAAGGAAGGAAGGAAGAGGTAAGGAGAGGAGAATGGAAGGGAGAGAAAGAGAAGGAGAGAGGGTAGGAAGGGGAAGAAGAGGAGCAGGAGAAAGGGAAGGAAAGAAGGAAGGGGAAGGAGAAGGAAGGAAAGAAGGAAGGAAGGAAGGAAGGAAGAGGTAAGGAGAGGAGAATGGAAGGGAGAGAAAGAGAAGGAGAGAGGGTAGGAAGGAGAAGAGTAGGAGTAGGGGAGAGGTAAGGGAAGAGGGAAAGAGAAGGAGAGGAGGGAAAGAAGAAAGAGGGAAGGAGAGGAGGATGGAAGGGAGAGGAAGAGAAGGCGAGAGGGAAGAGGAGGAGGGAGAAAGGGAAGGGAAGAAGGAAGGGGAAGGAGAGGAGGGTGGAAGGGAGAGAAAGAGAAGGCGAGAGGGTAGGAAGGGGAAGGGGAAGAGTAGGAGAAAGGTAAAGGAAGAAGGAAGGAGAAGGAGAGGAGAGAAAGAGGGAAGGAGAGGAGGGTGGAAGGGAGAGAAAGAGAGGGAAGAGAAAGAGAGAAAGAGAGATAAGGGAAGAAGGAAGTGGAAGGAGAGGAGGGAAAGAAGAAAGAGGAAGGAGAGGAGGGTGGAAGGGAGAGAAAGAGAAAGAGAGAAAGAGAGATAAGGGAAGAAAGAAGGGGAGATGGGGGAAAGAAGAAAGAGGGAAGGAGAGGAGGATGGAAGGGAGAGAAACAGAAGAAGAGAGATGGAAGGGGAAGAGGCAGAGTAGGAGAAAGATAAAGGAAGAAGGAAGGAGAGGAGGGACGGAGGAAGTAGAGAAGGGAAGGAGGGAGAAAAGAAAGGAAAAGAAGGTGGCGTTACGACAGGAGTAAGGGAGGGTAAATAAAGCAACCCAAACTGTAATATAACCTATAAGTGGAACAACCAATGGATAAGAACAGCAAATGTAAAAGAAGAAGAATTATGGGGATGTATATTTACAACAGTGTGTAAGAGAATTTTAAATAATGGGAGACAATAAAGTACATGAATGAAATCCCAAATAATCTGTCTGGATCCCTCAGGAATCAGACCAGAAGGGGTCATGTAGGCTAATCGGATCACGTTTAATGTCATTCCTGCCTTACGGTAAGTTGGCCTCAGCTTTAATCAGATCCCAAGGAGACGCAGGGACAATTACGCCTTGCCTCAACCTTTCAGAAACGAAGTTATTCCTGCAACTCATCCATCAACCTTCATTCTCTGTCTCTGTCTCTGTCTCTCTGTGTCTCTCTCTGTCTCTGTCTCTCTCTCTGTCTCTCTCTGCTGACGTCAAACACATACAAGAGAGAAGGAATTGGGTACGTCAGCTCTAGTAGGGGTGGGCAATGGCAGTCTTCCAATATATGCCCCAAAGAAGAGGGCGGTCAACCTAGTCTCCAAAGCACCTGAGGGTAGGAACAAGAGGCAAGGGCTGGAAACTATATTTAGATATATTTATTTATATATATAAATAAATATATCCCATATTTATTTATTTATCAACATCCATCCATCTATCTAATCTAATCTATATCTACCCATATCTATATATTTATCAATATCTATCTATCCATCCAATCCATATTTATCAACATCCATCCATCCATCCATCCATCCATCCATCCATCCATCTATCTATCTATCTATCTATTCTCTCATCCATCCATCCATCCACCCACCCATCTATCTATTCTCCCATCCATCCATCCATCCATCCATCCATCCATCCATCCATCCATTCTCCCATCCACCCATCCATCTATCTATTCTGCCATCCATCCATCCATCCATCCATCCATCTATTCTCCCATCCATCCATCCATCCATCCATCTATTCTCCCATCCATCCATCCATCCATCCATCCATCCATCCATCCATCCATCCATCCATCCATCCATCTATTCTCCCATCCATCCATCCATCCATCCATCTATTCTCCCATCCATCCATCCATCCATCTATCTATTCTCCCATCCATCCATCCATCCATCCATCTATTCTCCCATCCATCCATCCATCCATCCATCTATCTATTCTCCCATCCATCCATCCATCCATCTATCTATTCTCCCATCCATCCATCCATCCATCTATCTATTCTCCCATCCATCCATCCATCCATCCATCTATTCTCCCATCCATCCATCCATCCATCCATCCATCTATCTATTCTCCCATCCATCCATCCATCCATCCATCCATCCATCCATCTATCTATTCTCCCATCCATCCATCCATCCATCCATCCATCCGTGGTCTATTACGGCTGTTTGCTCAGCTTCTGCTCCCTCCCTTCTCACCTCCCGCGTCTCGTTGTCCTGGATGAGCATATATAGCGGGACGATGTGGTTGATCTCCAGGAGCACCGGGGTGGGGCTCAGCTGCTCCTTGCCTGCCCGGCGGCAGAGGTGGCAAGTCGAAGGGCAGCGGCCTTTCTCTTCGCAGTGGATCTCCACGCCAGAAACCAGCTGATCGTCGGACAGCATCTGGGCCGTCAGCAGGCCAGAGAGGTAGGTGATGAAAGGCATGGACTTCAGCTCCTTCTTGTTGCCAAGCTCCGTGGTTTCTAGTTGGGAAAGCAAAGCAGAGAGAGAGAGAATTAAAGAAAGGAAAGGTCATTTCTGGCTGCAAGGAGGTTTTACGGCCAACATTAAGCCATCTTTCCAAACAGCCACCATTGTCTCCAGGGTCTTTCTTCCCCACTTGGAACTGAACCCAGGTGGCCATTTCTCCCAACATCCATCAACTGTAGCCTTGAGCACCTGGGCTAAATGGCTATCCAAGATGCAAATGTGAAACATACCTGCTGGGCTCCAGGCCTGACACAATTATTAAGAAAACATGGTACTTGGCCCTACATATTTCAACGGCAGCAAATTTGGGGTATGCTCCATTCTGGAAGGCTAGCCATACCTCACCGGACGAAGTTATAATTAATACAATACAATAGCAGATTTGGAAGGGGCCTTGGAGGTCTTCTAGTCCAACCCCCTGCTCAAGCAGGAGACCCTAGACTCTATACAATACAATATATACAATAGCAGAGCTGGAAGGGGCCTTGGAGGTCTTCTAGTCCAATCCCCTGCTCAAGCAGGAGACCCTAGACTCTTTTATACAATACAATATATACAATAGCAGAGCTGGAAGGGGCCTTGGAGGTCTTCTAGTCCAACCCCCTGCTCAAGCAGGAGACCCTAGACTCTATACAATACAATATATACAATAGCAGAGCTGGAAGGGGCCTTGGAGGTCTTCTAGTCCAACCCCCTGCTCAAGCAGGAGACCCTAGACTCTTTATACAATACAATATATACAATAGCAGAGCTGGAAGGAGCCTTGGAGGTCTTCTAGTCCAACCCCCTGCTCAAGCAGGAGACCCTAGACTCTATACAATACAATATATACAATAGCAGAGCTGGAAGGAGCCTTGGAGGTCTTCTAGTCCAACCCCCTGCTCAAGCAGGAGACCCTAGACTCTTTATACAATACAATATATACAATAGCAGAGTTGGAAGGGGCCTTGGAGGTCTTCTAGTCCAACCCCTTGCTCAAGCAGGAGACCCTAGACTCTATACAATACAATATATACAATAGCAGAGCTGGAAGGAGCCTTGGAGGTCTTCTAGTCCAACCCCCTGCCTAGGCAGGAAACCCTACACCACTTCAGACAATTAAAAAGATATTAGGTTGCACAGAAGCAGATAAACTGAGTAAAGAAGCTGAAGGGCCAAGAAGAGACCTCAGCCTTTCTATCTTGGAATAATTGGTATATTTGGCTGGATAAAAGAAGAAAGAAATGAATATGGTTTGGCGATTAGTCAGGGAAAAATCTGTTAACATGTTCCGAATGCTTTTATGTATGAATACGTTACGGAGTTGAACAGTTAAAAGAGACTTATAGAGTGGAGTATAATGTTAGACTAGATGAATTGTTTTTCTCTTTTTGGGAAGTGTGTGTGTGTTTATGTATGTCATGCCTTTTCTTTTCTTTGTTTATGTGAATAAAGACTATTTAAAACAAACAAACAAACTTGGCAAATACAAGATGCAAACGTGGATAATAACACACACACACATACACAACACCCCTCCAAAGCCTGAAAGGACTTAAGCACAGATGTGGCAAATGAATATCTCTCTCTCTCTCTCTCTCTCTCTCTCCCTACCTACCTACCTACCTACCTACCTACCAATCTCTATCTCTCTATCCATATTTAAATCTATCTATCTATCTATCTATCTATCTATCTATCTATCTATCTATCTATCTATCTATCTATCTATCTATCTATCTATCTATCTCTATCTCTCTATCCATATTTAAATCTATCTATCTATCTCTATTTCTCTATCCATATTTAAATATATCTATATTTAAATCTATCTACCTACCTACCTACCTACCTACCTATCAATCTCTATCTCTCTATCCATATTTAAATCTATCTATCTATCTATCTATCTATCTATCTATCTATCTATCTATCTATCTATCTATCTATCTATCTATCTATCTATCTAATGATAATCTAATCTAATCTACCTACCTACCTACCTACCTACCTACCTACCTACCTACCTACCTACCTACCTACCTACCTACCTACCTACCTACCTAGATATAGATATAGATATAGATATAGATATAGATATAGATATAGATATAGATATAGATATCAAATACAAACCTAACGCTGAAAACATCTGAGCGCAAATTCTCCTATTCAGCCCGCGGAGAATGGAGACCATTTTGTAAATGGCTTAAAAGAGGGTTTGGGTGGAGCGATGCTGCCCCCCAGTGGATTTCCAAAGCAACAACGCCAGCAACGAAAATAACAGGAAGTCAGTTTTACTTTCCAAGGTTCAATTTGTACGGGAAAGGACGCTACCTTTGCAAAGTATCCACGCAATGTTTTACGTATTCCACACATTTCCACATGGTCTCCTTTTGCAACTACATCTCCAAGCCATTTCAAATAATATTCATTTTCAATTTGAAGGGGGGGGGGGGGGAACAACCAAAGCTCAAGTGATTGGAAAAGGCGTGCATTAAAACATTGTATCAGATATCCTTAAGCGACACTTAAGCGGCAGCAGGGAAATAGCAATAAAATGTAGCCATCAAAAGGTAATTTATTAAGTAATGTGAATGTTAAAAGTAACACTAAGTAAAAGGCTTGGAGAAATAAAATAGGCACTCTCCAATTTCTATACAATAATACAACAGCAGAGGTGGAAGGGGCCTTGGAGGTCTTCTAGTCCAGGGGTCTCCAACCTTTGCAACTTTAAGTCTGAAGGACTTCAGCTCCCACTGAGCTGGCTGGAGAACTCTGGGGGCTGAAGTCCTTCAGACTTAAAGTTGCAAAGGTTGGAGACCCCTGTTCTAGTCCAACCCCCTGCCTAGGCAGGAAGCCCTATACCGTTTCAGATAAATGGCTATCCAACATCTTCTTAAAGATTCCCAGTGTTGGAGCATTCACAACTTCTGGAGGCAAGGAGTTCCACTGACTAATTGTTCTGCTTTGGATTTTCAGCATGGAAAAAAGAATTGCAACTAAATTCTTGTTTTCACTGATTATTAAACCAGTGCCAGCTCTTGGCAGCCACACAGATAGATTTCTCCAGGAGAACCTCAACTTGGAATTTCAGTTATCACCATGGTAACTGGGACCATCCACTATTCCTGGTTGTCCTCCTTCCCTTCCTCCTCCTCAACCCCACTGCCTTCTAATGCTGATGATGCTCCCTAGTTGGGTGATGAAATGTCCTCAAGAAAAGAACCAAGCTCGGAGAGCACCCAGGGCCCCACAGTCTTGACTGCCCCCTCGTGGTCGTCCCTATTTTTGCAGCTCAAGGTAGGGTCTTTAACAGATTGACAGAGTTGGAAGGGACCTTGTAGGTCATCTAGTCCAACCCCCCTGCCCAAGCAGGAGACCCTACACCATTTCTGAGCGATGGCAGTCCGGTCTCTTCTTGGAAGCCTCCAGGGATGAAGCTCCCACAACTTCTGAAGGCAACTTCTGTTCCATGGTTTGGTTGTTGTCACGGTGAGGAAATTCCTCCTTATTTCTAGGTTGACTCAATCGATCAGAATACAGCAGGAAGGGACCTTGCAGGTCATCTAGTCCAGCCCCCTGCTCAAGCAGGAGAGCCTACACCATTTCTGACAACTGGGAATCCAATCTCTTCTTGAAAGCCTCCAGGGATGAAGCTCCCACAACTTCTGAAGGCAACTTCTGTTCCATGGTTTGGTTGTTCTCACTGTCAGAAAATTCCTCCTTATTTCCAGGTTGAATCTCTCCTGGGTCAGTTTCCACCCATTCTTCCTTCTCTGGCCTTCAAAGATGTTTTGGAGAATAGCTTGACCCCTTTCCTCTTCTCTGGGGCAGCCCCTCAAATATTGGAAGGCTTCTATCCTGTCTCCCCTGGTCCTTCTCTTTCCTAGACTAGCCAGGCCCAGTTCCTGCAACCGTTCATCGTATGTTTTGGCGTCCAGTCCCCTCATCCTCCTGGTTGCTCTTCTCTGCACTCTTTCTAGAGTCTCAACATCTTTGTTTATAGCATGGCGACCAAAACTGGATTCAGTACTCAAGGTGTCTATCAAGCCATAATCAAATTGGAAGCTCAGTAAAAAATAAAAAATAAACCATGCAAAAGATGCGGCCCTGCGGCCGATTCGTTCCCACAGAGAGGGACGTCTCCGGGTGCTGTCCACTAGGTTATGCCAGCGGGCGACGCCCAGGGGAAGGGCCTTCTCTGTGGCGGGCCCGACCCTCTGGAACGACCTTCCCCCTGAAATTAGAACAACCACGGACCTCCGCTCCTTCCGTCAAAAATTAAAAACATACTTCTTCTGCTTGGCCGGCCTAGGGTAATTAAACTGTTTTTAGGGGTTTTTAGGGCTTAGTTTTAGCTTTTATATGGGATTTTAGCGCAGGGTGAGTTTAATTCGTTTTAACTTGTATTCTGTATTCTGTTTGTGGTTTTTATTAGTATTTTAATTCCCTGTGCCCCGCCTCAAGTCCCTTCGGGGAGAGAGAGCGGGTTATAAATTAAAAATTATTATTATTATTATTATTATTATTATTATTATTATTATTATTATTATTATTATTATTATTATTATTATTATTATTATGTGGGTAGACAGCTATTTGTGTAGGTGCACGCATGCCTGTGTGTTTTTGTCTGTTTGCGTGAAAGTCCTGGTGCAATATTTTTTAAAAAGTTAACAATGCTAAACGACTCTGCACACCAGAACAACTAGGCACAAGGAGTTTTCCCACGAATGCCATCACTCTGCTAAACAATTCATTCCCTCAACACTGTCAAATTATCTACTGACTGTATTCCTATTCTTCTTCTCTTCCTTCCTAGTCCCTATCTCTTCCCACTTATGACTATCACCATGTTGCTTGTACGTTCAAAATTTATATTGTTTTATTTGTTTCCTAGTATAATTTGATGGCTTATTAGTAACTGATGGCTATCACTAAGTGTTGTCTGTTATGATTCTTGATGAATGTATCTTATTTTATTTTTCTTATGTACACTGAGAGCATCTGCACCAAAGACAAATTCTATTCTATTTTCACATTCTCTTCTCTTCTCTATTGCTCTTCCATTCTATTCTTCTTTATTCTATATTCCTATTCAGTTCTTTTCTTTTCTATAGTCCTATTCTCTTTCTATATTCCTATTCTATTCTATTTTATTCTATTCTGTTTGTATTCTATATTCCTATTCTATTCTCTTCCATATTCCTATTCTATTCTATTTTCATATTCTATTCTCTTCTATATTCTTATTCTATTTTCATATTCTCTTCACTTTTATATTCCTATTCCTGTTCCTATTCTATTTTCATATTCTAGTCTCTTCTATATTCATAGTCTCTTCTATTTTCATATTCTCTTCACTTTTATATTCCTGTTCCTGTTCCTATTCTATTCTATATTCCTATTCTATTCTATTTTCATATTCTATTCTCTTCTATATTCATATTCTCTTCTATTTTCATATTCTCTTCACTTTTATATTCCTGCTCCTGTTCCTGTTCCTATTCTATTCTATATTCCTATTCTATTCTATTTTCATATTCTATTCTCTTCTATATTCATATTTTCTTCTATTTTCATATTCTCTTCACTTTTATATTCCTGTTCCTGTTCCTATTCTATTCTATATTCCTATTCTATTCTATTCTATTTTCATATTCTATTCTATTCTATATTCATATTCTCTTCTATTTTCATATTCTCTTCACTTTTATATTCCTGTTCCTGTTCCTATTCTATTCTATATTCCTATTCTATTCTATTTTCATATTCTATTCTATTCTATATTCATATTCTCTTCTATTTTCATATTCTCTTCACTTTTATATTCCTGTTCCTGTTCCTATTCTATATTCCTATTCTATTCTATTTTCATATTCTATTCTATTCTATATTCATATTCTCTTCTATTTTCATATTCTCTTCACTTTTATATTCCTGTTCCTGTTCCTATTCTATTCTACATTCCTATTCTATTCTATTTTCATATTCTATTCTCTTCTATATTCATATTCTCTTCTATTTTCATATTCTCTTCACTTTTATGTTCCTGTTCCTGTAATATTCTATTCTATTCTATTCTATTCTATTTCTATTGAATAGGACCTATTCTATTCTAAACCTAAACAATGAGCTACGGAAGGATCAAATCCTAAGTCATACCTCGACTCTCCAAAAAGTGGCCTTCCTTCCTTCCTTCCTTCCTTCCTTCCTTCCTTCCTTTCCTCCCTCCCTCCCTCCCTCCCTCCCTCCCTCTCTCTCTCTCTCTCTCTCTGCCTCCCTCCCTCCCTTCTTTCTTTCTTTCTCTCTTCGAATTTAAAACCCGTGCAGGCGACGCCTTAAAGACCTCGGTTCCTTTAGCGTAAACAAACAAACGAAGCAAAAGCGAAACCACTTTCTCCTTCCCTCCTTCCCTCCCGCTGGCATCCAGGAAGGGCTCCCCTCCTGGGCGGCTTTTGACAGATGTTGGCAAAAGCACCACAACTCCCATCATGCCTGGCGAGAGGCGACGTTGCCGGGGAAGGAGGGAACAGAGGGGGGGGGGAAAGCTGGGGGGTGGGTGGGTTAAGCAGCCTCCCTTCTTTGCGCAGGCGTGGAGCACGGAAGAGAGAGGGAAGGGTGGAGGGGGGGGCGGTGAAAGAAACGACAAAAGGTTGATGCGGCTACGGGAGAGGCAAAGCGGCAGGTAGGGAGGGGCTGGCTCTGCCGGGTGAAAAATGGGGCAAGGGGGCACGGGGGGGCAGAGGGAAGGAAGTGGGTGACCTCATGCACCACCCCCATCATCCACATCCCCCGCGATCGCCCCCTTGGGGGGTGTTTTTCCCCCCCACCCCCACCCACATTTGGCCAAGAAATTCCTTTGCAAAAGGCGACAGTGGTTGCAAGATTTCTCTCTCTCTCTCTCGCTGCAAAACTTGGGACCGCGGCAAAGGGGCTTCTCCAATCCTCCTCCCCCCCATGCAAACCCCAGAAATCTGATCTTGCAAAGACCCCCTCCCCTTATTTTCCCCCTTCCCTCCTCCCCCCCCCCCTCCATCCCGGGCATCCAAAGGTGGAGAGATCCCTTCCTGGAGGATCGCTTGGAGAGCCCAGCCGCCAGCCGTGCAGGACATCGGAAGGACGGTCAATGCGCGACCCTGACTTAAGGAGCCAAAGGCGTCTGTCTGTCTGTCTGTCTATCTATCTATCTATCTATCTATCTATCTATCTTTCTCTCTCCCTCCTTCTCTCTCTCTCTCCCTCCCTCCTTCTCTCTCTCTCCCTCTTTCTCTTTCTCTCTCCCTCCTTCTCTCTCTCTCCCCCTCCCTCCTTCTCTCTCTCTTTCTCTCTCCCTCCTTCTCTCTCTCTCTCTCTCCCTCTCTCTCTCTCTTTCTCTCTCCCTCCTTCTATTTCTCTTTCTCTCTCCCTCCTCTTTCTCCCTCCCTCCTTCTCTCTTCCTCTCTCCCTCCTTCTCTCTCTCTTTCTCTCTCCCTCCTTCTCCCTCCCTCCCTCCTTCTCTCTCTCTCTTTCTCTATCCCTCCTTCTCTCTCTCTTTCTCTCTCCCTCCTTCTCTCTCTTTCTCTCTCCCTCCTCTCTTTCTCTCCCTCCTTCTCTCTCTTTCTCTCTCCCTTCTCTCTTTCTCTCTCCCTCCTTCTCTCTCTCTTTCTCTCTCCCTCCTTCTCTCTCTCTTTCTCTCTCCCTCCTTCTCTCTCTCTCTCTCTCTCTCCCTCTCTCTTTCTCTCTCCCTCCTCTTTCTCCCTCCCTCCTTCTATTTCTCTTTCTCTCTCCCTCCTCTTTCTCCCTCCCTCCTTCTCTCTTCCTCTCTCCCTCCTTCTCTCTCTCTTTCTCTCTCCCTCCTTCTCTCTCCCTCCCTCCTTCTCTCTCTCTCTTTCTCTATCCCTCCTTCTCTCTCTCTTTCTCTCTCCCTCCTTCTCTCTCTTTCTCTCTCCCTCCTCTCTTTCTCTCTCCCTCCTTCTCTCTCTTTCTCTCTCCCTTCTCTCTTTCTCTCTCCCTCCTTCTCTCTCTCTTTCTCTCTCCCTCCTTCTCTCTCTCTTTCTCTCTCCCTCCTTCTCTCTCTCTCTTTCTCTCTTTCTTTCTCTCTCCCTCCTTCCTTCCTTCCTCCTGGAGCAAAATATTGATTTATTTAGCTTGTCACTCATGCCCAAGAAGACAGGAATCAGAATAAACACGGAGAAGGCTGCAGGAAGTGGGTCCGCATGAATGGGGGAGAGAATAGGAGGTTAGGCACCCTGGTGCACGCCCCTACAATTATTTCCTGTTGTGATTTCATTTATTTCATTGAATTATTTTAATATTTCAAAGGCAACCCATCCCTTGGAGGATGCCACCGACCGCCAACTGCCCCCTCCCCTTTGATAATGCAAAGCCCACCCCACTTTCAATCCATTGAATTCTGGATTCATGGCATTTATTTTATTTTTTATTTATTTTGCACCCTTCAAACGATGAGGCCCTGATTTTTATATCTGGGCCTGGAAATCTTTCATCTTGCTAGACTGGATCCCTTGTAACCCATGCAGATGTTGTTTTTCCCTGGGTTCAGGACCGAGCAGCATCTGGGTGAATTTGTTTCCTGATTGCTTCCTTGTACCCTGTGGATATCGTGGCCTCGTGATCAGCCTATCGCCCCCCCAACAATCTGGGTCCTCATTTGACCCACCTCGGGAGGGTGGAAGGCTGAGTCGACCTTGAGCTGGTCAGGATCGAACTGCTGACAGTGGGCAGAGTTATTGGAAAGAAGGAGGGAAGGAAGGACAATAACAATAGCACTTCGACTTACATACCACTTCATAGCTCTTTTACAGCCCTCTCTAAGCAGTTTACAGTCGGCCTCTTGCCCCCCTCCCCCCCCAGCAATCTGGGTCCTCATTTTGACCCACCTTGGAAGGACGGGAAGCTGAGTCAACCGTGATTCGAACTGTTGGCAATGGGCGGAATGAGCATGCAACGTTGCATTTCAATCCCTGCGCCACCACAGCTCTTAGATAGACATAGAGATGTAGATAAATAGACAGAGGGACAGACAGACAGAAAGATAGATGAATGCATGGATAGATAGATTAGATAGAGATAGATAGATAGATAGATAGATAGATAGATAGATAGATAGATAGATAGATAGATAGATAGATAGATAGATAGAAGTGCAATAACACTCATGTATTGCTCCATAGCGCTTTTACAGCCCTCTCTAAGCAGTCTACAGAGTCGGCCTCTTGCCTCCCAACAATCTGGGTCCTCATTTGACCCACCTCGGAAGGACGGGAAGCTGAGTCAACCTTGAGCCCGGTGGGAATCGAACTGCCAAATTGCAGGCTGCCGGCAGTCAGCAGAAGTAGCCTTGCAGTACCGCACTCTAACCACTGCGCCACCGCGGCTCGTAAGGTCTTCTACGGAGGATCTTGGGATAGCTAAATACAGTCACTCCTTCAACTTACAACCATCCGTGTAGTGACCAAAGTTACAACGGCAGCGAAAACAGTGACTTACGACCGTTCACTCCATTTACAACCATCGCAGCCCACCCCAAGGTAGCAGTGGCGCGGTGGCCTAGAGGTGGAGCTCTCGCCTCACAACCAGGAGGCTGTGGGTTCGATCCTAGGTGGAGGCCGATATTTCTCTCTCTGGGCAGGATGAGAATTATATCTGCTGAACAAAACTCCGCATTGGTGACAGGGAACAGCATCCGGCCAGTAAAATACTCTGCTAGCTCCATTCAGTTGCCCAGACTCTCCACCCTGCAAGGGACTCTGAGGTTATTAAATGATGATGATGATGACAGCCTCCCAAAGGTGACCCCCAGAAAATATTTGAGACGCAACACTTAAGCAGTCTTACAATCTCCCGCTTACAGATGGTAGCTCTACCTGTTGAAAGCCATTCCCTAGCCCGGCCCCTGACTGTCAACTGTGTGTCAATTGGGGTGGTGGGTACAGAGTGGGCCACCGTGGTCGCAAGACCCTGGTTTGAGTGCTCGAGGGGAGGCGGGGGGGAGCGGACTCTGCCTTTCCCATCCTGTTCTATTCTTGTTGCATTCTGTTCTAATTCTGGCCTGGTCTAATTCCATTGTATTTAAATTATGTCTTAATCCTGTTCCATTCCATTCTAATTCTGTTCTATTCCGTTCCGTTCCATTTCATTCTTCTATTCTCTGTTGTTCTGTTCTGTTCTTCTCTACTTTACTCTAATTCTGCTTTAATTCTTTTCCATTCCATTCCATTATTCTATTCTATTCTACTCTATTCTATTCTATTCTATTCAACATTCTATCTGGAATAGGGTTTCCTGCCTGAGCAGAGAGTTAGATTAGAAGACTTCAAAGCCCCGTTTATTCTAGTCTAGTCTAATCTAGACTAGTCTAGTCTAATTCTATTCTATTCTACTTTATCCCTTATTCTATTCTATTCTATTCTATTCTATTCCATTCTATTCCATTCCATTCCATTCTACTCTACTTTATCTCTATTCTATTCTATTTCTATTTCTATTTCTATTTCTTTTCTATTTCTATTCTATTTCTATTCTATTCTAATTCTACTCTATCCCTTATTCTATTCTGTTCCATTCCATTCTCCATTCCATCCCAGAATAACATATTCACACCTCCAAATACGCATACATATATAACTAAAAACACTGTGGCTACCATTGAATCTCATGACAAGGTCCAAGGAAAACACAAATAATTAAATCCTCAACCAACTGGATTTCCTGACTTTTTCATGCCCCCAATGATGAATGACCCTGTCATTTGGGAAACATGGGTTTTTGTTGTTGTTCTTGTTGCTGTTATGATTATTAATCACCTTACTTAATAAACCTTCAAAACTTCTACCCTTGGGGTTTTTTAAAGAGGCCTCTAGCCATGTTGGTTTGCTCTTTTTTTGCAACTTTTCTGCTTCCACGAAGTTTTCACACCTTGCCTCCTCCCACTGCAGACTTCTCCCAAGATTGGGAGTTTAGCTCGGGCGAAAAATCTAGCTGTCCTTTGTTTTCATTTCTTCTCCTTGGAGTTTGAAAGCAGGTGCTAAAATAGAAGTTGGAATGGAGGCTGGTTTTCCTCCCGGAAGGGATGTTTCTGAAATCACCGGAAGTTTTCTTGACGTGCTTAATTCTGCATGTTGGTTGCTTTAGCAGGTGGGATGTCCTTGAGATGTTTTTCTTAGTGGTCTTCTACTCAGCAGCCTGGGATCCATCTGTTAAATTCACCACTAACTGCCAAAAAGAAGTGGACGTAATTCATTCTCTCTCTCTCTCTCTCTCCTCTCTCTCTCTCTCTCTCTCTCTCTCTCTCTCTCTCTCTCTCTCTCTCTCTCTCTCTCTCTCTCTCTCTCTCACACACACACACACACACACACACACACACACACTGTTGAAGGGTCATATTGTTAGAGTGCCTTCTACTCTGTCTGCCTGGTTGAATTTCACAGAATACTATAGCAATAACGCTTAGACTTCTATACCGTTTCACAGCCTTCTCTAAGCGCTTTACAAAGTCAGCCTCTTGCCCCCCCCCCCCCCAACAATCTGGGTCCTCATTTGACCCACCTCGGAAGGACGGAAGGCTGAGTCTATCCTACTAACAGAACAGCCGTATTGGTAAAGTCATCATTGCTAGGAGGAGGAGGAGGAGGAGGAAAATGAAAAGGAGAAAGAGAAGGAGGACCGTGGGATCCTGGGTGCTCTCTGAGCTTGGCTATCTTCTTGCAGATGTTTCCTGACCCAACTAGGGAACAACATCAGTGCTAGAAGGGAGTGGGATTTGCAGGGGAGGAGGAGAAGGAGAAAAAGAAGGAGAAGGAGGACTGTGGGATCCTTGGTGCTCTCTCAGCTTGGTTGTCTTCTTGTAGATGTTTCCTGACCCAACTAGGGAACAACATCAGTGCTAGAAGGGAGTGGAGTTTGCAGGGGAGGAGGAGAAGGAGAAAGAGAAGGAGAAAGAGAAGGAGAAAGAGAAGGAGAAGGAGGACTGTGGAATCCTTGGTGCTCTCTCAGCTTGGTTGTCTTCTTTCAGATGTTTCATGACCCAACTAGGAAACAACATCAGTGTGGTGATGATCATCCTTGATCTAGCACTGATGATGTTCACTAGTTGGGTCATGAAACGTCTGCAAGAAAACCACCAAGGACCCCAGAGTCCTCCTCCACCACCTCCTCTTTCTCCTCCTCCTCTCTGCAAACCCCACTCCCTTCTAGCACTGATGATGTTCACTAGTTGGGTCATGAAATATCTGCAAGAAAACCACCAAGGACCTCCTCATTTGAAACATGAGCTACACATATTTTATTTATCTCTCCCTGTCTTCCCCCCCACCCCCCAAAACAGGTCAGAAAGATCTGGGGAATCGATGCAATCCATCTCGTCTTGGCTCCACCACCATGGCTGCTGCCCCTCAACTCAACTCGGACGCCCTCCGCGAAGTCTTGGAGTGCCCCATCTGCATGGAGTGCTTCACCGAAGACCACCTGCGGCCCAAACTGCTCCACTGCGGCCACACCATCTGCAAACAGTGCTCGGAGAAGCTCCTGGCCAGCAGCATCAACGGCATCCGTTGCCCCTTCTGTAGCAAGGTCACCCGGATCGCCAGCCTGGCTCAGCTGACCGACAACCTGACCGTCTTGAAGATCATCGACACGGCGGGGCTGAGCGAGACCGTCGGCGTTCTCATGTGCAAAGCGTGCGGGCGGAGGCTCCCGAAGCACTTCTGCCGGACCTGTAACCTGGTCCTGTGCGAGCCGTGCAAAGAGTCGGAACGCCTCCACCAGCATCACCAGGTGGTGGCCATCAAAGAAGCCGCCGACGAGAAGAGGAGGGACTTCGGGGCCAGGCTGGGCCGCCTCCGCGAGATGATGGGCGACCTTCAGAAGAGGAAGGTGTCCCTGGAAGGGGTTTCGAAGGACCTCCAAGGCAGGTACAAAGCCGTCCTCCAAGAGTACAGCAAAGAAGAGCGCAAGGTCCAAGAGGAGTTGGCCAGGTCGCGGAAGTTCTTCACCGGCTCCCTCTCCGAGGTGGAGAAGGTCAACAGCCAGATCATGGAGGAGCAAGCTTACCTCCTCAACATCGCCGAGGTCCAGATTGTCTCGCGCTGCGATTACTTCCTCGCCAAAATCAAACAGGGAGACATCGCCCTTCTGGAGGACGAAGGAGAAGAGGAGGAACCGGAGCTAATGAGCAGCCTTCCCAAAGAGCTGACTCTACAAGAGGTGGAACTCCTCAAGGTTGGCCATATCGGACCCTTGCAGATTGGACAAGTGGTCAAGAAACCCCGGAGCATCAACGTCGAGGAGACCTTGATGGAGACAACGGCGGAAGCGTCAGGGTCCTTCAGAGAGACAGATCTCCCGGCAGAAGAGGTCAACCCATTGTCCCATTGCTCTTCGCCCGCGAAGCCAAGGATGTCTGAGGCAACCTCCAGCATTCAACAGTGCCACTTTCTTAAGAAAATGGGCTCCAAGGGGAACACACCAGGCACGTTCAACCTGCCGGTCAGCCTTCACGTCACCCCGCAAGGAGAGGTCCTCGTGGCGGACCGTGGCAACTTCCGCATCCAAGTCTTCACCCGTAAGGGTTTTTTGAAGGAAATCCGCCGGAGCCCCAGCGGGATCGACAGTTTTGTGCTCAGCTTCCTCGGGGCCGACTTGCCCAACCTGACTCCCTTGTCGGTCACCATGAACTGCCACGGGCTGATCGGGGTGACCGACAGCTACGACAACTCGATGAAAGTGTACACCATGGACGGGCACTGCGTGGCGTGCCACCGAAGCCAGCTGAGCAAGCCGTGGGGCATCACCGCCTTGCCCTCCGGGCAGTTTGTGGTGACCGACGTTGAAGGAGGCAAGCTGTGGTGCTTCACGGTGGACCGTGGAGTCGGGGTGGTGAAATACACCTGTCTTTGCAGCGCCGTGCGACCCAAATTTGTCACTTGCGACACTGAAGGGACCATCTACTTCACCCAGGGTCTGGGCCTGAATCTGGAGAACCGCCAACATGAACATCACCTGGAAGGTGGGTTTTCCATCGGCTCGGTCGGTCCGGATGGACAGCTGGGCCGACAAATCAGTCACTTTTTTTCCGAGAATGAAGATTTCCGCTGTATTGCTGGCATGTGTGTGGACTCGCGGGGGGATTTGATTGTGGCCGACAGCAGCCGCAAAGAAATCTTACATTTCCCCAAAGGGGGCGGCTACAATATCCTTATCCGGGAAGGTCTGACCTGCCCCGTGGGCATAGCTGTCACCCCCAAAGGTCAGTTGTTGGTCCTGGACTGTTGGGATCATTGCATTAAGATTTATAGTTACCACTTGAGAAGGTATTCGACGCCTTAAGATGGGAAAAACACATACACACATATCTTTGTCCTTCACCCCTTCTCCCATATCAATTCTTCCAAGGTCTGTTGACCAACAATGGTGCCAACAGTTTGTGCCATAAATGTAGAAACTGGGGTGATTAGTTGCTCCGATTTTTTTAGTGTGTGTATTCTAGATCAAAGGCTGCACGTTTCTGTTTGCAAGTGTAGAGTGTGTTTGTTTGTTCTTTTCAACACACACACGTATAACAAAAGCCTGTTCGGTAAGGGAAGCTGGCTAGCAACACAATATTTGTCCAAACACAACGTTCGACATACGTTCTTAGCTGCAGGCGATCGGTAAAAATTGTTTGCGGCGGACACGATAAAACAGACCATGTTCTGATGTAGAAAATGAGCCAACTGCAAGAGGTGGAATGTTGGGGGGGAATCTTCCATACACCCCAAATAAGAAGACGCTGGATGGACTCGGAAAGCTATTTCTCCATCCTTTCCATCTCATTTTTTGGTGAACTGTTTTTCCTCCCTCCCAATTCTGATATTTAGAAAGTGGTCCACTTTTGTCCCCCAAATCCTTTATTTTGTGGTTCTTCTCCATTCATGTGTGCAAATGCTAAATGCCTGTGTTTGTGTGTTTGCTTTAATCCACTAACCCTGGCCAGCTCTCCCCACTCCCCACTCTTCTTGGCACCTTTTGCGAAAAGGGACGATTGCACTCCTTTATAAGCCAACTCCACCGGATCTCAGAAACGTTTGGCGCAGCTGCGATGTCCCCCTGATACTTCACCCTTGAGGAAATGTCTAGCTGTTGTTTTTATAACCACTAAGGCTCCCGTTTTTTTTTAAATGTTCTCCCTGTCCTGAGGCCTCTTGTCTGATGTGAAGTAGGTCTTGTTTGGTTTGGGGGGAAAAACGAAAGAAAAAAACCCTGGAAACTGTTAAAGAGTCTGTAACAAAGAATGTTTGTTTAGAAGTGTGTGTGTTTTGTTTTCATTACTCAGCTATCTTCTGGATTTTTTATTTTTTTTTGGGTGGGCAGGGAGAATATTGTTTGGGAAGGTCAACTTTTCTAGCTGACAGTTTCCCAATCGTGAGAGAAATGGGTATCAACAAGATCAGATGTGACAAATGATATGTTTAATCCGACATTCCACGTCGTTGCACTGGCTGATGACTTTCTACTTGAGGCGAAAATCTACGTGCGTCTCTCTCGGATGGAGGAAGATAACTTCTTGTAGTATTAAGTCAGATCTCTCTGCCAAGGAGACTCAAAATGCCTTGGCACAGCAAGATGCCACTGGCCCGGCCATCCTGCTCGGTTTTATTTAAGGCAGTGCAACTAGTTGAGTGGGGGAATTAGTTCAACCGCCCTGGGTCCATTTCGATGGAGAAGGAGCGGTTATATAAATCAAAATAAAATCAAAATCAAAAGGCACACCTCCTAGGCTGGAAGGCACGTGCGAACACATCTGGGTGAGTTGGCCCAGCTGGCCCAATAGCACGTAGACTTATATACCGCTTCAGGGTGCTTTTACAGCCCACTCTAAGCAGTTTACAGAGTCGGCCTCTTGCCCCCAATAATCCGGGTCCTCGTTTTACCCACCTCAGAAGGATGGAAGGCTGAGTCAACCTTGAACCAGTCAGGATTAAACAGCGGGCAGTGGGCAGAGTTTGCCTGCAATACTGCATTGTAACCACTGCGCCACCACAGCTCCTAATGCAACATCCAATTAGCTATAGCAATAGCCTTATATACCGCTTCCCAGTGCTTTTACAGCCCTCTCTAAGTGATTTACAGAATCAGCCTCTTGCCCCCCAACAATCTAGGTCCTCATTTTACCAACCTCGGAAGGATGGAAGGCTGAGTCAGCCTTGAGCTGGTGAGATCGAACTGATGGCAGTTGGTAGAGTTAGCCTGCAATACTGAATTCTAATGGAGGGAGGGAGGAAGGACAACAGCTATAGCACTTAGACTTATATACTGCTTCATAGTGCATAGATATAGATTAGGTAGTTAGGTAGATAGATCTAGATGATAGATAAAGATTGATTGATTGATTGATAGATAGATAGAGGAGATAGATAGATAGATAGATAGATAGATAGATAGATAGATAGATAGATAGATAGATAGATAGATAGATAGATAGATAGATCATTCACAACCCCTTCTGCAAAGCAAAAGAGAGAGAAGGGGGCGTTCTCTAAAGGATCGAACTGCTAACACTGGGTAGAGTTAGCCTGCATTCCAACCACTGCACCATCACGGCTCCTAATGCAACATCCAATCAGCTACAGCAATAACAATAGCAGGTAGACTTATATACCGCTTTGCAGTGCTTTTACAGCCCTCTCTAAGCGGTTTACAGCATCAGCACATTGCCCCCCCCCCCGCCCCAACAATCCTCATTTTACCGACCTTGGAAGGAGGGAAGGTCGAGTCAACCTTGAACTGGTCAGGCTCGAACTGCGAGCGGTGGGCAGAGTTAGGCTCGCAATCCTGCATTTCGAACCACTGCGCCACCGTGGCTCTTAACTGGACTAGATCTTAGTAGACTACATGATGTCTGTTTGGATCTGAGGGGCCTGTCTTAGGCGGGCTTGCTCGGGGAACGCTACGCAACAGAGAAGATGACTAGGCTGCTATGTATCCCTCGAATCCCGACTCGCAGCCTTATGGTCTAGACCAGGGGTCCCCAACCTTTGCAACTTTAAGTCTGAAGGACTTCAGCTGCCAGAATTCTCCAGTCAGCTTTGCTGGCTGGAGAAGTCTGGGAGCTGAAGTCCTTCAGACTTAAAGTTGCAAAGGTTGGGGACCCCTGGTCTAGGGCAGGGGTCTGCAACGTTGGCTCTTTGAAGACTGGTGGCCTTCAACTCCCAGAATTCCCCAGCCAACTTTGCAGACCCCTGGTCTAGGGTGCTCTCTCATTGTAGCCACCGAGGGTCTTTAACATCTCGGGATGCCAGCCAGCCAGCTAGCCAAGCTGCTACAGCCAGTGTGGGCATCCCGATGCCCCTATAATGATTCGGATTTCCCATCGGGGGGGGATAAGGGCCATCTTGCAGAGCCTCCAAGGGCCACCGGCTTGCTGCAAGCAGGAGGCGCACGACACAACCAAGCGAGCTCACACCAAACACACTGAGAATTGAGATTTTTTTTCCCAGCCCCTCTCCCTTCCTCCATACGCCTCCTCCGAACATCATTCATCACCTTCCTCGGTTTGAAGTCTTCCGGGTTTCCCCTCCTAGCAAAACTGGCAGCACTTAACATCCCTGTTTTGCTCCGACAAGAAACACCACCTGTGAATTATTAACCATATGGTTGCAATTTGTCACCTGCCCAAATTGTGTCTTTGGGTTCCTGTGTGCATCTAGGTGTGCTTTTTGTGTGTGTGTGTGAGAGACGGCGGCGGCGGTGGTGGTTGTTAGAAAACGAAAAGGCTGTCGCGTGAGAGAATTTGAACGCGACGTGAAGGAAGATTGAACGATTCAACTTCAGTCCCCTTCCTTCTGTTCGAAGGCAGGAAGGAAGGGAAGGGAGAACGTTGAGGGAGAAAGGGAGGGACAGAAAGGGAGAGGAGAGGGGGAGGGAGGGAAAGGAGGAAAGAATGAAGGAAGGAGGGAGGGAGAGAGGGAAAGGAAGGATTCTGAGGGAGGGAGAGAAAGGAGGAAGGAAGAGAAGGAGGGAGAGAACGGAAGGATTTTGAAGGAGGGAGGGAAAGGGTGAAGGAAGGAGGGAGGGAAAGGAAAGATTCTGGGGGAGGGAGGAAAGGAGGAAGGAACGAAGAGAAGGAGGGAGGGAAAGGAGGAAGGAAGGAGGGAGGGAAGGAAGGAGTCTGAGGGAGGGAGGGAAGGATTTTCAAAGAAGGATTTTGAGGAAGGGAGGGAAAGGAAGGAATGAAGAGAAGGAGGGAGGGAATGGAAGGATTTTGAGGGTGGGAGGAGGATGAAGGAGGGAGGGAAGGAAGGATTTTGAAGGAGGGAGGGAAGGATTTTCAAAGAAGGATTTTGAGGGAGGGAGGGAAAGGAATGAATGAAGAGAAGGAGGGAGGGAATGGAAGGATTTTGAAGGAGAAAAATGAAGGAGGGAGGGAAGGAAGGATTTTGAAAGAAGGATTTTGAGGGAGGGAGGGAAAGGAATGAATGAAGAGAAGGAGGGAGGGAATGGAAGGATTTTGAGGGAGGGAGAAGGATGAAGGAGGGAGGGAAGGATTTTGAAGGTGGGAGGGAAGGATTTTGAAAGAAGGATTTTGAGGGAGGGAGGGAAAGGAAGGAATGAAGAGAAGGAGGGAGGGAATGGAAGGATTTTGAGGGAGGGAGAAGGATGAAGGAGGGAGGGAAGGATTTTGAAGGTGGGAGGGAAGGATTTTGAAAGAAGGATTCTGAGGGAGGGAGGGAAAGGAAGGAATGAAGAGAAGGAGGGAGGGAATGGAAGGATTTTGAGGGTGGGAGGAGAAGGATGAAGGAGGGAGGGAAGGAAGGATTTTGAAGGAGGGAGGGAAGGATTTTGAAAGAAGGATTCTGAGGGAGGGAGGGAGGGGAAGGAAGGAATGGAAGGAGAGAGGGAATGAAGGATTTTGAGGGAGGAAGGAAAAGGAGGAAGGAAGGACTTCTATTATTAAACGAAAGACTTTGGAGCGCTTGGAATGAACGTCAATATCAACCTGTAGCTGTACTCAATGCACAAAGGTGTGTGTGTTGTGTGTGTGTGGGCGGGCCCTTTGTTTTCAAAACAAAGCCTCCCATGGACTCCCGCAAAACTCCACAGAGAGCTCAACTGCACACCTAAGACTGCGGAGCCAATGCGATGCCTGCTTCATAACCTCCCTTCCCGGTTCGATATTTATTCCTGGAAATTTATGCAGCCCCCCCCCCCAAAAGATGATTAATTGCCAGCAAGGGGAGGGGGGGCTGCCAACCTTCCTCCAGCATCCCCCCCCTCTCTCCCCACACCCGCCCTGCTTCGCTTTGCCTCTGGAGTTGAAACCGGCCATTCATCTTTCCTTCAAGACCCCCGACACGCAGGGCGAGAGATGGAGAGCGAGCGCCCGAGGAATACATTGGCTGCCAGAAGAAACCAAAACGAAATAAAAATTGAGTGAGTGTGCAGGCTATTTGGGGGGGTGGGGGGTGGGGATAAATACCACAGTCTCAAAATGTGGCATGCACCATTTGGAAACACACCACATTGTGGTGGGGTTTTGTGTGTGTGGTGTTAAAACTCCTTGCAACTAACCAGGAAAGGGACCTTGGTGTCCTGGTGGACAGCTCAATGAAGGTGTCAACCCCATTGAAAAAAGCCAACTCATTGCTAGGGATCCTTAGGAAGGGGATAGAAAAGAAGTCAGCAAGTGTCATTTTGCCTCTTTATCAATCTATGGGGAGGCCCCATCTGGAGTATTGTGTCCAGTTCTGGTCACCAGGCCTTCAGAAGGATATTATGGAAATGGAAAAGGTGCAGAGGAGGGCAACCAGAAGGATTAGGGGGCTGGAACCCCTTCCTTACCATCAGAGGCTGCAACGGCTGGGCCTCTTCGCTCTAGAACGACGACGGCGCCTGAGAGGTGACCTGATTGAAGTCTATCAAATCATGCACGGTGTGGACAAAGTAGAAAAGAGAAAACGGCTTTCCCTATCGCACAACACTAGAACTAGGGGGCAACTCCATGAAACTTTGGATAGCTAGACCTCAAACAAATAAGAGGAAGGACTTTTTCACCCAGAGGATCTATGGAACTCCCTGCCAGAAGAAGTGGGGACAGCTGTCAGCCTCGACACCTTTAAGAAAGGATGAGAGGAGTTCATGGAGAAGAAGGGTATCCATGGCTATCATGATGGATGCCTAAGGACACCCTCCGGGTTGGAGAGATAGGCAGGATGTCTCTCAATGCCATTTGCAGGGAATCATAAGCAGGTGAAGACATCTGCTTGGGAAGACCCTGAAGCAAATGGGGAGCCACTGTGGGAGACAGAAGGCTGGACTGGATGGGCTGTGGCCTCTTCCAGCAAGGCTGTTCTTAGGTTCTTATGGTTGTGTGGATTCCTTTCTTGAATAGTAAGGTTCTACATTTAGGCAAGAAAAACAAAATGCACAGGTACAGTATAGGTGGTACCTTGCTCAATAGTAGCAACTGTGAGAGGGATCTTGGAATCCTAGTGGACAACCATTTAAAGAGGAGCCAGCAGTGTGCAGCAGCTGCCAAAAAAGCCAACACAGTTCTAGGCTGCATCAACAGAGGGAGAGAATCTAGATCACGTGAAGTGTTAATGCCACTGTATAGTGCCTTGGTAAGGCCACACTTGGAATACTGCATACAGTTTTGGTCGCCACGATGTAGAAAAGACGTGGAGACTCTGGAAAGAGTGCAGAGAAGAGCAACCAAGATGATTAGGGAACTGGAGACTAAAACATATGAAGAACGGTTGCAGGAGCTGGGTATGTCTAGTTTGATGAAGAGAAGGACCAGGGGAGACATGATAGCAGTGTTCCGATATCTCAGAGGGTGCCACAAAGAAGAGGGAGTCAAACTATTCTCCAAGGCACCTGAGGGCAGGACAAGAAGCAATGGGTGGAAACTAATCAAGGAGAGAAGCAGCTTAGAACAAAGAGAAATTTCCTGACAGTTAGAACAATTAACCTCTGGAACAGCTTGCCTCCAGCAGTTGTGAATGCCCCAACCCTGGAAGTCTTTAAGAAGATGTTAGATAGCCATTTGTCTGAAATGGTATAAGGTTCCTGCCCACGCAGGGGGTTGGACTAGAAGACCTGCAAGGTCCCTTCCAACCCTGCTATTGTATTATTGTATTATTGAATCTGTGCGCTTTCAACAATGCAAATTCTGGAAAATGGGAGAATCGTCCCTTAAAAAAGGCCTTCCTTGGGAGTCCCTTCGGGGAGAGGGGGCGGTCTAGAAGTCCAATAAATAATAATAATAATAATAATAATAATAATAATAATAATAATAATAATAATAATAATAATAATAATAATAATTGAACTCCCATCCTTCACATATTAACAAGAGTTGGGATGGAGTTCTATTTTGTATTTTACAATCTATCTATATAAAGGAACAAAAACGGGGAGATCGTCTACGAAGAAAGCTCATTCTGGCTGTCACTGGAAGGTGGGAGGAAGAAAAACGACATTTCTTTCTGCAACCAAAGAGTTTCAAGGAACCTTCGGAAGCCATCGGCCCAGAGAAAGTGGGTGGCACAAGAGATGTAATCTCCGAATTCCTCTCCAGGTGGAAGACGGCTGGCGTCCAGTAGTGGGGTGGGTGGCAACGGAGAGGGCCAGAGGTCTTCACTTTGAGAGGGCCTCGACTTAAAGGATGGGCCAAGACGTTGCCATCAACAGTCAACGGGTCGCGAAGCCAACTGAACGATGAAAGGAGTGGGGAATACATCTTATTTAACTAGGACCGGGGATGTGACTTCGCAACTAAGCAGGCAATTCAAGTAATTCAAAGCGATCACGATCCAGTGGCAGCCTTGTGGGATGATAATAGGAAAATAGACAGTTTGGGAAGCAAATACCTTCCTTCCTTCTTTCTCTTATTTGTTTTCTTCTCTCCCTCCCTTCCTCAGAATATTTTTCATATCTTCCTTCTTTCCTTCCTTTCTTTACTTCCTTCCTTCTTCAGAATATTTTCCATATCTTCCTTCCTTCCTTCCTTCCTTCCTTCCTTCCTTCCTTCCTCCCTTCCCTCCTTCCTTCCTTCCTTCATTTCTTTCTTTCCTTCCTTCCTTTCCTTTCTTTCTTCCTTTCTTCTTCAGAATATTTTCCATATGTTCCTTCCTTCCTTCCTTCTTTCCTTCCTTCCTTCTTCAGAATATTTTCCATATTTTCCATATCTTCCTTCCTTCCTTCCTTCCCTTCCTTCTTTAGAATATTTTCCATATTTTCCATATCTTCCTTCCTTCCTTCTTTCTTTCCTTCTTTCCTTCTTCAGAATATTTTTCATATCTTCCTTCCTTCTTTCTTTCCTTCCTTTCTTCTTCAGAATATTTTCATATCTTCCTTCCTTCCTTCCTTCTTTCTTTCCTTCCTTCCTTCTTCAGAATATTTTCCATATCTTCCTGACTTCCTTCCTTCTTTTTCTTTCTTTCCTTCCTTCTTTCCTCCGTCCTTCCTCAAAATATTTTCCAGATCCTTCTTTCTTTCTTTTTTCTTCATTTCCTCCCTCCCTCCCTCCCTCCCTCCCTCCCTCCCTTCTTTCTCTCCCTCCCTACATCTCTCTCTCTCCCCCTGGCAACAGCAAACCTGAGAACTTCCAGGGTTTTATCCTCATGGCATCGCTTCAAAGGCCCAAAGTTTACTGCCCACTTTAATAATGTACGGGGCTGTTTATCACATTGCACAATGCACCTGTGGCAGAATTAATACCCTTCTTTGAAGACTATCATTGACACAAGCCATAAAAACAGAACTATTGCCAGGCAACTCAATTACGCCACATTTATAAATAAAATTAAAAAAAACCACCTTGCCCAAATCACCCCGGGCCAATTTTGAGGGGGCTGGAAAGCAGATGGCCAAGGATCACAGCAGGCAGGCAGAGAAATGGGGCTACAGGCGAAAATGAGGGGTGCGGATGGACTTGGGGGGGAAGGAAAGAGAGGTGGGTAGAAAGAGAGAAGGCAAGGCGCTTCCCTCTCTTCACTTGAGAAGGCCTTGAATTGAAGGAGGCCAAGAAGACTGCAGAAGGTGGCAAAGTCAGCTCAACAAGGAAAGCAATGGGGAATAAATCTTAATTAGCCAGGACCTGGGATGTGACTTCACAACGAAGCAGGCAATTGGAGCAGTTCAAAATAATCACATTATTACGGCGACATTATGGGGTGATAATAAGAAAATAGACAGTTTGGGAAGCAAATTAATGTCTTCTTTCCTTCTCGGAATGTTTTCCATATCTTCCTTCCTTCTTCCTCTTCTCTCTTTCCTCCCCTCCCTCCCCTCTCTCCCTCCCTTTCCTTCTCAGCATATTTTCTACATCTTCCTCTTCTCTCCTTCCTTCCTTCTCAGAATAATTTCCATATCTTCCCTCATTCTTTCTCTTATCTCCTCCCTCCCTCCCTCCCATCCTTCCTTCCGTCCTTCCTTCCTTCTCAGAATAATTTCCCTATCTTCATTCTTTCTTTTATCTCCTTCCTTCCTTCCTTCTTGGAATAATTTCCATATCTTCCTTCCTTCCTTCCTTCCTTCCTTCCTTCCTTCCTTCCTTCCTTCCTTCTTTCTCCCTTCTGTCCTTCCTTCCTTCTCAGAATAATTTCCATATCTTCCCTCATTCTTTCTCTTATCTCCTCCCTCCCTCCCATCCTTCCTTCCGTCCTTCCTTCCTTCTCAGAATAATTTCCCTATCTTCATTCTTTCTTTTATCTCTTTCCCTCCTTCCTTCCTTCCTTCTTGGAATAATTTCCATATCTTCCTTCCTTCCTTTCTTCCTTCCTTCCTTCTTCCTCCCTTCTGTCCTTCCTTCTCAGAATAATTTCCATATCTTCCCTCATTCTTTCTCTTATCTCCTCCCTCCCTCCCATCCTTCCTTCCGTCCTTCCTTCCTTCTCAGAATAATTTCCCTATCTTCATTCTTTCTTTTATCTCCTTCCTTCCTTCCTTCTTGGAATAATTTCCATATCTTCCTTCCTTCCTTCCTTCCTTCTTCCTCCCTTCCTTCCTTCCTTCTTCTTCCCTTCTGTCCTTCCTTCCTTCTCAGAATAATTTCCATATCTTCCCTCATTCTTTCTCTTATCTCCTCCCTTCCTCCCATCCTTCCTTCCATCCTTCCTTCTCAGAATAATTTCCATATCTTCATTCTTTCTTTTATCTCCTTCCTTCCTTCTTGGAATAATTTCCATATCTTCCTTCATTCTTTCTCTTATCTCCCTCCTTCCTTCCTCCCATCCTTCCTCCCTTCAGTCCTTCCTTCTCAGAATAATTTCCATATCCTTCATTCTTTCTTTTTCCTTCCTTCCTTTCTTCCTCCCTCCCTCCCTCTCTTCTGTCCTCCCTTCCTTCTCAGAATAATTTCCATATCTTCCTTCATTCTTTCTTTTATCTCCTTCCTTCCCAGAATAATTTCCATCTTTCTTTCCCCCCCTCTTATCTCCTTCGTTTCTTCCTCCTTTCCTTCCTTTCCTTCCATCCCTCCCCTAGTTTTCAATTTTTCATACCTTCCTTCCTTTCCTCTCTCCCTCCTGCAGGAAGGAAGAGTCGTGATTCTGGACAATTGTGTGGGGAAGACACTTCCTGGCCTAAGCAGGACCATAGGAACGTTGCAAAATTGGGATGCACAGCCGCTCCAGGTCTCCCAACTGGATGTGTCCCGTTCAAAATAAACACGCCAGTGTAGGGAAAGGTGAAGAAAGTGCCAGCTCTCTTCCTCGAGCTGCTTACCTTTCTGATATTGCAACCAGAGCTGCTGTTGGATCTTCTTGCTTGGGAAGTGAATGGTGCAGCTGAATTCAGAGCCGTATAAGCCCTCGGCTATGTAATGGGGAGCCATACTGCTGGATGAAGTAGAGTAGCTCCTCGCGGCTGCTGTCCTTGTTCAGAATCTTCAGGACATTTGCAAATCCTAGAAAGACAAAATAGAAGGAGGAGGAGGAGGAGGAGGAGAAAGAGGGAGAGAGGGAGGGAGGGAAATGGAGGAGGAGAAGAGGGGGAAAGAGGGGGGGAAGAGAGGGGGGCGAGGGAGGAGGGGGAGAGGGAGGGAGGGAAAGAAATGCATGAGGAGGAGGGGGGGAGAAAGAGAGGGAGAGGGAGGAGGAAGCAGAGGATGGGAGAGGGAGGGAAAGAGAGAGGGAGAGAAGGAGAGAGAAGGAGATGGAGAAGGGAGGGAGGGAGGGAAAGGAAGGAGGATGGGGAGAAAGGGAGAGGAGGAAGCGGAGGAAGGGAGAGGGAGAGAAAGAGGGAGATGGAAGAGGAAGCGGAGGATGGGAGAGGGAGGGAAAGAGAGAGAGGGAGAGAAGGAGAGAGAAGGAGATGGAGGAGGGAGAGAGAGGGAGGGAGGGAGGGAAAGGAAGGAGGATGGGGAGAAAGGGAGAGGAGGAAGCGGAGGAAGGGAGAGGGAGAGAAAGAGAGGGAGATGGAGGAGGAAGCGGAGGTTGGGAGAGGGAGGGAAAGAGAGAGAGGGAGAGAAGGAGAGAGAAGGAGATGGAGGAGGGAGAGAGAGAGGGAGGGAGGGAAAGGAAGGAGGAAGGGGAGAAAGGGAGAAGAGGAAGCGGAGGAAGGGAGAGAGAGGGAGAGAAGGAGATGGAGGAGGGAGAGAGAGCGGGAGGGAGAGGAAGGAGAATGGGAGAAAGAGAGAGGGAGGGGGAGGAGGAAGTGGAGGAGGGGAGAGGGAGAGAAAGAGAGGAAGATGAAATCGAGGAGGGGAGAAGGAGAGAAAGAGGGAGATGAAGCAGAGAATGGGAGAGGGAGAGAAAGAGAGGGAGGGGGAGGAGGGGAGAGGGGGAGAAAGAGATGGAGGAAGGAGAGAGAGAGGAAGGGAGAGGAAGGAGGATGGGAAGAAAGAGAAAGAGGGAGAGGGAGGAGGAAGAGGAGGGAGGGGAGAGGGAGAGGAAGGAGGGAGAGAAAGTGGGAGAGGGAGGAGGAGGGAGAGAAAGAGGG
>CM077652.1:12480546-12583046 GCA_039707465.1 Rhabdophis nuchalis | reverse complement strand
TGCAGTTCTGGGACTTGGCCAGCAGAGGGCCGCCCATGCATGCTTTGGAACGCAGCGCATACCCAAAGAATGTCTTTCTAAAACTTTGCACATGACTTGCTTTCCCTTGCTAAGAGCAGAAACCCAGGAAGAAAGAGAGAGAATGGGAAATGGGATTGGGCTTCAGATTGGGAAGCGATGCCGTGGCGTGGACTAGATGAGGAGGACCCCAAGACACACACACACACACACACACACACACACACACACACACACACAAAGTCAACTTCCAGATGGGTTCATTTTTCACCCACAGGAGGAATGTGAACATTAAGAGAAAAGTAGGAGAGAAGAAACAACAGAAATTCTTCCCTGATGGAAACTCTTTGGGGGATCCTAAGCAAGCTCAATCGGTGGCTCAGGGGCTAAGACGCTGAGCTGGTCGATGAGAAAGGTCGGCAGTTTGGCGGTTCGAATCCCCCAGCGCCGTGTAATGGAGGGAGCTCCCGTCACCCGTCTCAGCTTCTACCAACCTAGCAATTTGAAAGCACGTAAGAAATGCAAGTAGGAAAATAGGGACCCCCTTTGGTGGGAAGGGGACAGCGTTCCGTGCGCCTTCGGTGTTGAGTCCTGCCGGCCACATGACCACAGAGACGTCTTCGTAGATTGCTGGCTCTTTGGCTTTGAAACGGAGATGAGCACCGCCCCCTAGAGTCGGGAACGACTAGCACATATATGCGAGGGGAACCTTTACCTTTAAGCAAGCTCAACATTGCAACCTGCATCTCTTCCCTGTGTTTCTCTCACTCCTATCGAGGGCAACCATTCCTTCTGCACGTACCAAAGGCAAAATGTTAAGTAGAGTGAGAAGCACTTGACTTAACTTTTAGCTCAACTTTTAGCTCAACTTATAGCTCAATTTTTAGCTCAACTTTTAGCTCAACTTATAGCTCAACTTTTAGCTCAACTTTTAACTCAACTTTTAGCTCAACTTTTAGCTCAACTTTCAACTCAACTTTTAGCTCAACTTTTAACTCAACTTTAGCTCAACTTTTAACTCAACTTTTAGCTCAACTTTTAGCTCAACTTTTAGCTCAACTTTTAACTCAACTTTTAGCTCAACTTTCAACTCAACTTTAGCTCAACTTTTAACTCAACTTTTAGCTCAACTTTTAACTCAACTTTTAGCTCAACTTTTAACTCAACTTTTAGCTCAACTTTTAACTCAACTTTTAGCTCAACTTTTAACTCAACATTTAGCTCAACTTTTAACTCAACTTTTAGCTCAACTTTCAACTCAACTTTAGCTCAACTTTTAACTCAACTTTTAGCTCAACTTTTAGCTCAACTTTTAGCTCAACTTTTAACTCAACTTTTAGCTCAACTTTCAACTCAACTTTTAACTCAACTTTTAACTCAACTTTTAACTCAACTTTTAGCTCAACTTTAAACTCAACTTTAAACTCAACTTTTAGCTCAACTTTAAACTCAACTTTAAACTCAACTTTTAGCTCAACTTTTAGGTCAACTTTTAGCTCAACTTTTAACTCAACTTTTAACTCAAAGAGAAGAGCAACTAAGGCGATTAAAGGTCTGGAGGCTTAAAACATTTGAACAGGATTTGGGTTTGGACAGTCAAGAGAAAAGAAGGACTGTGGGGGATATGATAGCAGTCTTCCAATATTGGAGGGGCTGCCCCAAAGAAGAAGGGGGTCAACTTATTTTCCAAAGCACCAGAAGGCAGGACAAGAAGCAACGGATGGAAACTAATCAAGGAGAGAAGCAATCTGGAATTGAGGAGAAACTTCCTAACAGTGAGGACAATTAATTGGTGAGACTTGTGAAGGCAACTTGGGTTTTCTATCACTGGAGGTTGAGTCTAGGCAGTTACTTACAATACAATACAATACAATACAATACAATAGCAGAGTTGGAAGGGACCTTGTAGGTCTTCTAGTCCAACCCCCTGCGTGGGCAGGAACCTTATACCATTTCAGACAAGTGGCTATCTAAAATCTTCTTAAAGACTTCCAGGGTTGGGGCATTCACAACTTCTGGAGGCAAGCTGTTCCAGAGGTTAATTGTTCTAACTGTCAGGAAATTTCTCCTTAGTTCTAAGTTGCTTCTCTCCTTGATTAGTTTCCACCCGTTGCTTCTTGTCCTGCCCCCAGGTGCCTTGGAGAATAGTTTGGCTCCCTCTTCTTTGTGGCACCCTCTGAGATATCGGAACACTGCTATCATGTCTCCCCTGGTCCTTCTTCTCATTAAACTAGACCTACCCAGTTCCTGCAACCGTTCTTCATATGTTTTAGTCTCCAGTCCCCTAATCATCTTGGTTGCTCTTCTCTGCACTCTTTCCAGAGTCTCCACGTCTTTTCTACATCGTGGCGACCAAAACTGTATGCAGTATTCCAAGTGTGGCCTTACCAAGGCACTATACCCTGGCATTAACCCTTCACGTGATCTAGATTCTATCCCTCTGTTTATGCAGCCTAGAACTGTGTTGGCTTTTTTGGTAGCTGCTGCACACTGCTGGCTCATATTTAAATGGTTGTCCACTAGGATTCCAAGATCCCTCTCACAGTTGCTACTATTGAACTGAAATCGTACAGGTTCACCTGCTTGAGCAGGGGGTTGGACTAGATGACCTCCAAGGTGCCTTCCAGGCTGTCTTCTGATTCTGAAGAACAAGAAAGTCGGGCAGAAAATAAGAAGCATTCAAGAAATTCCATTATTTTCTCTCCCCTTGTATCCTTCTCTGCTTTCGGGAGCTGCCCTGCTGCAAATGTTAATTGCGCGACCGTCTTTCCTTGCGTCAGATGGCCTTGCATTTCCAAAAGTGACACAAGAAAATTGCAGACAAGGCTTTAGCGCACCTGGTGCTCAATTAATTTCTGTGTGGCTGGTGCAAGAGACAAAGATTGGATATTATTTTAATTGTGGGCAAGGGAGCAACTGCTTCTGCCAGTGGCCGAAGGAAGTCCATAATAAAATGAATCATGCTCTCAAAATGCAAACAAAGTCTCAGGAAGTTTGAGACTCTGGAAAGAGTTCAGAGAAGAGCAGCAAAGATGATTAGGGGATAAAAGGATAAAGCCTACACATATTTGGAATTCTACAAGGATGAAAGTGTTATGGCCCACCAGCGGCCAGCAGAGCTGGCAGCAGATTCAGACAGTGAGGAGGGTTGGGGAGGAACCTGGTCCAGTCCTGGAGTCTGGGGAAGGCTCTGAGGAGGGCTCTGTGTCGGAGGCAGAGAGGGGGCCAGGGCCATCTGACGGTTATCAGCTGCCTTCAGAGTCGGAGGTCAGTGAGACAGACAAACAGCTGGAGCCCGTTCCCAGTGTGTGCATGCTCAGAGTTGCCAGACGAAGGGAACAGCTAAAGAACAGGGGTCAACTTGGGAGTAAGGCCACAGGTGGACAATGAATGGCCCCTCCCAGAGGAAATAAAAGAGGAGCGACAGGGGAGTGGAGCTTGCAGGAGACCATGAGTTCGCTTCATTGGTTCATGTCTCTCCGAGACTCCTGGCCAAGTTTTGCAGATCTCAGCCTGGCAGCTCTCCAAGCCAGATAAGGTCTGTGACCATAAATCCTCCCTTGAAAGACTTTGCTGGATATGAATGGGCAGAATTCACAGCCAATTAATAAAAGGGTGTTGTTTTTTTTGTCGGGACCAGGAGTTGGCTTCAGGCTCTTGGGAAGCCAGAAGAGAAAGTTCTAGTCTAATCGCTTACAGGCTCGGATGCAAATATCCCGAAGCATACCTTAATATCAACACCGCTGAAATTAATGGGAAGACTTTCCTAGGTTGCAATACCGTGCGATTCAGCAGCTATCTGAGACCCAAATTAGCCCTTCAGATGGTAGGTGAGTGAGGGGGCTATCAGCACCGTAATATAAACTTATCGGGCCTGTAACTGCGAGGTGCTGAAAATGAGTCAGTCAATCATCTCTGGCAGAATGCCTCGGGCTCTGTCGTCTTGGCAGCCTTTTCTATCCGAGCCGCGGAATACTAATCATGGTGATGGCTGGCACTCTTAATGCAACCCTGTGCGTCGAATTCTCCAAACAGCGTAAGTAAGCTATGCTGGGTCTTCCTTAATCGCCCCTGAATTGAGAACATACCCAGGTAGCAAAGGAGAGACACACCTGGGGGAGAGGAGGCAGAGGTAAGAGAGATGACGGATGGATGGATGGATGGATGGATGGATGGAAGGAAGGAAGGAAGGAAGGAAGGAAGGAAGGAAGGAAGGAAGGAAGGAAGGACACTCTGTGGTCCCACCAAGACTTCAGAACATGGTTGAGGTCATGAAGAGAACATCTCTGGGCGTGGTGACGTCATTCTCCAGGAACTCATCACAAGCCAAGTGGCCAATAAAGGAGACTATGTGAAGTTCTGGGTTGAAATGACGGGGGTCTTCAGTGGTGAAATTCATTTTTTTTTACTACCGGTTCTGTCGGTGTAGCTTGGTGGCCATGGCAGGGGAAGGATACTGCAAAATCCCCATTCCCTCCCCACTCCAGGGGAAGGATACTGCAAAATCCCCATTCCCTCCCCACTCCAGGGGAAGGAAACTGCAAAATCCCCATTCCCTCTCCACTCCAGGGGAAGGATACTGCAAAATCCCCATTCCCTCCCCACTCCAGGGGAAGGAAACTGCAAAATCTCCATTCCCTCCCCACTCCAGGGGAAGGATACTGCAAAATCTCCATTCCCTCCCCACTCCAGGGGAAGGATACTGCAAAATCCCCATTCCCTCCCCACTCCAGGGGAAGGAGACTGCAAAATCTCCATTCCCTCTCCACTCCAGGGGAAGGAGACTGCAAAATCTCCATTCCCTCTCCACTCCAGGGGAAGGATACTGCACAATCTCCATTCCCTCCCCACTCCAGGGGAAGGAGACTGCAAAATCCCCATTCCCTCCCCACTCCAGGGGAAGGAGACTGCAAAATCTCCATTCCCTCCACACTCCAGGGGAAGGTTACTGCAAAATCTCCATTCCCTCCCCACTCCAGGGGAAGGATACTGCAAAATCCCCATTCCCTCCCCACTCCAGGGGAAGGAGACTGCAAAATCTCCATTCCCTCTCCACTCCAGGGGAAGGAAACTGCAAAATCCCCATTCCCTCCCCACTCCAGGGGAAGGGTACTGCAAAATCCCCATTCCCTCCCCACTCCAGGGGAAGGATACTGCACAATCTCCATTCCCTCCCCACTCCAGGGGAAGGATACTGCACAATCTCCATTCCCTCCACACTCCAGGGGAAGGTTACTGCAAAATCTCCATTCCCTCTCCACTCCAGGGGAAGGAAACTGCAAAATCTCCATTCCCTCCCCACTCCAGGGGAAGGATACTGCAAAATCCCCATTCCCTCCCCACTCCAGGGGAAGGAGACTGCAAAATCTCCATTCCCTCTCGACTCCAGGGGAAGGAAACTGCAAAATCCCCATTCCCTCCCCACTCCAGGGGAAGGAGACTGCAAAATCCCCATTCCCTCCCCACTCCAGGGGAAGGAGACTGCAAAATCTCCATTCCCTCCACACTCCAGGGGAAGGTTACTGCAAAATCTCCATTCCCTCCCCACTCCAGGGGAAGGATACTGCAAAATCCCCATTCCCTCCCCACTCCAGGGGAAGGAGACTGCAAAATCTCCATTCCCTCTCGACTCCAGGGGAAGGAAACTGCAAAATCCCCATTCCCTCCCCACTCCAGGGGAAGGAGACTGCAAAATCCCCATTCCCTCCCCACTCCAGGGGAAGGAGACTGCAAAATCTCCATTCCCTCCACACTCCAGGGGAAGGTTACTGCAAAATCTCCATTCCCTCCCCACTCCAGGGGAAGGATACTGCAAAATCCCCATTCCCTCCCCACTCCAGGGGAAGGAGACTGCAAAATCTCCATTCCCTCTCCACTCCAGGGGAAGGAAACTGCAAAATCCCCATTCCCTCCCCACTCCAGGGGAAGGGTACTGCAAAATCCCCATTCCCTCCCCACTCCAGGGGAAGGATACTGCACAATCTCCATTCCCTCCCCACTCCAGGGGAAGGATACTGCACAATCTCCATTCCCTCCCCACTCCAGGGGAAGGTTACTGCAAAATCTCCATTCCCTCTCCACTCCAGGGGAAGGAAACTGCAAAATCTCCATTCCCTCCCCACTCCAGGGGAAGGATACTGCAAAATCCCCATTCCCTCCCCACTCCAGGGGAAGGAGACTGCAAAATCTCCATTCCCTCTCCACTCCAGGGGAAGGAAACTGCAAAATCCCCATTCCCTCCCCACTCCAGGGGAAGGATACTGCACAATCTCCATTCCCTCCACACTCCAGGGGAAGGTTACTGCAAAATCTCCATTCCCTCTCCACTCCAGGGGAAGGAAACTGCAAAATCTCCATTCCCTCCCCACTCCAGGGGAAGGATACTGCAAAATCCCCATTCCCTCCCCACTCCAGGGGAAGGAGACTGCAAAATCTCCATTCCCTCTCCACTCCAGGGGAAGGAAACTGCAAAATCCCCATTCCCTCCCCACTCCAGGGGAAGGAGACTGCAAAATCCCCATTCCCTCTGCGCTCTGGAGCCCGCCAGAGGTGACATTGGCTGCTTCTTCGAACTACTCAAAATTTCCACTTCCGGTTCTCCAGACAGAAACCTGTCAGAACCTGCTGGATTTCACCCCTGGTGTTCTTGGTGTTTTCTGAGCTTGGGAGGGTTTTCTTGCAAATGTTTCATGACCCAAGTGGGGAACATCATCAGTGCACTGTCTGGAGGCCACTTAGATTGGAATGGAATGGTATAGGATCTCCTGCCCGAGCAGGGGGTTGGACTAGAAGACCTCCAAGGCCCCTTCCCACTCTGCTATTCTGTTATCCTGTTTTCTTCTGTTCTTTGGCTATTCTATCTGCTGGGAATGTCTGAAGACTCAACATGGGATGCAAAGAGATGCAGGAGAACATATGGTTCCCATGGCAACACCTTGCTCAAATGAATTGTGATGCTAAGGCATCCGATTCAAGTTTTATATCTTAATTATGAAGCTATGTATCCAGGGGCCTGTCAGCGTTAAGTTCTTGCCTTCATACTTTCTTGGGGAACACAGGGTCTACACATTCCCTAAGTTCAAACACTTTCTCTCCTGAACCAAGATATTTGTAGTGACAGGAATTTCTTCCCCAGGAACGCCGGCTCATGTCAGATATGTGTGCATTTGAACTCTGGTAATGTCAGATTTGTAATTTGATTAATGATACTAACTATGATGATGACCTATGGCTTATTACTTGCTGATTATATGTCCACTGTGAGCTCATAATGTACACTGAAGTTCTTTGTGTATCCGAACACACTTGGCCAATAAAGATTTCTATTCTATTCCATTTTATTCCATTCCATTCCATATCCTATCCTATCCTACTCTACTCTATTCTACTCTACTCCATTCCATATTCTATTCTATTCTATTCTATTCTACTCCACTGCATACTCTACTCTACTCTACTCCATTCCATATTCTATTCTATTCTACTCCATTCCATATTCTATTCTATTCTACTCTACTCTACTCCATATTCTACTCTACTCTATTCTATTCTACTCCAGTCCATATTCTATTCTATTCTACTCTACTCTACTCCATATTCTACTCTACTCTACTCTACTCTACTCCATTCCATATTCTATTCTATTCTACTCCATTCCATATTCTATTCTATTCTACTCTACTCTACTCCATATTCTACTCTACTCTACTCCATTCCATATTCTATTCTATTCTACTCTACTCCATTCCATATTCTATTCTATTCCATTCCATTCCATATTCTATTCTATTCTACTCTACTCTACTCCATATTCTACTCTACTCCATTCCATATTCTATTCTATTCTAT
Source organism: Rhabdophis nuchalis (assembly GCA_039707465.1). Classification (NCBI taxonomy): domain Eukaryota; kingdom Metazoa; phylum Chordata; class Lepidosauria; order Squamata; family Natricidae; genus Rhabdophis; species Rhabdophis nuchalis. Next base: position 12,575,180 of record CM077652.1, on the reverse strand, counting down.
TCTATTCTATTCTACTCCATATTCTACTCTACTCTACTCTACTCCATTCCATATTCTATTCTATTCTATTCTATTCTACTCTACTCCATATTCTACTCTACTCAACTCTACTCCATTCCATATTCTATTCTATTCTATTCTATTTCATTCCATTCCATATTCTATTCTATTCTATTCTATTCTATTCTATTCTACTTTACTCCATATTCTACTCTACTCTACTCCATTCCATATTCTATTCTATTCTATTCTATTCCATATTCTATTCTATTCTACTGCATTCCATATTCTATTCTATTCTATTCTACTCTACTCTACTCTATATTCTACTCTACTCTACTCCATTCCATATTCTATTCTATTCTATTCTATTCCATTCCATTCCATATTCTATTCTATTCTATTCTATTCTATTCTATTCTATTCTACTCTACTCTACTCCATTCCATATTCTATTCCATTCCAGCCTAGTCTAGCCTATTCCTACCTTACACTATTCCACATTTGATCCCATATTTTACTTTATTCCCTATTCAATCCCTATCCTATCCTATCCTATGCTATCCTATCCTATCCTATCCTATCCTATCCTAAGCTTAGCACCAAGGAGATTAATTGAAACTTGCTGCGGATTCTCCTTCCAATTTACCTCTCCAAACCTATTTTTGCACCTTACGCCATCAAAATTAAGTTTGTCAGATCGCGCCATTTTGGGTGAAAATAATTATCGCATCCAGAATGCAGGTCAATTCGATCAATGGTTCCCAGAGATGCATGGATTTGTTGGAGCTTTGTTGCGGTGGTAACCTCACCAGATGAATAACTAAAGAAGGTGTGTGTGTGTGTGTGTGTGTGTGTGTACTCTACAAAGGAGACTCTATCCGTAATAACCGATAATAACCACAAAACAGAAGGCAATAAACAATGGTTTGAGGACAAGCTTCCTTTTTTATAATTGGAAAGGGATTGTCCCACTGCATCAAAGAGTTTTGCAGCATGCAGATTGGTCCATCTCTGTTTGCACATGACCTCGAGCATATAATTCAATGGGGAATAATACGAGGACATATTATTGCTTATCTAGGAAGGTTTTGACTCATCGAGAGCCAAAGCTGGCAACTGGGCTTGTCCAAAGTTCTCCCAGAATTTTAATAGTACTGGCGATATTAAAGATAAAGGCAAAGGTTCCCCTCACACATCTGTGCTAGTCGTTCCCGACTCTAGGGAGCGGTGCTCATCTCCATTTCAAAGCCGAAGAGCCAGCGCTGTCCGAAGACGTCTCCGTGGTCATGTGGCCGGCATGACTCAACGCCGAAGGCGCACGGAACGTTTGTTCCCTTCCCACCAAAGGTGGCTCCTATTTTCCTACTCACATTTTTGACGTGCTTTCGAACGGCTAGGTTGGCAGAAGCTGGGACGAGTCACGGGAGCTCCCTCCGTTACGCGGCGCTGGGGATTCGAACCGCTGAACCGCCGACCTTTCCGATCGACAAGCTCAGCGTCTTTAGCCCCTGAGCCACCTGATATTGGGGAATATCCTAATATTCAGGATCGGAGTTTTTCCCTTAAACTATTGTTCTTTATCTACCAGGAAAGCAAGAAGGTAATGATGCTCGTTCTAAAAATGAGAACGTTCAAATTAAGGAGGCATGTAAGGAATTGCTTTGGGCTTCATCCGACGCCGAACTGTTTACACCGTGCTTTTCGTGTTTTCAGCAAGAAATCTTTCCTCAAACACGCCAGGAGCCAAACTCAGCCGAGCCGAATTTAAAAATTCAATCTACGCAAACAAAGGCAACGCAATCACTTTAATGGGGATGCCAAGGCCTTAACAACGATCGGCGCATCTGTTTTATGTTCGAAATTAAAAGCAGTTGGATTCGATGGCATCGTATTTGTTCCTTTTACTCGTTTGTCAATGTGTTTTCATGGAATGATTTGTTCCAGCTTATAAAATGTGCTTTAAAAAAAAAAAACCCACACTACAAAGTCCGTAATTCAGGTATGTATTCAGTGGGGATGTAGAATTAATACAACTGTGCTCTAAGGTTTATTTGAAAATGTAGGAAGTATATTATCATGTAAGTAAATGTTTGACCAGTAAGGTGCACAACATGATATGATATATGATTTATGATATGATATGATATGATATGTAGGTAGATAGGTATGGATAGATGGATTATAGATAGGTAGATATAGAAGATAGATAGATGATAGATAGATAGATAGATAGATAGATAGATAGATAGATAGATAGATAGATAGATAGATAGGTATGGATGGATGGATTATAGATAGATAGATATAGGATAGATAGATAGATAGATAGATAGATAGATAGATAGATAGATAGATAGATAGATAGATAGATAGATAGATAGATAGATAGATAGATAGATAGATAGATAGATATAATGATAGATAGATAGATGGATGGATGGATGGATGGATGGATGGATGGATGGATGGATGGATGGATGGATAGATAGATAGATAGATAGATAGATAGGGATGGATAGATGGATTATAGATAGATAGATATAGAAGCTAGATAGATGATAGATAGATAGATAGATAGATAGATAGATAGATAGATAATAGATAGATAGAGAGATAGAGAGATAGAATGATAGATAGATAGATAGATATAGATAATGATAGATAGATAGATAGATAGATAGATAGATAGATAGATGATAGATAGATAGATAGATAGATAGATAGATAGATAGATAGATAGATGAATGATAGGTAGGTAGGTAGGTAGGTAGGTAGGTTGATAGATAGATAGATAGATAGATAGATAGATAGATAGATAGATAGATAGATAGATAGATAGATAGATGGAGTTTTTTAAAGTTAAGAGATTAACTTTAAACCTAAAGGAAGATGGGCCGCCAGTCTGTATTTCTATATCATCTACGCAAAGAACAACTTACGTTTTTCTTCTCACCAGATCTGTGGGGTTTTCATTCCCACACATTTGGGAATTTAGGGTGGGATGGGACCATGGGTCCCACACAGTGGGAAGGCACTTCTGATACAGTCCAAGAATACCTTTGGAGTCATACCTTGGGATTGCAAAGTAAGGGAAGCATTTTAACCTCGCCAACAGAGGATCGAATTAAACAAATGTTTGAATTTGCGCAGACCTCTCGTTCAGGATTAGGTGGGTAAATATATAGCTAACAGGGGAAACTGTGAAGTGTTACACACACCAGAGGATGTTAATTTAGGGAAGGTAGATGGTTGAGAGACACGAAACTCTCTGGAAGGAAGGAAGGAAGGAAGGAAGGAAGGAAGGAAGGAAGGAAGGAAGGAAGGAAGGAAGGAAAAAGCTTTTGTGAAAACAGGAAAAAAAATTGAATGAAACTACTTGGGCATTAACTAGTGATTGTTTGAATTTCTCTCTGAACATTAATTGTGAAAGAAAGAAGAAAGAAAGAAAGAAAGAAAGAAAGAAAGAAAGAAAGAAAGAAAGAAAGAAAGAAAGAAAGAAAGAAAAGAAAGAAAGAAAGAAAGAAAGCTTTTGTGAAAACTGGAAAAAAATGAGAATGAAACTATTTGGGCCTTGATTAGTGATAGGTAGGTTGAATTTCTCTCTTAATAATGAAAAGAGTTAGAGATTTGGCTGACAGAGCCAGAAAAGCAGAAGCTGGGAATCCAACATGAATCCAATTAACTAGATGTTGTGTCCGGTCGACCAATGGCCCCTCCAGCAGCCAAATCAGAAGAGAAGGAGGAGGCGTGGGAGTCAGGTCAGCATCAAGGCAACCTGAGAGCTGGGAGGAAGAGGAGGAACAGCTGAGTCCAGTGGCTGATGTGCAGATGCGCAGTAGACAAGAGGAGAGGAGAGGAGTGGAAATCTATGGGCCGGTCCTTGGGAAGGAAGAGCCACTGCTGCTAGTGAAGCCCCACCCTAGCTCTGGGGATAAAAGGCAGAGGGCGGAGATGAATAGATGTGGCAGAGGAGAGGAGAGCAGTGGAAATCTATGGGCCGGTCCTTAGGATGGAAGAGCCACCGCTGCTAGGGAAGCCCCACCCTAGCTCTGGGGATAAAAGACAGAGGGCGGAGATGAATAGATGTGGCAGAGGAGAGGAGAGCAGTGGAAATCTATGGGCCGGTCCTTAGGATGGAAGAGCCACCTCTGCTAGGGAAGCTCCACCCTAGCTCTGGGGATAAAAGGCAGAGGGCGGAGATGAATAGATGTGGCAGAGGAGAGCAGTGGAAATCTATGGGCCAGTCCTTAGGATGGAAGAGCCACCGCTGCTAGGGAAGCCCCACCCTAGCTCTGGGGATAAAAGGCAGAGGGCGGAGATGAATAGATGTGGCAGAGGAGAGGAGAGCAGTGGAAATCTATGGGCCAGTCCTTGGGATGGAAGAGCCACTGCTGCTAGGGAAGCCCCACCCTAGCTCTGGGGATAAAAGGCAGGGGGGCAGAGATGAATAGAAGTGGCAGAGGAGAGGAGAGCAGTGGAAATCTATGGGCCAGTCCTTGGGATGGAAGAGCCACTGCTGTTAGCAAAGCCCCACCCTAGCTCTGGGGATAAAAGGCAGAGGGCGGAGATGAATAGATGTGGCAGAGGAGAGGAGAGCAGTGGAAATCTATGGGCCGGTCCTTAGGATGGAAGAGCCACCACTGCTAGGGAAGCCCCACCCTAGCTCTGGGGATAAAAGGCAGAGGGCGGAGATGAATAGATGTGGCAGAGGAGAGGAGAGCAGTGGAAATCTATGGGCCGGTCCTTGGGAAGGAAGAGCCACCACTGCTAGGGAAGCCCCACCCTAGCTCTGGGGATAAAAGGCAGAGGGCGGAGATGAATAGATGTGGCAGAGGAGAGGAGAGCAGTGGAAATCTATGGGCCAGTCCTTGGGATGGAAGAGCCACTGCTGCTAGGGAAGCCCCACCCTAGCTCTGGGGATAAAAGGCAGGGGGGCAGAGATGAATAGAAGTGGCAGAGGAGAGGAGAGCAGTGGAAATCTATGGGCCAGTCCTTGGGATGGAAGAGCCACTGCTGTTAGCAAAGCCCCACCCTAGCTCTGGGGATAAAAGGCAGAGGGCGGAGATGAATAGATGTGGCAGAGGAGAGGAGAGCAGTGGAAATCTATGGGCCGGTCCTTAGGATGGAAGAGCCACCACTGCTAGGGAAGCCCCACCCTAGCTCTGGGGATAAAAGGCAGAGGGCGGAGATGAATAGATGTGGCAGAGGAGAGGAGAGCAGTGGAAATCTATGGGCCGGTCCTTGGGAAGGAAGAGCCACCACTGCTAGGGAAGCCCCACCCTAGCTCTGGGGATAAAAGACAGAGGGCGGAGATGAATAGATGTGGCAGAGGAGAGGAGAGCAGTGGAAATCTATGGGCCGGTCCTTAGGATGGAAGAGCCACCGCTGCTAGGGAAGCCCCACCCTAGCTCTGGGGATAAAAGACAGAGGGCGGAGATGAATAGATGTGGCAGAGGAGAGGAGAGCAGTGGAAATCTATGGGCCAGTCCTTGGGATCATCTTCCTGTCGGACTCACTTGTTAGCCTGTGGTGAGAGAGAAACTTTTTCCTAATAAAGGAATCATTGATTTAACTTCGGAGGGGTTGTCGTGTTTGGGGATCTGGGTCAGCTGGGATCTGTTCTCATCCTTTCCAACTCTTCCAAATCTGATACCCAGATTGTCTGGAGGAACGAAAGCCCGGAAGCCAAATTGGCTTAATCCCATCCCCTGTATTTGAGTCAGGGATTCATTTCTAATTCCTTAATCCCGGGGCTCTTGAAGAAATGATGGGACCCGTTGACTGATTGACTGCCCTGGTTACGGCCGCGGTCAAGCTACACTAGGGTGTGTATTTCCCTAGCACTTTCGAACAAGAGTTAAGGGAGATAATATCCCAGGATTCCGGAAAGGTGAGACGTTTAATCGATCTCAGTTATGAGTATCGTTGTTCAACCAATTTCGGCCACATGGCTTAATAATAGGAGCTAATGGTGCGATCATCCCGGGTTAAAATTAGAATCATAAAAAGAAGCAATAAAAAGCTCTCAGCTCAGTTCATTTCACCCCAAGACAGAAGCTTCAAATTTCTCCTATTGTTTGGTGAAGCTAATATAGGGCTTGGAGGATACATGCTGAATTAGGTAATAACTCTCATTCCCCTCCCCTCTTTCCCCCTCCCCCTCTCTCATCTCTCTCTCTGTGCGTCTCTCTCCCTCTATCTGTCTCTCTCTCTCTCATGTCTCTCTGTGTGCTCTCTCTCTCTCTCTTTCACACACACTCTGTGTCTCTCTCACTCTTTCTCTCTGGGTCTGTCTCTCTGTCTTGGTCTGTCTCTGTCTCTCTTACTCACTCTCACTCTCTCTGTGTGTGTCTCTCTCTCACACACACACTCTCACTTTTTCTGTCTCTGTCTCTGTCTCTCTCTCTGTGTCTCTCTGTGTCTCTCTCACTTTCTCTCTCTCTCTCTCTGTCTCTCCCTCCCTCTCTCTCTCTGTATCTCTCTCTGTCTCTCTCTGTCTTTGTCTCTCTCACTTTGTCTCTCTCTGTCTCTCCCTCCCTCTCTGTATCTCTCTTCTCTCTCTCTCTCTCTGTCTCTCCCTCCCTCTCTCTCTCTGTATCTCTCTCTGTCTCTCTCTGTCTTTGTCTCTCTCACTTTGTCTCTCTCTGTCTCTCCCTCCCTCTCTGTATCTCTCTCTCTGTCTCTCTCTCTCTCTCTCTCTCCCTCCCTCTCTCTCTTTGTATCTCTCTCTGTGTCTCTCTGTGTCTCTCTCACTTTCTCTCTCTGTCTCTCCCTCCCTCCTTCTCTCTGTATCTCTCTCTCTGTGTCTCTGTCTGTCTCTGTCTCTCTCACTTTGTCTGTCTGTCTGTCTGTCTGTCTGAAGGATGTTCGGGAATTGAAACTGACATAATATACTTTCAGCATGCTGGACAGCAGATGGCATAACTCAAAACCTAAGCAGGCTCAAGCTTGTTTGTTATTTGGATGGGAGATGGGCCAGGGGACCTTGCAACTGTAGGATAGATTGGCAGTGCTACCCGAAGATGTCTCCATAATCGTATGGCTGGCATGACTCAATGCCGAAGGCGCACGGAATGCTGTTCCCTTCCCACCAAAGGTGGCTCCTATTTTTCTACTTGCATTTTTTAACATGCTTTCGAACTGCTAGGTTGGCAGAAGCTGGGGCAAGTCACGGGAGCTCACTCCGTTACGCGGTGCTCGGGATTCGAACCGCCCAACTGCCAACCATTCTGATCGACAAGCTCAGCTTTCCTGGGTGAACATAACACATGGCCCAGAAAGAGGGAAGCCATCCTTCCAGAGAGTTAAGCAGCTGTTACAGCTTCAGCCAATTTTAGGATTAAATAGATTTCAAATGCAAATAAGACTCCCAAATTTCAGCACCAACTCACTGCATAATAAAATAGCTATTGGCAGCAATGACAGAAAGAGTTTCCTTGGGGTTGAGAATTCAGCATGTAAACTCTGAGATTCTGAAAATAGGAGAAGGCTAGAAAAGCTGGGCAATCTGCCACGGAGGTCTTCTCCAGCCAAGTGACACAATCTTTCAAAATCTTTTATTTCACGCGGCTTTTTCAACTAATATAAGAACGTGTATATTCAGGAAAAGTGAGGTATAACTCTGTGGATTCAAGACAAGAATGAACGTGTTCTCTAGGGGAAAACACACACCAGGCTTAGGGGAGCAAAAGTTCATATGTCAACACAAAAGTAAATGTAAGAAGTAGTGTGGGGTATCCTGTCTTAGCAGGGGGCTGGATCAGAAGACCTCCAAGGTCCCCTTCAACTCTGCTATGCTATGCTATGCTATGCTATTCTTTCTATATTCTATTCTACTCTTTCTATATTCTATTCTATTCTATTCTATTCTATTCTATTCTATTCTATTCTATTCTATTCTATTCCATTCAAATTGTAATTCTATTCTATTCCATTCCATTCCATTCAAATTGCAATTCTATTCCATTCCATTCCATTCCATTCCATTCCATTCCATTCCATTCCATTCCATTCCATTCCATTCCACTCCACTCCACTCCACTCCACTCCACTCCACTCCACTCCACTCCACTCCATTCCATTCCATTCCATTCTATTCCATTCCATTCAAATTGCAATTCTATTCCATTCCATTCTATTCCATTCCATTCTATTCTATTCTATTCTATTCTACTCCATTACATTCTATTCCATTCAAATTGTAATTCTATTCTATTCCATTGTATTTGTCTATTCTATTCCATTCCATTCAAATTGTAATTCTATTCTATTCCATTGTCTATTCTATTCTATTCTATTCCATTCCATTCCATTCCATTCAAATTGCAATTCTATTCCATTCCATTCCATTCTATTCTATTCTACTCCATTACATTCTATTCCATTCAAATTGTAATTCTATACTATTCCATTGTATTTGTCTATTCTATTCTATTCTATTCTACATTCTATTCTATTCTATTCTGTTCTGTTCTATGAAGGGAAGAGGAAGAGGAAGAGAAGAGTAGGGAAGAGAAAGGAAGGGAGGGAAAGGAAAGGAGAGAAAGGAAAGGGGAAGGGAAGACAAGGGGAGCAGAGAGGAGGGGAGGATGAAGAAGAGAAGGGAAAGGGAGGGGATGAATGGGAGGAGAGGGAGGGAGAATAAGTATCACTGGCTTTAGAATTGATCAATTGCAAGAGGGGAGGGGGAGGGAAGGGAAGGATGAAGAGGAAGAGAAGGAAAGGACAGATGGACGGGGAAAGGAAGATGAGGGGAGCAGAAGGGAGGGGAGGACGAAGAACGGACGGGAAAGGGAGGGGAGAGCAGGGGAGGGGGTGAAAGGGAGGAGAGGGGAAGAGGAGTAAACATCATTGGCTTTGGAACTGTTCAATGGCCAATAAGAAGAAAAAACAGAAGGGAGGGGAGAGAAGAGAAGGGGAAGAGAAAGAGAGAGAAGAGGAAAAGGGGAAGGGAAAAAGGAGGGAGGAGAAGGGAGTGTTGGAAGAGGAAGAGGAGGAGAAGGAGCAGAAAGGAATCAGGGAAAAGCCTTTCTGTCTATTAAACCACCAGAAAGCTAAGAGACAACCAATATTCAATCGAGACTAAGAAATCCACTCGCGCTGAACCCAAGTAATAAATAAAACAATCTTTCTTTTCACAGCGAGGTATTTCAATAGGGCCCCTTTCTTTTGAAAAGGAATGGCCTTAATTTACTCGCCAGGCTTAATATTCCTCAAGAGCCACTTCAGATGTGTTCAAAGATCCAGGAGAGAGAGTGGCCTTCAGCCTCTTGAAAAATGGTTTCACACACACACAAAAACCCCTCTGCTTGTATCAAGGTTAGCAAATACGCCCTGAGATGGATCTGATTCCCCAGAGCCATGAAAAGATGGGATGCAGGAGGATGACAAGGTCTCAACCACCACTGGCCTCCTCTGGAGCATCCTCCATCTCTACGTGCCTCTGCTGTTCTACAAGTGGTGCTGTTCTACAATGGTGACTCACAACACAGAGTAGTTCCGCTTTAGGAACATGGAGCAAAGAACAAAACCCTGGGCCTGTGTGTCCCAAGGGTGCTTCTTCCAAAAGAGAACTGGAACTTTCTCAGTGTGTGGTCTAGTGAAGAGAAGGACCAGGGGTGACAGGATAGCAGTCTTGCAGTATTTGAGGGGCTGCCCCAAAGAGGAGAGGGTTAAATTATTCTCCAAAGCACCCGAAGGCAGGACAAGAAGCACCATGGGTGGAAACTAACCATGGAGAGAAGCAACTTAGAACTAAGGAGAAACTTCCTGACAGAGAGAACAATTAACCAGTGGAACAGCTTGCCCACCAGAAGTTGTGAATGCTCCAATTTCAACACTGGAAGTTTTAAAGAAGATTTTGGGTATCCATTTGTCTGAAGTGGTGTATCCAACTCTGTTATTCTATTCTATTCTATTCTATTCTATTCTATTCTTTTCTTACAGATACTTACAAATGGAAAGGGACATTTTCATTCTGAAGCTAGTCAGAATGATCAAATGTTTGGCAAGGTGAGAGAATCTTGCGTGATTTACAAACCACATCAAGAAGAGGTTATCAAGAAGCAAGGGATGGAAACTCATCAAGAAGAGAAGCAACTTAGAACTAAGGAGAAGGAAGAAAGGCAGAAATGATGGGGGGGGGAGAGAAAAGGAAAAGAGAATGGAGAGAGACAGACAGAGAAGAGAGAGAGAGAAAAAAGAGAGGAGAGACAGAGATGGAAGAGAGAGAGAGAGAAGAGAAACAGAGACAAAGGAGAGAGACAGAGAGAGGGGAGAAATAGAGAAATAAGACAGACAGAAAGAGACAGAGAAGGAAGAGAGAGAGAAGGAAGAGAAAGAGAAGGAAGACAGAGAGAGAGAAGGGAGAGGAGAGACAGAGAAGGGAGAAAGAGAGAGAGAGAAGGAAGAGAAAGAAAGAGAGACAGACAGAGAAGAGAAAGAGAGAAGGGGGGAGAGACACACACACAGAGAATGAATCTGAATATTCACAAATTTCCACCGTCTGTCAAAGATTTGCATTTTTGACAAGGGGAAGCCTTCCATCAAACAGGAAATCAGACGGAACGAAGGAGAAGGAAGCTGATTTCAAAATATTTATTTCTCTCCAGATGGATTCGGCGGGGCAGTTTAGCCTCCCATAAATTTGCACATTCCATAAAGCAAGCTAAGGGCCTCACGTGTCACAATATGCCACACACATTGGCTTATTGACGGCAATAACGAGGCCTCGGCAACACAACTTACATCGAGGAAAAAAACCCGGAAAAAGAAGAAATACACCGCAACCTACGTTTGCTTTTCAACCCTCTAGAAAAGCTGAACATATGAACAGGAGGGTTTCAATAACCTTAAAAGACCAATTTCTCTGTTTTTATCGCCTGCATTCTTCGGCAAATACAGGTAGACCTCGACATACGAGCTCCAAATTCATGTTGCTAAGTGAAACATTTCTAAGCCGAGTTTTGTTCCATTTTATCATTTTTCTCGCCGCCATTGTTAAGCGAATCGCTGCAGTAACATGGTTATTAAGTGAATCTGGCATCCCCATCGATGTTGATTGTCAAGAAGTCCACCAAAGAGGAGCACGTGACACCCCCATCCCCACCCCCGGACAATGTGGCCATCGTAAATGTGAGTCCGTTGCCAATCGTCCAGATTTTGATCAACGTGACTGTGGGGGAGATACTGCAACGATCGTTAAGTGTGGAAAACGGTCAGCTTTTTCCGGTGTGGTTGTAACTTAGAACAGTCACTAAACGAACGGTGGTAAGTCAAGGACTATTTGAATATTCTCTACCTCACGACCTTGTCCATCTGCTTTTTTCCTTTTCTTTGATTCTTTTTTTAAAAAAATGCTTTGACCCCGTACCTCTAATCTCTGGAACCTTTCACCTGGAATTTCTACCTGGCCTCATCTCATCTTGCCTTCTCTTCTTGCAGGAAGCACAACCTGCAAACGACCTTCTGAAATAATTACTCCACCCAGAGAGAATGCTGAGCTGCTTAATTATGATCAGCAACTCAATTGGTTAAAGCAGAAACATCTTCCATCTGCAAATCTCCCAGGTTTCTCAGCTCTCTCCCTCCCTCTTTCCCTCCCTTGCTCTCTCTCTCTCTCTTTCTCTCTTCCTCTCTTTTCTCTCTCCCTGTCTTTCTCTTTCCCCCTCCCTCTCTATTTCTCTTCCCCTCTCCCCTTCTTTCTCTCTTATCTCCTCTCTCTTTCTCTCCCTCTCTTTCTCCCTTTCTCTTTTTCTCCCTGTCTCTCATCTCTCCTCTCTCTCATTTTTTCTCTCTCTCTCCCTTCTCTTTCTCTCCCTTCCCCTCCCTCCCTCCCTTTCTCTATTTCTCTCTTCCTCTCCCCCTCTTTCTCTCTCTCTCCTTTCTCTCTTCTTTTCTCTCTCTCACTTCCTATCTCTATTTCTCTCTTCCTCTCCCTTCTCTTTCCTTTCTCTCTCGCTCTCCCTTTCTCTCTCTCCCCTTCTTCTCTCCCTACCTCTCTATTTCTCTCTTCCTCTCCCCCTCTTCCTCTCTCTCATCTCCTCTTTCTCTCCCTCTCTCTTTTTCTCATTCCCCTTTCTCTTTCTCTCTCTTTCTTGCTTTCTCTCTCTCCCTCTTTCTTTCTCTCCCCTCTCCCCCTCTCTCCTCTCTCTTTTCTTCTCCTTTTCCCTGTCTCTTTCCCTCTCCCCTCTTTCTCTCCCTCTCTCCCTCCCTTTCTCCTTGTCTCTTTCTCTCTGTTTCCCCCGCTCTCCTCCCTCTCTTTCTCTCCCTACCTATTTCTCTCCCTCTCTATTTCTCTCTCCCTATCCTCTCTATTGTCTCTATCTCTCTCCACATTATTAATTAGATTACACTCATAATCTAACCATTGAGGTCACGGGCGTCTGCTTCCCCCACGCTACTGCACGTCAGCGCAATGGTTCCTTCTGGGGATCTTTCCCCCTAATTATCCCCCAGGGGTTACCAAGGCCAACAGAAACGTCCCGGACCACCCACTCAAAAAAAAAACTGCTGCTTTTCTATAACGTGACACAAATAGCCTTATGATTTGCAGGATCATGAAGCTCTCCTCACGTTGGAGCTGAGAAAGGACTGGCTGACTCAGCAGCCAACCTGGGAGAAAACTCATTGTGCCAGCTGTCATGTTGTAGAGACACACCATGGCTGGCTCGATCCTTCAGCCGCTCATTGAAAGCCCAACAAATCGCCGACAGAACTGAGCAAGACCCCCCCAAGCTGTGGACTCGCAAGTGTCGTGTTTGTTGTGAGATGGAGCCCTTTCTCTGCCTTGGTTGACCATCACTTCTTCTTTTTTTTTCCCTTTTCACCCATCTGCAAAATTCGTCCGTCTTCCAAAATCAACATCACTTTTCAGAAAGCAGTTGATTTGCACTGAAGCTGGATGCGTGCCCTGCCATCCTAGATATCGCAACATTGTACTGCTAACTCAGGCATACGAAACCTTTGCCAGACCAATCCTCGGATACAGCTCGTCTGCCTGGAATCCACAATGTATATCAGACATGAATACAATCGAGCGAGTCCAGAGGCATTTCACGAGAAGAGTCCTCCACTCCTCTGCTCAACATAGAATCCTTTACGTCACCAGGCTGGAAATTTGGGGCTTGGACAACCTGGAACTACACCGCCTGTGGTTCAATCTAAGCATAGTACACAAAATTGTCTGCTACAACGTCCTACCTGTCAACGACTTCTTCGGCTTCAACCTCAATAACACACGGGGAAACAACAGATACAAACTCAAGATCAACCGCTACAAACTCGATTGCAGAAAATACGACTTCATCCACAGAGTGGTCAACGCCTGGAATGCTCTACCTGACTCCGTTGTTACATCCTCAAACCCCCACAGCTTCAACCTCAAACTGTCCACAATGGACCTCACCCCATTCCTAAAAGGTCCGTAAAGGAGGCATGTAGAAGCACACCAGCATGACTACCATCCTTGTCCTATTGTCCCCATTTATTTGTCCACATTTCCTTTGTTCATGTCCATGTTCATACTTATGTCTGCTGTCCTGTACATGTTTGACAAACTAATAAATACAACTAATCAAATATTGCTTTTCAAGATCTTTTGCCACTTAAAACCCACCGTCTACTTTTTTCGTGGAACAGAAGAGAAGCTTCAGTGCTTTCAACCCAGGGATGGGCGACTTACTGACTTGGAAGCCAAGATGAGCGACGAGCAACTCCAAGGCTTCTCAAACACCTTTGGGGTCTTTTCCAGATGTGATGGCAATGACCCATAGAGAGGTTGTTTTAGCGAAACATCTGTCTGCCTGCTATCTATGTATGTTCATAAGGAGATCTGGCTTACCTGAAGGTCATCTGGAAGACTTGGCCTTGGTTGACATGTTGGGTTCTGTTGTTGTAGCCATGAAGCATCTCTCCGAAGAGCGTGTCGTTGAAGTTCACATCTGGCTTGAGACACTTGGGGCCCTCACAGATGTCCGACAGCAGGAGGCAGGACTTGCCATCCGGAGCCAACTTGTACTCCTCGACGCAACTGAAGACCAGACACAGAGAAAAGTCTTCAGCATCAGTCGCGAACACAACGGAACAAGTCAAGTTCAGCTCAGTCATAGTGTAGCCCATCTCACAACTCCAGATGAGATGGAACTGTAACTCCTAGAATGTCAAAAAGGGTTGGCCAAAAATATTTGGTACATCGCTCCTCTTTGAGAGATAACGTTTGCGAAATAATCAAAGTGGTGGTGCGGTGGTGAGAATGCAGCATTGCAGGCTAATTCTGCCCACCGTCAGGAGTTCGATCCAGACCGACTCAAGGTTGACTCAGCCTTCTGTCTTTCTGGGGTCACTAAAATAAGGACCCAGCTTGTTGGGGGCAATAGATTGAATGGTTAGAGAGTCCCGTAAAGCATTGTGAAGTGGTATATAAGTCTAAGTGCCACCCTAACCCTCAATTCTAGTTTAGACTAGAATAACTCCTTTTGGTTAACAAAAGTACCAACAAAAGTACATAGAGTCAAGGCTCTGGTTTTACCAGTTGCAATGGATGGCTGTGAAAGTTGGACCATAAGGAAGCCTGAGCGCCAAAGAATGGAGGCCTTTGGACTCTGGTGCTGCAGGCAATCAAACTGGTCAGTCCTAGAGGAGATCAACCCTGACTGCTCTTGAGAAGGCCAGATCCTGAAGAGGAAACTCAAAGACTTTGGCCACCTCATGAGAAGGAAGAAGGACTCCCTGGAGAAGAGCCTCATGCTGGGAATGATGGAGGGCAAAAGAAGAAGGGGACGGCAGAGAAGGAGGTGGCTGGATGGAGTCACCAAAGCAGCCGGCGTGAGCTTCAATGGACTCCAGAGGATGGTAGAGGACAGGAAGGCCTGGAGGAACGTTGTCCATGGGGACTTTGCAACTAACAACAACAATAACAACAACAATCCCTTTCGGTAACCTCACAGGGCAGTTTCACGGATGGCAAAAATTGTGCGCAGGAGAAATCCACTCTGGAGCCAACTTACTCACCCATTTCATAAAATGCCCTGTCACAACTGCCACCTCATGCCCGCGTTCTGCTATCGGTCAGTGCCAGTCTGCTATGGACCATGGAAGGGAGAGGGAGAATGCTTGTGGGGGGAGAGTGTGAAACTGATGGAAATAAATCTGCGTCTCAGAGATGATGCTTCAAGGTCGTTTCCCTGGGAGAAGAAAGCAGCTGCAAGACAGCTTACATGCCAAGTGACTGTTTCATAAACATCTACTTCGAATGGATTGGATGATGCGGGGGATCAACAATGGGAAGTACCTGGGAGGAGGAAAGTTATACCTAGGGATTTGGCACGCGGACTTCAGTTCTGGCCTCGCTTTCCCATCATCCACTTGACCTTTTAGCAAACTATACCTTTATAGTTTATAAAGTGTATAGTTTATAGTCCCTTTAGAGAGGGACCTAGTGGCTCAGTGGCTAAGACACTGAGCTTGTCGATCAGAAAGGTCGGCAATTCAGCGGTTTGAATCCCAAGCACCACGTAACGGAGTGAGCTCTCCTTACTTGCCCCAGCTTCTCCCAACCTAGCAGTTCGAAAGCACGTCCAAAATGCAAGTAGAAAAATAGGAACCACAATTTTGGGTGGGAAGGGAACAGCGTTCTGGGCTCCTTCGGCGTTGAGTCATGCCGGCCACATGGCCCCGGAGACGTCTTTGGACAGCGCTGGCTCTTCGGCTTTGAAACGGAGATGAGCACCTGCCCCCTAGAGTCTGGAATGACTAGCACATATGTGTAAGGAGGGACCTTGACCTTGACCTTCATCCACAAATTGAGTAAAGGATAGTTCTTATTTAAAGATACCAGTTGAGGTGGGATTGACATGCTCCCTATAAGTAACCAAACGTCAACCGGACAGATCAGAGAGGATGCACCTCTTCCTTAGATGTTCTCCATTTTTCCCCCTCTGCATCTACTGCACCTTCATGCCACTGATTATATGTTAATTAAGTCAATATGAATCAACTGGCTAATTAAGTCACTCGGTTGCCTTTTTTTTTTTTCTTCTCGGTGGAAAAAATAAATTAAAACAAGACCTAGATCCAGGGTGCAGGATGCCCCTCCGGCTAATCCAGGTAGAATTAGAAATACTCTGGATGTTTTGAAAAATGGGGCTCTGCCTGATGCGTTTTCCTCTTTGTCTCCCCCCCCCTCTCTCCCCCCTCCCCGAGCTGTAAAACAATTCACACAAAACCAGGAAGTGGTGAACCCAACACCCCAGGGAACCGCGAAGGGCTGCAACACAACTCAAAATTGCTGCCACCTGCGCACCTGGCGGTGTCAGGATTTGACAGATGTTTCTCGCGGCACGGGCTTTTAAGGAAGTGCTTCTCCGGTGCAGAAAACTACCCTTCGCATCCTGCTGAAGGTCAACAACGGAGTGGAGGCGAAGCAGCAAATAAACTGGAGGAGGAAATGCGAGGGGCGGGGGGAAGGAAGTATATGGATACAGGTGTGCCCGCGAGAACAGTATTGAACCACACACGAGAGCTTTGAAGAGGAGAAATGTCCCTTATTAGGGAACTGTGCAAGCAGGGTGTGGATAAGCCTTCCATAAGACTTCCTGCCCATATTTAGAATGGCTTCCTGAGACATAGTTCTTCCCTGCCTGCATAAACAGAGGGATAGAATGAAGATCCCGTGAAGGGTTGATACCACTTTATAAGGCCTTGGGAAGGCCACACTTGGAACACGGCCTCCAGTTTTGGTCGCCACGGTGTAGAAAAGATGTGGAGACTTTGGAAAGAGTGCAGAGAAGAGCAAGAAAAAGGATGAGGGGACTGGAGGCTAAAACATACGATGAACGGTTGCAGGAACTGGGTAGGTCTAGTTTAATGAGAAGAAGGACCAGGGGAGACATGATAGCAGTCTTCCGATATCTCAGGGGCTGCCCCAAAGAAGAGGGAGTCAATCTATTCTCCAAAGCACCAGAAGGCAGGATAAGAAGCAACGGGTGGAAACCAATCAAGGAGAGAAGCAACTTAGAGCTAAGGAGAAATTTCCTGACAGTTAGAACAATGAATCAGTGGAACAACTTGCCTCCAGAAGTTGTGAATGCTCCATCCCTGGAGGCCTTTAAGAAGAGACTGGGCAGGCTTCCGGTTCCGGCTCCTGCGGCGACGAGCGAGCCTAGCGCTCGCTCGCCGCTTTGTTTCTTCTTCTGCCCCCCCACGGGGGCGAGACTCCTCTTGTTTGAGGGTCTCCCGTAAAGCCGGCTCGTCGGGGGGCGCCTCCCCCCACGGCGGTGGAGGAAGTGGCTCCCGGCGCGGCTTAGGTGAGGGAGAACATGCTAGCGGGGGGTTCTCCCTTCGCCTAAGGAAGACGGCGCCATTCACAATAATGAAGAGGGCTGATCGGCTCAGTCGGAAGGACTCCCGAGGCTTCAGCTGCGAGGAGAGAGTGAGTTTTTAAAAAACTTTTTTTTTCTGCTGCCAGCCAGGCTGAACGGACTGGGAGGGGGGTGTTTATTTTTTTAAAAAAACCCCTCGGATTTAAGCGGCACGTTAAAATGGCTTCTCTGCAAAGAGAAAGCGGAAACTTTCACTCCGGACGGTCTTTAACAAGGGAAAGTGGAATGTGACTCTCTGCAACATTGTTTCTAGGTCTGGCTGAGTAAAAAAAATTCTTATTTTGCTACTCTCTCCCTCTGGCTCTGAGATGGGCGGTGGAGGTGGCTTCTCTTGGTCCCTGCCTGACTATTTCAACTAAGGAAAATTTCCAGCGTCTCTTTGAAAGCAGGACTCTCTCTGGATTTTTGAAAAAAAATTTCTCTTGATGGATTTGTGATTTCTTCTTTGGAATACCTTCATTATTACTATTTGCTGATTTGGGAAATTGTGTCTCTCTTGGTTTCTGAATTGTTTGCAACTTCACAGCCCTGAACTGAACTGAGCTCCTGATCTGCCCCACCAGCCCCACCTGGAAAACGCCATCTTGGTGGCAGTGACTCTAACTTTTAACCATGGCACAAGAAGCAGCACTTGTAAATTTGGAACAAAGGATGGCTTCTCTTGAAACCTCTATGCAAACTTTGATATCAGAAATAAAGGCCCAGAGGGCTGAAAATAGTACTTTCAAAAAGGAGCTATTGGATACCCGGAAGCAAGTGTTGGAGAACACACAGAAGAATGAAGAATTGGAAGGAGGGTTGGAGGGGGCTAAGGGAGAGATTAAAAATGTTTCTAATGAGGTGGGGGAAATAAATGGGCATGTGTCTAGGATAGATATGGAAAGAATGACATATTTTTTGAGATTTCAGAATGTTCTTGAGGAATCTGGTGAATGCCTGCCTGATCTTATGAGTACAATTTTAGTAGACTATTTACAAAAACCTAAGGATGAGATCGGGGGGACATTGACCTAGCCTATAGAATTAATTCTGCATATGCCAGGATGAATGAAGTGCCTAGAGAGATACATGTGAAATTTGTTAGAAGGTCAACCAGAGAGGAAATCCTGAAAGCGCAGAGAGAGAAACCTTTAACTTATCAACGAAAAATGGTCACTATCTTGAAGCAGATCCCTAGAAAAATTAGAGATTCAAGAAGGAAATTTTCCTTCTTGTCCAAAACCTTGTTTGATCACGGGATTTGGTTCAAGTGGATGACACCTGAAGGGATGCTGGTGTTCTGGGAAGGAGGAAGAGTGAGGATTAAAACAGTTGCTGAGGCGGAAGCCTTTCTTAAAAAACATTCCTCTGTCCTGGGGGAAGATCCAGGGGGGACGGAGGGGGCCACGGCCCCGCCTACGGGGGGCCAGGGAGGAGAGAAAGAAGATACAATAGCCAAAAGACTTAGATCAAAAAAATAACTTTGCCTTGATTTTTCTTGAACAATTTTGCATAATATTTCTATCCGGACTTTTTGTAAATGTCTGACAGCATGGAAGGGAGAATTTAGGTAAATGTACTTGCTTTCATCTTGTAGTGGTATGGAAAATGTTTTCTATGTTAACTTTTTTAATGTGTATTTTGAGGTCTCGGAAGGTCCGACGACTCTGACGTGAATGCTCTCAAAATATCTTTGTAACCATTACCCTACCCTGTTAAAAAATGTAAAACCAATAAAACTTTTTCAATATAAAAAAAAAAGAAGAGACTGGGCAACCATTTGTCTGAAATGTTACAGGGTTTCCTGCTTGAGCAGAGGGTTGGACTAGAAAAGATGTTGAGACTCTGGAAAGAGTGCAGAGAAGAGCAACGAAGAGGATTAGGGGACTGGAGGCTAAAACCTATGATGAACGGTTGCAGGACTTGGGTATGCCTAGTCTAGTGTAGAGAAGGGCAAGAGGGGGACATGATAGCCTTTAGAACATTACACCTTCTTCCTTACCCACAGAACATGTGGATGGTGCTAGAGGTTGGGTCCCACAGGAGAGGAAGAGTCTGCTGAAGGCATAGCTGCTCGCAACCACCGTTGAAGCCATCTGAGCAATCAATCCCCTTCGAGTAATCGTAGCAGCCGGTCCCGTCTTTCATGGGTCTCAGGTCCTCAGGGCACTGCAGGAAGAAGGACAGGAGAATTCAAGATTGGTGGGGGACCAGCACGTCGGGCTACCATGATGTGGGCTGCTGTGGGAAGGATGCAAAATACTGACCAATGGGAGGGGGGGGGGGGATAACAAGGATCTTTGGCAGACCTGCAAGAAAATTCAGAACACAACAATGTGGTTCGTCCTCCGAGACTTCTTTTTTTTGTGTGGAATGTCCTTGATTCAGTAGCAATAAAAGAGAATATTTCTAGATCAGGATTGAAAATGGAGGACTCTGAGCTTGGTTGTTTTCTTGTAAATGTTTCAACTGTTTGAGTAATGAAATGTCTGCCAGAAAACAACCAAGTTCAGAGAGAATAGAATAGAATAGAATAGAATATTGGAAAGAAGAATAGAATAGAGTGTAGAGTAGAGTACAGTACAGTAGAGTTGAGTTAGAATTAGAATTAGAAATAGGAGTGGAATGGAGTGGAGTTGAGAGAAGAGAAGAGAAGATGGAGTGGAGTGGAGTGGAGTGGAGTGGAGTGGAGTGGAGTAGAGTAGAGTAGAGTAGAGTAGAGTAGAGTAGAGTAGAGTAAGAATTAGAATTAGGAGTGGAGTGGAGTGGAGAGAAGAGAAGAGAAGAGAAGGTGGAGTGGAGTGGAGTGGAGTGGAGTAGAGTAGAGTAGAGTAGAGTAGAGTAGAGTAGAGTAGAGTAGAGTAGAGTAGAGTAGAGTAGAGTAAGAATTAGAATTAGGAGTGGAGTGGAGAGAAGAGAAGAAAAGAGAAGGTGGAGTGGAGTGGAGTAGAGTAGAGTAGAGTAGAGTAGAGTAGAGTAAGAATTAGAATTAGAATTAGGAGTGGAGTGGAGTGGAGTGGAGTTGAGAGAAGAGAAGAGAAGATGGAGTGGAGTGGAGTGAAGTGGAGTGGAGTAGAATAGAGTAAGAATTAGAATTAGGAGTGGAGTGGAGTGGAGTTGAGAGAAGAGAAGAGAAGATGGAGTGGAGTGGAGTGGAGTAGAGTAGAGTAAGAATTAGAATTAGGAGTGGAGTGGAGTTGAGAGAAGAGAAGAGAAGATGGAGTGGAGTGGAGTAGAGTAGAGTAAGAATTAGAATTAGGAGTGGAGTGGAGTGGAGTGGAGAGAAGAGTAGAGAAGAGAAGAGAAGAGAAGAGGGAGTGGAGTGGAGTGGAGTGGAGTGGAGTGGAGTGGAGTGGAGTAGAGTAGAGTAGAGTAGAGTAAGAATTAGAATTAGAATTAGAATTAGAATTAGAATTAGAATTAGGAGTGGAGTGGAGTGGAGTGGAGAGAAGGGAAGGGAAGGGAAGAGAAGAGAATTCTTTATTGGCCAAGTATAATTGAGCACACAAGAAATTTGTCTTCGGTGCCTAAGCTCTCAATGCACATAAAAGATATAAGTGATAAATTATGATCATAGTCCCCATAAATACATTCATCATTAATCATAAGATACAACACTTGATAGTCATAAGCAATACTACATAAGCAATCAAATCATACCAGGAAACTAAATAAAACAATATAAATCTTAAAGAGGGAGGCTTGATTTCTAATAACACCACTTTTGGGGGGGAGTAGTACCATACAATTATATATCAAAGGAAAGATAATTTAATCAAGAATGTAACGCAATACTTTTTATGAAGGGTTTGCTATTAGAATAGCAGTTATAAAGCAGGACAGTGAAACACCTACAAAAAACAAGACATACAAAAACGATCACCCTAGAAAAAAATCAGATATATACAAAAATGGTCACCATGTCAGTTAATACTTAGTTGGGTAACCTTTAGCATGAATGACGGCCTTACAATGTCTTCCCATGGACCCAACCAAGCCTTTGAGTTCTGCAGCTGTTATAATGTGAAGGAAATGAAGGAAAGCTGCAGGAGCTCAACCTAAGTTACTCCGTGCTTCCTTTTTTCTGGTTATTTGGCTACAGCATCTCGTAGAATCTAGACAATTGAACAAACTTTGTTGCGTTACGTTCTTGATTAAATTATCTTTCCATTGATATACAGTGATCCTTGTTTTTCACAGCTTCATGTTTCGCGGCTTCAGTGCCTCGCGGGTTTTTCAAAAATACAGAATAGAAAAAAAATGCATTGGTAGGAGGCAAGCGCCCCCTAGTGCTTGCTTTAAACGATGTCCACCAACTCAAGTTTCCGGTGCGAATCCTACTTCGCGGTTTTTCAGTTCCGGTCCCCATTAACCGCGAAAAACGAGGGATCACTGTATAATTTTATGGTACTAGAAAGAAACAAAGCGGTATCATTACACCGGGTTGTAGGGATTTCGAATAGAGCTGCTTTTGTTTCCTAACCCTTAGAAGAGCTCTTCATGCATTTATTCCAGCTGGAAAAAAAATCGGACAGTGGTTTTTAATTTTAGTTTCCCAGCAAGCATTTTCCAATACGGAGTGGTTAAAGTGGACATTAATCAATGCCCTCCCTTATTAAGTAGAACTCTTATCTTCCCTTGCAATGCCTCCTATTATTTACTTCTCTGAAACCAGGGCAAAGAGGAAGGGGTGGAGGGGGAATGGAAAGGGGGAAATGCTCTTTGGATGGTAGGAAGAAAGTAACACATGGGGCTGAGCAAACGTTCCAGCAAATGCCTGATGGGATTCCTGAATTAAAAAACAGAATAACACGAGTTGGAAGGGAGGTTGAAGGTCTTCTAGTCCAACCCCCTGCTTAGGCAGGAAACCCATAGAGTGGAGTGGAGTGGAGTGGAGTGGAGTGGAATAGAATAGAATAGAATAGAATAGAATAGAATAGAATAGAAGAGTTGGAAGGGACTTTGAAGCTCTTCTAGTCCAACCCCCTTTTTAGGCAGGAAACTCTACACCACTTCAGACAAATGATTATTCAACATCTTCTTAGAAACTTCCAATATTGGAACTTCTGGAGGCAACTTCTGTTCCACTGACTAATTGTTCTCATTGTCAGGAAATTTCTCCTTAGTTCTAAGTTGCTTCTCTCCTTGATTAGTTTCCACCCATTGCTTCTTGTTCTACCCTCAGGTGCTTTGGGGAACAGCTTGACTCCCTCTTCTTTGGGGCAACCCCTCAAATATTGGAAGGCTGCTATCATGTCTCCCCTGGTCCTTCTTTTCATCAAACTAGCCATGTCCAATTCCTGCAACTGTTCTTCATATGTTTGAGACTCCAGTCCCTTAATCATCTTTGTTGCTCTTCTCTGCACTCTTTCTAGACTCTCGACATCTTTTTTACATCCTGGTGACCATAACTGGATGCCGTATTCCAAGTGTGGCCTTCCCAAGGCCTTATAAAGTGGTATCAACCTTTCACGCGATCTTGATTCTATCCCTCTGTTGATGCAGCCTAGAACTGTGTTGGCTTTTTGGGCAGCTGCTGCACACGGCTGGCTCCTATTTCAATGGTTGTCTACTAGGACTCCAAGATCCCTTTCACAGTTACTCCTATTGAGCAAGGCACCACCTATACTGTACCTGCGCATTTCGTTTTCCTTGCCTAAATGTAGCATATTTATAGCAGCAAAAATCCCAGCTAGCTCAGAGCTGTGAGATGTCAAGTTACAAACGGCTTCTTCCCAGCAAAGCCAAGCTGGAAGACAAACACATTATAAATAATAATAATAATAATTTGCAAACACATTTACATATTCGCAGCCTCTGACCGCTGGATATTTGACTGTCCTTGTCTTCCAGAGCTCAAACCCCAAAGGTTTTGCTTATTTTTTTTTAAAAAAAAACATGTTTGCACAGAACTTATAAACTAAAGTCGCTGGGAGGCAGGCAGCCTCTAAGTGTAATTTATTGTTCTTGTTCTTCCTACTTGTGCCAACAACTCATTGGAAATCCAAACCTTGTCCTTCTGCCTTTTGAACTAGAATTGAGAGACCTAAAGACCGGCCAGCCCCATCGTAAATCTCAACCAGATCTGGCCCCTCCAAAGTTCCTGGCCCAATTCCAAGGCTTGCGATGATGTATTTATGGGTTAAATAAACTTGGATCATTGTGATTAACTTAATCACAACTGCAGAACTGTAATCCAGTTCCAAAAAATGGGCAGTCCCTTAATTGTAAGTTGTTAATCTTGTGGCTCAAAAGAGGCAGGGGGCGAAGAGAGAGAGAGAGAGAAGTGTGTGTGTGTGGGAGTTTGAAGAAACCCTGACCTCACTTAGTATATGGGTAAGAAATGTGTGGGGAGCATATCCAGCCGTTTTTCTTCTAGAATCATGAACTTGACTCCAATGACTTTGCATTAGCAGAATAATGGAAACAAAACTGTGCATAGCCAAGGCGATGGTTTCCCCAGTTGCAATGGATGGCTGTGAAGGTTGGACCACAAGGAAGGCTGAGCACCAAAGAATGGAGGCCTTTGAACTCTGGTGCTGGAGAAGAAGACTCCTGCATTGAGTCCCTTGGACTGCAAGGCCATCCAACCGGTCAGTCCTAGAGGAGATCCACCCTGACTGCTCTTTCGAAGGCCAGATCCTGAAGAGGCAACTCAAAGACTATGGCCACCTAATGAGAAGGAAGAAGGACTCCCTGGAGAAGAGGCTCATGCTGGGAAGGATGGAGGGCAAAAGAAGAAGAAGGGGACGAAAGTGAAGGAGGTGGCTGGATGGAGTCACCGAAGCAGCCGGCATGAGCTTCAATGGACTCCAGAGGGTGGGAGAGGACAGGAAGGCCTGGAGGAACATTGTCCATGGGCAACTAACAACAACTTGGGAAGATCTCTATGACTTTGTTGGCTGGCCCTACACATTTCTCCTTCAGGGCTGGTGGAATGCTAACCCATTAATACCCATTTCTCGAGGCTGCCGATAGAATCCGAAGATTGATCAGCCTGCCTCGAACAGCCAAGAAGCAATAATTACTGTGTGTTTTAATCAATCCTGCAGCAATTCAGCGGCAGTTCAATTTCTGATCTGCCTCTCTAGTGACACCGGACTAGGAGAGGACTAGAAATTATTAGAAAATCAATATTCCACTCAGCCAGTACGTCTCCCAGGACAATCGCAGGTGAAGCGTTCTCAAAGCAGCCCTTCAGGAAATGTTCTCTGCTTGACTGGTTGGTTGGATGGCTGGTTGGTTGGTTGGTATCCAGGAAGGATAGTCAGTTTTGGATCATTTATTTCCGCAAACTATCAAACTTAGCCAAGGGAAATGGAAGGTAAAAGCCAGCAGGCTGAGGAAACAACGAGAAGCGCTGTTTTCGGACCTTTGCCAACGATGCAGAAAGCATCTCAGGGAGGTCCACTGGAGCTTCTCTAATACATTCCTGCAACATGTCCATCAGACAATACTCCAGACGTCCAGCCCTTGCTTATCGATGGAGACCGAGTGGAGCAAGTGGTCAGTTTTAAGTTTCTGGATGTTGTCCTAAAAACAGGACCCGACCAGGAGCAATTCACATGGCAGCCCTGGTCAAAAGAGCCCAGCAGAGATGATACGACCAGAGACTTTTCAGGAAACAACAACTGGATGGAAAACCGCTGGTGACCTTCTACCGCTGCACCAGAGAGAGTATTTTAACTTACTGTGCCTGTGTCTGGTTTGCCAACTGCACAGGGGTAGATAAGACATTGCTCCAGAGGGTCAACGTCATTGCCCAGAGGGTCATGAGTTGTCTTTGGAAGAGTTTCATAGCTCCCACTGCCTTAAGAAAGTTCCAAACATCCTTAAAGATCCATCTCATCCTGGGCACCCCCTCTTTTTTTTTTTTTTTTGAACTATTACCATCTGGCAGCCGGTACCGGACAATAAAAACCAGGACAAATAGGCTGAAAAACAACTTATACTCCAGAGCAGTAACGATGTTGAATTCTACGGTATAGTGCAATATGAATGCAATATCAGGGGTTTTCAATTCAATTGTATAGAATGGGGAAGGATGTGTGTTTGTGTTTTTGTGTTTATAGTTATAATGTACACTGAAGACGGCATTTCATTTCGTTGCGTGATGTGCAATGGCAATAAACTAAACTAAACTAAACTAAACTAAGCTAAGCTAAACTAAACTAAACTAAACTAAACTAAACTAAACTAAACTAAACTAAACTAAACTAAACTAAACTAAACTAAACTAAACTAAACTAAACTAAATCAGAAGGTGTGAGGTTCATTTGGCTACACAGGAAACTGTTGCAAATGGTCTCCAAACGAGAGACTTTGAAACCAAGATCAAAGGAACGAAATGCAAAAAAAATAAAATAAACGGGAAGGCCATTTGCTCAGAAACACAAACATCCCTGCTGTTCTTGGTTGTTTTTGTTCCCTGTCCAAAACAAAAACAATTCCTGCTAATGGCAAAAACATCGGATGTGTTTCCTACTTTCCGAAGAACGCTTGATTGCGGGTGCTGTTTTCAAACATTTCAGGGAAATAAGTGGCAGAAATTGCTTAAAAGGTTTTTCCCTCTTCTGTCTCCGTCTTTTTTCCTATCAAGCTTGGCTCTTTTTCTCAGTGTAGAAAAAAACAACAATTTTGGAATAGATTAGATTAGATTAGATTAGATTGGATTAGATTAGATTGGATTGGAGTGGAGTGGAGTGGAGTGGAGTGGAGTGGAGTGGAGTAGAGTAGAGTAGAGTAGAGTAGTAGAGTAGAATATAGTAGAGTAGAGAAGGGAAGAGTGGAGTGGAGTAGAGTAGAATTTAGTAGAGTAGGGAAGAGTAGAGTAGTAGAGTAGAGTAGAATAAAGTAGAATAGAGTAGAGTAGAGTAGAATAAAGTAGAATATAGTAGAGTAGAATACAGTAGAATATAGTAGAATAGACTGGAGTGGAGTAGAGTAGAATAAAGTAGAATAGAGTAGAGTAGAATAAAGTAGAATAGAGTAGAGTAGAATACAGTAGAATATAGTAGAATAGACTGGAGTAGAGTAGAATAAAGTAGAATAGAGTAGACTAGAGTAGAGGAGAATACAGTAGAATATAGTGGAGTGGAGTGGAGTGGAGTGGAGTGGAGTAGAGTAGAGTAGAGTAGAGTAGAGTAGAGTAGAGTAGAGTAGAGTAGAGTAGAGTAGAGTAGAGCAGGAGTGAAATTCAGCAGGTTCTGAACAGGTGATGGAGAACCGGTAGCGGATATTTTGAATAGTTTGGAGAACCGGCAAATACCACCTCTGGCTGGCCTCAGAGTGAGAAGGGAATGGAGATTTTGCAATATCCTTCCCTGCCATGCCCACCAACCCATGCCATCAGAACCGGCAGTAAAAAAAATGAATTTCACCACTGGAGTAGAGTAGAGTAGAGTAGAGTAGAGTAGAGTAGGAGTAGAGTAGAGTAGAGTAGAGTAGAGTAGAGTAGGAGTAGAGTAGAGTAGAGTAGAGCAGTAGAATAGAATAGAATAGAATAGAATAGAAAGTGGAATGCAATGAAAGAATAGAATAGAATAAAATGTAGAATAGGATAGGATAGGATAGGAAAGGAAAGGAAAGGGACCTTGGAGGTCTTCTAGACCAGCCCCATGCTCAAGCAGGAGAACCTACACAACCTCACCCATCTGTGGGTGATGTTGGCTACTCCACTCAACAGAATGTTTTGATGGAGTTCTAAATGGCCCCCTTTTCAAACAAGCCTAGCCTGCTCTTCTAAATATCAGCCACGGTTTCGCCCCGAGATCGTTTTGCTTCATCAAAGCCAAGAGAGGGTTTGGACGCTCCGGAAATACCTGGAAATTAGAAAGGGAGAGGAAAGGAAAAAGAACAAACCCCCATCTGAACGACAAGGCGGGCATCATAAAAGCATCATAACCCCTTGCAGAAATATATATGAAAAGGACAAAGGGAAATCTCCCCGTCAAAAAAAGGGAACAATGGCCTCCATCCCCATCCAGGCCCAGACAATCTGCTTTTAAAAGCTCCTGAAATCCTCTCTTCGGCATCGCTTGATGTCGAGCTGTAACATCTGCTGCTTCGATAAATTAGCTCCATTGTCTAGAAAACTACCTTCCCTGGATGAGCAGGGATCAGCAGGGTAGCAGCTGAGCTTCAGGAACTGGCGGGCAGATTTCCTAACAGGCGCCACAAGCCGAGTAAGTAACGCTTGGGTAGGGCCATCAAGAACGCTAGCAACTAGGCAATTGAGCCTGGTGACCGAAAAAAGAAGGAAATCTGCATTTTCCCAAGCATTTGTCTTTCCTCGGTTGGGGGAGTTGCCGGAGTCTGTGCCAAGCTTAAAAAGTCACCGAAATCCGGAAATCCACATGTGATAAAGGGAGTCCTCGACTTACGACTGTAATTGGAAATTTGCTGTGGCTAAGTGTTCTGACTAAGCTCCTCAAACATGACGAGCCCCAGTCTGACGTGAACTCAAAGGATTCCTTGATTAGGAATGCCGGCAGCATTTATCTCGCAGGTTAATAAGTCCGTCCAGCCAGAAGATGAACAGTTTTCTGCCACATCTATTCATCTCCTCCCCCCGCCTTTTATCCCCGGAGTTAGGGTGGGGCTTCGCTAGCAGCTGTGATCCATCCTAAGGACCAGCCCATAGATTTCCACTGCTCTCCTCTCCTCTCCCACATCTATTCATCTCCTCCCCCTGCCTTTTATCCCCAGCTTGGGACATAGACAACCTACAACGTTAGCCCTGCATGGCTCACGGGGGCCTGACCACCAATCAGAATACAAGCTCAAATTCAAAAGCCCAACAGAGAGTATAAAAGCCAGGCACTCTTAGCATCTCTGCCCTATTTTGCATCTGGTCCTGTCCACCATTAAACCATCTTTCCAAGCAGCCTCCATGTTTCCAGTGTCTTTCTCCCCACTTGGAACTGAGGCCAGAAGGAGATTTCTTCCAAGACGTTTCTTTCTTTCTTTCTTTCTTTCTTTCTTTCTTTCTTTCTTTCTTTCTTTCTTTCTTTCTTTCTTTCTTTCTTTCTTTCCTTCCTTCTCTTTCTTTCTTTCTTTCTTTCCTTCCTTCTCTTTCTTTCTTTCTTTCTTTCTTTCTTTCTTTCTTTCTTTCTTTCTTTCTTTCTTTCTTTCCTCAAACCATGGGATCCTGTCCCCCCATTAAACCATCTTTCCAAGCAGCCTCCATGTTTCCAGTGTCTTTCTCCCCACTTGGAACTGAGGCCAGAAGGAGATTGCTTCCAAGACTTTTCTTTCTTTCTTTCTTTCTTTCTTTCTTTCTTTCTTTCTTTCTTTCTTTCTTTCTTTCTTTCTTTCTTTCTTTCCTTCCTTCCTTCCTTCTTTCCTTCTTTTTCTTTCTTTCTTTCTTTCCTTCCTTCTCTTTCTTTCTTTCTTTCTTTCGTTCTTTCTTTCTTTCTTTCTTTCTTTCCTCAAACCATGGGATCCTGTCCCCCCATTAAACCATCTTTCCAAGCAGCCTCCATGTTTCCAGTGTCTTTCTCCCCACTTGGAACTGAGGCCAGAAGGAGATTTCTTCCAAGACTTTTCTTTCTTTCTTTCTTTCTTTCTTTCTTTCTTTCTTTCTTTCTTTCTTTCTTTCTTTCTTTCTTTCTTTCTTTCTTTCTTTCCTTCCTTCCTTCTTTCTTTCCTTCCTTCCTTCCTTCCCTCTTTCTTTCTTTCTTTCTTTCTTTCTTTCTTTCTTTCTTTCTTTCTTTCTTTCTTTCTTTCTTTCTTTCCTCAAACCATGGGATCCTGTCCCCCATTAAACCATCTTTCCAAGCAGCCTCCATGTTTCCAGTGTCTTTCTCCCCACTTGGAGCTGAACCCAGATGGATGTTTCTTCCGACAGAAGCACAAAAAGAATTGTACCGCATTCAACACTGTTGTGCGGGCCACAACTCTACGCCACCCTTCCAAATATTTCTGTAGCATTTTGAGAAGCCGTTCGTCAACGGGAGGGCCTGCTTGCAAACCAAGGGGCCCAAAGTAACATTTTCCAGGAAGAAATACCGGGGGAATTGTTTTATCTGGTCCCCTGTGCTCTCATTACCCGCTCTTACACTGAAACTTTCCCTGATTTCCAAAAAAAAAAAAAGAAAAAAAAAGAAAACAGAAAGCATAAACTTTCTCCTCCTTCTTATTCCCCTGTCTTTCCTTCCTCTGTTCCTCTCCCCCTTTTTTTTATACAAGAGCTATCCATTATTATTCCTCGCACAGACGCTCAAATGCATCCTTTCTCTTCTAAGCTTAAATATCCCGACACTTTCTAAACAACTCCCCATGCTAACTATCGCGCGGAGCAGAGGAGCGATTGCACAAAAGGATGAATTCTCTCCGGCTGTAATTAAATATTTCAGTTGCTGTTGCATCTAGACATACATTTCTCTTTTTATTTATGCACAAAGGCCAATGCTCTCTCCCCGCTAGGAAAAAAAATAAACACAGGTAGCTCTCCACTTAGCACAGTTGTTGTTAGGAGTAGACTCCTAGAGTTGGGTAGGCAATATATAACACCTCGATGAAAAATGGTCATCGTGGCTTTAAGGATGTTGGAATGTTGGAATGCAATTAGAGACTGTAATTATCTCCACTATAAGAGGAAGTCAGGAGAGCGCATATTCCTCTCTCTCTCTCTCTCTGCCGGATTTGCTGATATCTCTGCTTGAAGATCTATCTACTGATAACTGGCTGCTCCTTTGCTGTGACTAACCATGTTTGAAGAAGGAAGGATTGTGGTTTACTGACTGTAAGCAAGTTACTATTTGTTAAGGAATTTGTTTTGACTAACTAACAACCATCACCGCTTGGGAAGCAGTAGTATAGTTTTGCAACACCAGTAAAGCTGTTTTTGTTTTACTAACAGTGTCTGGTTTACTATTTGTGTGTTTACTAGCAACGTTTCTCCAGCTGAGAGAGAGAAAGAGACAGAGAGAAAGAGAAAGAGACAGAGACAGAGAGAGACAGAGACAGAGAGAGAAAGAGACAGAGAAAGAGAAACAGACAGAGACAGAGAGAGAGACAGAAAGAGAGAGAGAAAGAGACAGAGAGAAAGAGAAGCAGACAGACAGAGAGAGAGAGAGAGAGAGAGAAAGAAAAACAGAGACAAACAGAGGGACACAGAGAGAAAGACAGAGAGACAGACAGAGACAGACAGAGAGAGACAGAGAGAAGATGATGTCTCCTTCAAGAAGCTGCAGATGAAGAGAAGATCTACATTCTCAGCCGCTCAGAAGCATCTTTTTGGAAGGCCCATCCAAGGCATCCACCTTCCCAGGAGCCAAAAGTTGTACCTACCACACAACCGGTTGAGTCCACCTGCCGGTCCGATACACACTTGAAGTTGCGAGTACAGCCCCCGTTATTGTGCGAACAATCCCGAACCGGTCCAAAGGACGAGAGCAGGTCGTTGATGGTCTCGAAATAGGTGGACAGCATCGCTTCTTCCCTTAAAGAAAGAAAAAAGCAAAGGCAAAGAAAGTGACCATCCTTTAGTATTTCCTTTCGAGTCCTCCACAAATTCCTTCGGCTCGCCCTCTGGCCTCCGTGCTTAGCGCCATTAAGGCAAAGTCAGATTAATTCCCTCTTTCTCTTCCACTCACTCTATTATTTAACGATTTCCCCCTTTTAGTAACTGCCTCTTTCTTTTTCTTTCCTGACAACAATTCAAATTAGAAGCCTCTTTCAATGACTTTCTTCATGCGTAACCTTAGCGAAGAGTTTCCTAAGCGGAGCACGATCAATTAAAACGCTCGACATGTTTTAATCGTGACTTCAGGAAAAAATGATTTCCAAATAAAAGGAAGAAATGTGTCCTATTCCTCAGAGAGTCACAAATGAAGCGAACTAATGGTCTCCTGCAAACTCCACTCCCCATTCGCTCCTCTTTTATGTCCTCTGGGAGGGGCCATTCATCACTCCCAAGTCGACCCTTGTTCTTTAGCTCTTCCGTTCGTTTAGCAACTCTGCGCATGTGCATGCTGGGAACTAGGTTGGCAGAAGCTGGGACAAGTCACGGGGGCTCACTTCGTTACGCGGCGCTAGGGATTCGAACGGCCAAAGTGCTGACATTTCTTTTTACAATACAATACAATAGCAGAGTTGGAAGGGACCTTGTAGGTCTTCTAGTCCAACCCCCTGCGTGGGCAGGAACTTTATACCATTTCAGACAAATGGCTATCTAACATCTTCTTAAAGACTTCCAGGTTTGGGGCATTCACAACTTCTGGAGGCAAGCTGTTCCAGAGGTTAATTGTTCTCACTGTCAGGAAATTTCTCCTTAGTTCTAAGTTGCTTCTCTCCTTGATTAGTTTCCACCCGTTGCTTCTTGTCCTGCCCCCAGGTGCCTTGGAGAATAGTTTGACTCCCTCTTCTTTGTGGCACCCTCTGAGATATCGGAACACTGCTATCATGTCTCCCCTGGTCCTTCTCTTCATCAAACTAGACATCCCCAGCTCCTGCAACCGTTCTTCATATGTTTTAGTCTCCAGTTCCCTAATCATCTTGGTTGCTCTTCTCTGCACTCTTTCCAGAGTCTCCACGTCTTTTCTACATCGTGGCGACCAAAACTGTATGCAGTATTCCAAGTGTGGCCTTACCAAGGCACTATACAGTGGCATTAACACTTCACGTGATCTAGATTCTATCCCTCTGTTGATGCAGCCTAGAACTGTGTTGGCTTTTTTGGCAGCTGCTGCACACTGCTGGCTCCTATTTAAATGGTTGTCCACTAGGATTCCAAGATCCCTCTCACAGTTGCTACTATTGAGCGAGGTACCACCTATACTGTACCTGTGCATTCTGTTTTTCTTGCCTAAATGTAGAACCTTACTTTTTTCACAATTGAATTTCATTTTGTTAGATCTGATCGACAAGCTCAGCGTCTTAGCCACTGGGCCACTGTGTCCCTTCTATCAAGAGGAAGCCAAGAACAAAAAAAAACTGTCTTTGGAGAAGACAGGTTGATAGACATCTTGTCCCAAATCTCACAAGTGAAGGTTGATGTACAGGGAAGAAGGCGTGACAGTCCTTTCCCCCTGTTGGTTCTCCACCAACAGTTACAGTCCATTGGTAGAGACTACCCTAAAGGGCTTCCCCCCATCCACCCAACCCCACACACACTGTGAATGATTTCACACCTATCAGCCTTATTACGGGAACTTGAGTGCAAAATTAGAGAGCGCTGGTTGGTTTCTTTTTTCCCTTGGCACGTATGTTTTCTTTTTCCTTTTTCCACTTAAGAAAATAAACCGCAAAAAATAAAATAAAAATGGATCGATAAAATAACCCTCCCAACCTTTCGGTGGAAGACATACAGAGAGGTAGTGAGTGTGAAGGAGAGGGGGGGGGGAAGCTAAGACAAAACAGCTGAAGGAAAGTATATATAAAAAAGGGGAAACCATTAAAAGAGAGAGGGAGGGAGGGAGGGAGAGAGAGGGGGGAGAGAGAGAGAGAGGGAGAGAGAGAGGGAGAGAGAGAGGGAGAGGGAGAGAGAGAGCAAGGGAGAGGGAGGGAGGGACAGAGAGGGAGGGAGAGAGAGAGGGAGAGAGAGAGGGAGAGGGAGAGAGAGAGCAAGGGAGAGGGAGGGAGGGAGAGAGAGGGAGGGAGAGAGAGGGAGAGAGAGAGGGGGGGGAGAGAGAGGGAGAGGGAGAGAGAGGGAGAGAGAGAGGGGGGAGAGAGAGAGGGAGAGAGAGAGGGAGAGGGAGAGAGAGCAAGGGAGAGGGAGGGAGGGAGAGAGAGGGAGGGAGAGGGAGAGAGAGAGAGGGGAGAGAGAGAGGGAGAGAGGGAGAGAGAGAGAGGGAGAGAGAGGAGGGGGAGAGAGAGGGAGAGAGAGAGAGAGAGAGAGAGAAAGAGAGAGAGAGAGAGAGGGAGGGAGGGAAGCAGAGCGATGAGAATTTTGTATTGTGGATCAAAGGTGTTTTCCAACCGAAAGACCGTTTTCAAGAAGGAAGAATATTTCCTAGGGATTACGAGGATGGGTTTGAAACAGTCAATAAGTGCTCCCATTGCAATTCGCCCAACTTCACACACCGCCAGGGTCTTACGGTTTCACACCACCCATTGTTGTGGCCCGCCAGTGGAGCTGGCAGCAGAGTCAGCTGGTGAGGAGGTTGGGGAGGAACCTGGGCCAGTCCTGGAGTCTGGGGAAGGCTCGGATAGGGGGTCTTAAACTGCCAGGGGGGTCTTAAACTGCCCTGGTCCAAACTGGAGCTAGGTAAGGACAAAGTCATGCCACATCTGATCGGGGTTGTGTAGAGAAAAACCCATAACACAAGGCAGCTTTTGAACAGGAGACGGAATCTGTCATGGCTGTTAGGATATTTATCCTTATGTTGGGTAGACAATATACTGTATAAGCCAGTATTCTTAAAGCGTATATGTAGCTTTAAGAACTATGTTGAATTCGGATTGGCTGTGCTTCTCAGCTTTACCATATAAGGAAGCTCAGAAACACAGTTCATTCCCTTTTCAATTCCCTTTGATTCCTGTGTTTACTGTTTGCCGTTGCGAAGCTAAAGCTGAAGACTGAAGAAAGAAGTATTTGTTTTTGCATCACTGTAAGATAACTCTGTGCTTGGTGAAGGACTGTTATTGTTTTGAGAAGTTAGCATCACTGGTCGGA
This sequence comes from Rhabdophis nuchalis, assembly GCA_039707465.1. Classification (NCBI taxonomy): domain Eukaryota; kingdom Metazoa; phylum Chordata; class Lepidosauria; order Squamata; family Natricidae; genus Rhabdophis; species Rhabdophis nuchalis. Next base: position 12,541,202 of record CM077652.1, on the reverse strand, counting down.
AGAAGTGGTTTAGTTGCTACAAAGTAAAGACTATTTATTTTCTTACTAGCAGAGTTTTAGAGTTTGTGTGTGGTTAAAGCAACATATCCCTTTCCTGTCCGGTGTATTACACTCTTCCGCAGTTACTTTCAAACGGGGGTGTTTGTTACCCCTAACACTGGTTACGGGACCAGAGTTGCTAACAATGGCGCCACAGATCTAACTGTTCCAAGTCAGAAATGGAAGACACATCAACGGAAAAATCTGGGAGTGTGACAGAAGCAGGCGCAATTACTCAGGAATCCAACAACGGGATGAGCTGCGATTCAGCTCACTCAGCTACGTGGGCCAGTTATCCTCCACGCGGCGAACCATTAAATTAAATAAGCCTTATGCCGGTTGACAGCTGTAGCCTGGGTTTAGTTAGAGAGACAGCTTTTTCGGGGGTTAACTGTAACTTGACCCCGTTTAGAGTTGGAAAACTCTGGATCCCTTTCCTACGGCAGAACAATAGCGAAGCGTCGGAAAATAGAAACTGGAGACGTTTCCCAAGAAATGATTGGCGTGCCGAAAGATTGTGACGGAACTGCCCTAAGGTTAGAACAGGCTTGCAAAATTAGAGCGCTTCGCAGGCCTTGAGGCTTTAAATGCCAGAATACCCAGCCTGCGTTGCCAGCTGCAGCCCAGGTGGTCCTTGACATACGGCCACAAATGAGCCCAAACTTTATGTTGCTAAGCGAGACATTGGTTAAGTGAGTTTTGCCCCCGTTTGTTAAGTGAATCATTGCAGTTAAGGTGGGTGTTCAGTGAATTTAGCCTCCCCGTTGGTTTTACTTGTGAGAAGGTCGCAAAAGCGGATCACGTGACCTCAGGGCACTGCGACCGTCATAAATATGAGTCAAGTTGCCAAGTGGGCAATATTTTTTTTTCTATAAATAATTTTCTATTGATTTTACACAAAACAATTCGTACAAATTTAACAAGAAAAAACATCAAAAAGCCATCTTGCATTACGAATTCCAGATTTTAAGGCGTATATCAGTTATTCACAGGTTTGCATATGTTTCATCAGTAATTATCACTTGTTTTTCATATCAAATTATTGCCATTTAAATCTCAACCTTAATCTTACTAATTATTTTAACATCCCTTTATGTATAGTATTTGACTATCTAATGGCATTCTATTTATAAAACAAACAACAAGAAAAATACATTTCAAAAGGAAAAGTTATCCCGCTAAATTTTAAAAGACGTATTGACCGGGCATTCATAAATTCTGTGCATCTGTGAAAATGATTATTATTCATGAGTAATCTCACTTGGTAAGTTTTAAATCTAAAAACTTATCAAGTAGCTTAATATCAGTATCTCAAAGTTCTCATCTAGTGTTTCAATTTCAATCTATTTCTTCTTTAAAGGTATCTTTAGAGTCTGACCACATATTTGCCCACACACACACACCAAGTTGGCAAATTTTGATCCCATGGCGACCATGGGGAGCGCCATGCAAACATCGTGTGTAAAATGGTCGTAAGTCACTTTTCTCAGCGCCGTAGTAACTTGGAACGGTCACTAAACAAACGGCGGTAAGGAGAGGACTTATCTGTATGAAACATTCTGGTCTGCCCTTCTGAGATGAACGCCGAATCAAATCCAATGTGAGGATTATACCATAATCCCTTACAGGGTGGAGTCTGTGCAACTGAAATGGAGCGGAGAGATTATTGGCCGGATGACTTTCCTGTCGCCATTGAGGAGTTTTGTGTTCAGCGAGATCTATTCTCATGGTGCCCAGAGAGAGAAATATCGGCCTCTACCTAGGATCGAACTCACAGCCTCCTGATGGCGAGGCGAGAGCTCCACCTCTAGGCCATCGCACCACTCCCCATCTCTGCTTAGTCATGTAGGTCGGGCCAATAGATAATAATAATAATAATAATAATAATAATAAATTTTATTTATAACCCGCTCTCTCTCCCCGAAGGGACTCGAGGCGGGGCACAGGGAAATTAAAAACAAATTGACACAGACAAAGTACAAAGTTAAAAAACACATTAAACATATCCTGCGCTAAAAACATCTATAAAAATAAAAACTATCCCTAAAAACCCCTTAACACTATTAAATTTACTTAAAATTACCCTAGGCCGGCCAAACGGAAGAAATGAGTTTTTATAAAAGCTGTCAGAAGGAGCGAAGGTCCGTGGTTGTTCTGATTTCGGGGGGAAGGTCGTTCCAGAGGGTCGGGCCCGCCACAGAGAAGGCCCTTCCCCTGGACGTCGCCCGATGGCACAGCCTAGTGGACGGCACCAGGAGAAGTCCCTCTCTGTGGGAGCGAATCGGTCGCAGGGATGTATGAGGCAGAATGCGATCCCGCAGATAGCTAGGTCCCGTGCCATGGAGCGCTTTAAAGATGGTAACTAACACCTTGAAGCGCACCCGAAAGACGACAGGCAGCCAGTGCCGCTCGCGCAGGAGTGGTGTTACATGGGAGAACCTAGAGGCTCCCATAACTACCCCCGCGGCTGCATTCTGGACTAGCTGAAGCCTTCGGGTGCACCTCAGGGGAGCCCCATGTAGAGAGCGTTGCAGTAGTCCAGCCGGGATGTCACGAGGGCATGAGTGACTGTGCAAAGGGCACCCCGATCCAATAGGGGACGCAACTGGCGGACCAGGCGAACCTGGTAAAACGCCCTCCTGGCCACGGCTGTCACTTGATCTTCCATGGACAGCCGGGCATCAAGGAGGACGCCCAAGTTGCGTGCCCCATCCACAGGGGTAAGGTGATCGTCAATAAACAATAAATGGGTTCTAAATTGAGCAGCTCGACGCAAGCAGGCGTCTGGATATCCATTCCTTGCTTGGCTTTTCATTGCAGATTAAAATCGGGAGATGGAAATGAGCTTTGGAAGACGCAAAAGTATAAATGGCATGCACCCCAAATTAGACCGATGTGGCACCTCTAAATATAGCCGCGCACAACCTTCTCCGTTTCTAATCCGGGAGAAGATTCTGCGTTTAGAAAACATCTGTTTCCACTCAACCCGCAACCAGGTTCTGAGCTTCCACCCAAGCCGGGGCTCTGAAATTCTCCGACAAATCTTCCCTTGGTGCTACAACACGTTTGCGAATGTATTAATAACCAAAAGTATTAATAGAAGCACACACAAAAAAAAACCCCACACCAAACCAACTTGAGCTCATTTAACATCTAGCAGTCTGTAGCAACTGACAGCAGTTTTCTAGCAATTGAACTATCATTAGCTTAAAAATTAAAATATGTTGAACCACAGAGGGTTTGTTTGCAATTTAGGAAAGCTTCGTACTCCAGAATCCCAACAGGAGTGTGATTTAATATTTTTTCTTGAACGTGTAATGTTATCAAAGCGCAACACCTCCTAATTTGCTCAACTTACCTCTTCCCATCCTGCTTCGGATGAGGAGAGCGCACCTTTCTCCTTCTATCCTGCCCACTTTTTACACGGAGGGCATCTTAACGCGCTGAAATCCCTGTTTGGTTTGGTGGCTGCAGTGTCTCAGATAGAAAGTCCCTACAGAGAGTGGTGAGGACAGTGGAGAAGATTATCTTCCCATTATTCAGGGCACTGCTTATAAGTGCTATGTGCTTAAAGCTCGAGGCATTGTCAGTGACCCCACACACCCACTTCAGGGCCTGTTTCTGTTGCTCCCCGCTGAGAGGGAGTTTCAAAGTATTTCTAGCAGGACTCCCAGATTTTGTAAGAGCTTTGTTTCTATTTGCGATCCGTCTCATAAACTTTCAAGGTTCGTTTCTCTCTCCATGTACATGCATACATCTGAAAGAGACTTGTGTTGTTTCTTCGTGTCATATATGTGGGTATATGCATAATTTTATATTTATTTATTTATTTTGTCATGCTCAGGTAGCGTACATTGGAGATGGTGAGCCTTTGAGAGCCCTTCTAGAGCTGATTGATGATGTTACCTAGTTGGGTCACGAAACATCTCCGGGAAAACAAGCCAGCTCAGAGAGCTGCAAGGACTCCACAATCTCCCATTCTTAGCACTGATGATGTTATCTAGCTGGGTCACGAAATTCCTGCAAGAAAACAGCCCAGCTCAGAGAGCTGCAGGGACTCCACAAATCCACAATCTCCCTTCGAGCACTGCTGGTGTTGCCTAGTTGGGTCGTGAAACGTCTGTGAGATAATAACCCAGTTCACAGACCCTCAAGGGCATTTCATAGCAGGCCATTTGGGGGCTGTTTTCTGGGCCATTTCCAGGTCATTTGGGGGCTGTTTTCAGGGCTGTTTCCAGGCCGTTTTTGGGCTGTTTTTGGGCCGGTTTTGGGACCATTTTCTGGGCTGTTTTCAGGTCATTTTGGGGCTGTTTTCTGGGCCATTTCCAGGTCATTTGGGGGCTGTTTTCAGGGCTGTCTCCAGACCGTTTTTGGGCTGTTTTTGGGCCGGTTTTGGGACCATTTTCTGGGCTGTTTTCAGGTCATTTTGGGGCTGTTTTCTGGGCCATTTCCAGGTCATTTGGGGGCTGTTTTCAGGGCTGTCTCCAGGCCGTTTTTGGGCTGTTTTCAGGCCATTTTTGGGACCATTTTCTGGGCTGTTTTCACGCCATTTGGGGGCTGTTTTCTGGGCCATTTCCAGGTCATTTGGGGGCTATTTTCAGGGCCATTTCCAGGTCATTTGGGGGCTATTTTCAGGGCCATTTCCAGGTCATTTGGGGGCTGTTTTCTGGGCCATTTCCAGGTCATTTGGGGGCTGTTTTCAGGGCTGTCTCCAGGCCGTTTTTGGGCTGTTTTCAGGCCATTTTTGGGACCATTTTCTGGGCTGTTTTCACGCCATTTGGGGGCTGTTTTCTGGCCGTTTTTGGACCATTTTCTGGGCTGTTTTCAGGCCATTTTGGGGCTGTTTTCTGGGCCATTTCCAGGTCATTTGGGGGCTATTTTCAGGGCTGTCTCCAGACCGTTTTCGGGCTGTTTTCAGGACGTTTTTGGGCTGTTTTCTGAGCTCTTTTTGGACTATTTTCTGGGCTGTTTTCAGGACATTTTGGGTCATTTTCAGGATGTTTCCCGGACTGTTTTCTGGCCTATTTGGAGGCTAATTTCAGGTCTGTATTCAGGTAATTTGTCAGGCTGTTTTCTGGGCTGTTTTTCAGGTCAAAACCAGCCTGAAAACAGCCTGAGAAATGGCCTGAAAACGGCTCAAAACAGCCCAAAAGCAGGCATGCCCAGGCCGGCCAGCTGGTCTTCAGGTTTCTGGCGAAGACATCCACATGCGTTCTAGATTGCCGAAAAGCTTCGCCATCGCAGCTCTATATAATCCCCCGTCTCCCATTTTCCCTCAGTAGTGAATGTCGCCGGCCGGAAGGCCCAAATGTAAAAGACGGCTTCCATTCCTGACAAGGCCGTTTCCCCCTTCTCACAATCCCCCTCCGCTGACAGACAACCACCGCACAAAACGTTGGCTTTTCCCCGCCGCCCATTGAAAGGAACCACTGGCTTCCCACTCAAAGGAGCGACCGCAGGGCTCGGCGGCGGCTCAGGGACGACGCCAGCAGGAAGCGCGGCCGGCCACAGAAAGAGAACGCTGCCCGTCGACGCATGTCCGTCTGATCAATTGGACGGAGGAATGTGGAGAATACAAAAGGAGAGACGGCGCTGCGGATTTTATTTTATATTTTTTATGAATGCAGGGGGGAAAAAAGCACCTCAAAGAAGGATTGCTGGATTGCTCTACAAAAGGCAGGAGAACGCTAACCGGCTGCCTTGAAAGGCAATGGAGAAGGAAGGGGAATGCAAAACGGCGTGGATAATGGAAGGACAGAGTCGGAAGGGACCTTGTGGGTCATCTAGTCCAGGGGTCTCCAACCTTTGCAACTTTAAGTCTGAAGGACTTCAGCTCCCAGACTTCTTCAGCCAGCAAAGCTGGTTAAGTCCTTCAGACTTAAAAGTTGCAAAGGTTGGAGACCCCTGATCTAGTCCACACACACCCCACCCAAGCAGGAGACCCTACGCCAGTTCTGACAGATGGCTGTCCAATCTCTTCTTGAAAGCCTCCATTGATGGAACTCCCACAACTTCTCTCCATGGGTTGATGGTTCTCACGATCAGGAAACTCCTCCTTATTTCCAGGTTGAATCTCTCCTTGGTCAGTTTCCATCCATTCTTCCTTGTCTGGCCTTCGGGTGCTTTGGAGAATAGCTTGAACCCCCTCCTCTCTTGGGCAGCCCCTCAAATATTGGAAGATGCTATCATGTCTCCCTTGGTCTTTCTCTTCCCTAGACTAGCCATGCCCAGTTCTTGAAACCGTTCATCGTATGTTTTAGCCTCCAGGCCCTTGATCATCTTAGATAGATTCAGTTCAACAGGGTTGGAAGGGACCTTGTAAGTCATCTAGTCCAACCCGCAGCCCCAGCTCCTCAAGTATTGGAATGCTGCTATCCTGTCTCTTCTTTTCCTTTTCTTCCCTAGACTAGACCTACCCAGTTCCTGCAACCATTCTTCATATGTTTTAGCCTCAAGGCCCCTCATCCTCTTGGTTGCTCTTCTCTGCACTCTTTCTAGAGTCTCCACATCTTTTTTACAGTGTGTTTAGTAGAAGTTTAGGGGAAGGCTTGGTCAATTCAGCAGCATAAACTTTGGGATGGATTGTGGGTAATAAGCTGGGGACTATTTGTATGCACAGGTATATGTCTTACAAGGGACCTTGGAGGTCATCTAGTCCAACCCCCCACCCAAGCAGGAGACCCTACACCGTTCCTGACAGGTGGCAGTTTAGTCTCTTCTTGAGAGCTCCTCAAGTATTGGAAGATGCTCTCCTGTCTCCCCTGGTCCTTCTCTTCCCTAGACTAGTCATGCCCAGTTCCTGCAACCGTTCATCGTATGTTTTAGCCAGTGGTGGGATCTTACAGGTTTAACCAGCCGTTTGTTGAGCACTAACTTCGTACTACTTCACACTACTTCCAAAAGAACAACAACAATCTCCAGAGGAAAGGAGGTTTTTTCCCCTCTTCTCTCAAAAAAACCTCTTATTGCTGCAGTGTCCCACTTTCTATAAATTGCCAGTTGCAAAAAATAAAAATAAAATAAATAGAATTCTGAATCCCAGAGTCCATCCTTGGGAAATGACCTTGCTTTGACTTCAGACGTTGCTTTCCTCTCTTTGACACGTTGGCTTTTTGTAAAGTTAAATGCGGCTGTTTTGTTCTGGTTTAATGTATGGAAAGCATATTCTGCTCCTGCCAGGCACAGAGAGAGAGAGGGAGAGGGAGAGGATGGAGAGAGAGAGAGAGAGAGAGAGAGAGAGAGAGAGAGAGAGAGAGAGAGAGAGAGAGAGAGAGAGAGAGAGAGAGAGAAGGGAGAGAGAGACAGAGGAGAGAGAAAGAGAGAGAGGGGAGTGAGAGAAAGAGAGAGGAGAGAGAGGAGAGAGAAAGAGAGAGAGGGGAGTGAGAGAAAGAGAGAGGAGAGAGAGGAGAGAGAAAGAGAGAGAGGGGAGTGAGAGAAAGAGAGAGGAGAGGAGAGGGAGAGGGGGGAGAGAGAGGAGAAGGGGGAGGGGAGAGAGGAGAGGAGGGAGACGAGACACACAGAGACAAGAGAGAGAGAGAGAAAAACTGAGAGAAAGAGAGAGAGAGGAGGGAGAAAGAGAGGGAGAAGGGGAGAGAGAGAAAGAAATGATGGAGAGAGAGGAGAGAGAAAGAGAGGAGAAAGAGGAGAGAGAAGGGAGAGAGAAGGGAGAGAGAGACAGAGGAGAAAGAAAGAGAGAGAGGAGAGAGAGAGAAAGAGGAGAAATAAAGAGGAGAGAGAGAGAGAGAGTGAGACAGAGGAGAAAGAAAGAGAGAAAGGAGAGAGAGAGAGAGAGAGGAGAGAGAGAAAGAGAGATGATGGAGAGAGAGAGGACAGGGAAAGAGAGAGAGAGAAAGAGGAGAAAGAAAGAGGAGAGAGAGAAAGAGAGACAGAGGAGAAAGAACGAGAGAGAGAGAGAGAGAGAGAGAGAGGAGAGAGAGAAAGAGAAAGGGAGAGAGGAGAAGAGAGGGTGAGAGAGAGAGAGGAGAGAGAGAAGACACATACAGAGAGGAAAGACACAGAGACTGAGAGAAAGAGGGAGAGAGAGAGGAGGAAGAGAGCAAGACAGAGAGGAGAGAGAAAAAGAGAAAAATGTATCTGTGTGTATGTGTGTGTGTGGGGGGGGGGGGGGGGGGAATAAAAGCAGGCCCAGCCTGGCTAATCTGCTGGAGACACTGTAATCAAAAGCTAATTCCGTAATAAACGCTGCCCCATCGCCGTGAAATTGTGCGCACGAGGTGCGGTTTCCCTTCTGCCAATCTCTGACACGGAACAGCTTAGGCAGCCGGCTTTCAAGTGGGGTGGGGAGGGGCATAGGATGGGAGGCGGGGAGGGGAGGGGGAATCTGCAGAATCCAGTCAAACGCTTTGCAAATAATTGGCCTCGCCGAGCCAAAAGATGGATATTGGAACCCCGTTGCGTGACGACGATTATTACGAATTAAATTTCCACTTATTCTCATTAACGGTGGCTGGGAGCAAGCTGGCTCCGAACGCTTCCCATCACCTTGATTAGTACCATTATTTGCAGGGTTTCAATTGTGGGATTAGGTGAGGCAGGGGTCCTGGGGGCTGAGAGAGAGAGAGAGAGGGGAGGGGGGAAATCTTCAAGAGCGAAACAGCCAAACTCTCGAGTGGGGTGGGGAGGGATTTCTGGCTGGCTGTCCCTTTTAAATCCCCCACTTTTTGTTGTTGTTGTTTTAAAGAAAGGCCACAAAGTTGAAGGAAGACACTTGGAGAAAGACAAGCAGAAATGGCAGGAGATTGGAGACGGGTTTTTTTTCACCCTCTAGAAGCTATACTATACTATACCTATTCATTGGCTGACCTTGTTCCCATGCCTCTCCCACTCATGAATATTCTAACAAATCTTCCAATATTTGGAGGGGTGCTACAGAGAGGAGGGAGTGGGGGGGGGGTCAAGCTATTTTCTAAAGCACCCAAAGGCCGGACAAGAAGAAGGGATGGAAACTGAGCAAGGAGAGATTCAACCTTGGAAATAAGGAGGGATTTCCTGACAGTGAGAACAATCAACCCATGGAACAGAAGTTGCATTCAGAAGTTGTGGGAGCTTCATCCCTGGAGGCTTTCAATGGGAGATTGGGCTAGCCTGTGTCAGAAATGGTGTAAGGTCTGCTGCTTGGGTGGGTGCATGGGGTTGGACTAGATGACCTACAAGGTCTCTTCCAACTCTGGTATTCTATACTCAATGGAACAGAAGTTGCATTCAGAAGTTGTGGGAGCTTCATCCCTGGAGGCTTTCAAGGGGAGATTGGAGTGGCCTCTGTCAGAAATGGTGTAGGGTCTCCTGCTTGGGTTGGACTACATCATCTCCAAGGTCCCTTCCAGCTTTATTCTGATTGATTGATTCAACCTAGAAATAAGGAGGAATTTTCTGACGGTGAGAACAATCCACCCATCGAACAAAAGTTGCCTTCGGAAGTTGTGGGAGCTTCATCCCTGGAAGCTTTCAAGAAGAGACAGGACTGCCATTTGTCAGAATTGGTGTAGGGTCTCCTGCTTGGGGGGATGTGGGATTGAACTAGACGGCCTACAAGGTCCCTTCCAACTCTGTTAATTTGTAATCTAATTGGAATGCCTCTGAACAAGATTAAATCTTGCCGTTCTTGCAGCCACCTTCCAGATTGATGAAGCAACAGGTGTGACAGAACATGTCAACAGACATAAGAAAAAGGATGTCATGTACTATATGCTTTTTTTAGATTAACAGAGTTGGAAGGGACCTTGTAGGTCATCCAGTCCAACCCCCCCCCCACTCCCAAGCAGGAGACCCTACACCATTTTTGACAAACTGAAGCCCAGTTTCTTCTTGAGAGCTTCCAGGGATGAAGCTCCCACAACTTCTGAAGGCAACTTTGGTTCCATGGGTTGATTGTCCTCACTGTCAGATGACCTGCAAGGTCCCTTCCAACTCTGCTGTTTTGTTCATTCTGTCTATACTCCCACACCCCATAAAGTTTAACAGCTTTGGCATTAAACACCCTCCAGCGCTAAGCGTTTGCTCTACTCAACACAGCAGCCTCCATCTTTAACCTAGATGCAGGATTCTCTCCTCTGCTTTTTTTTTTAAAAAAATCATAGCCTAAAGCTACATTTCACCATCACAAAGAGGGAGACCCATTAAAACAGTGTGTAAGTCTAGCTGGAGCACGATAATTACGCAGGTGGGAATGGACTTCTCCGACGAGGAGACGCTAACCAGCTAAAGATTTCAAGGCAGAAATATTCCTTGTAAAACCAGGCACGGAATGCTCTAATCTTCACTACCGTTTTGGAACTGGGAGCTTTGGAGCTTTGCTCGCGCACAGTGCTTTTGTGCATGCACAGAGCATCTGTGATGATGCTTGGGTGGGTGGGCGGAGCCTCCTGCTGCTGCCGCTACTGGTTCGTCCCAACCGGGATGAACCGACAGAATACCACTGCTGTAAATGCTTCTTGCTTCAATCTAGACATATGAACATAAGAATAGCCTTGCTGGAACAGGCCACAGCCCATCCAGTCCAGCCTTCTGTCTCCCACAGTGGCTCCCCATTTGCTTCAGGGTCTTCCCAAGCAGATGTCTTCACCTGCTTGGGATTCCCTGCAAACGGCATTGAGAGATATCCTGCCTCTCTCTCCAACCCGGAGGGTGTCCTTAGGCATCCATCATGATAGCCCATTGATACCCTTGTTCTCCATGAACTCCTCTCATCCTTTCTTAAAGGTGTCGAGGCTGACAGCTGTCCCCACTTCTTCTGGCAGGGAGTTCCATAGACCAGGGATCCTCTGGGTGAAAAAGTCCTTCCTCTTATTTGTTTGAGGTCTAGCTATCCAAAGTTTCATGGAGTTGCCCCCTAGTCCTAGTGTTGTGCGATAGGGAAAACAGTTTTTCCTTTTCTACTTTGTCCACACCGTGCATGATTTGATAGACTTCAATCAGGTCACCTCTCAGGCGCCGTCGTTCTAGAGTGAAGAGGCCCAGCCGTTGCAGCCTCAGATGGTAAGGAAGGTGTTCCAGCCCCCTAATCATTCTGGTTGCCCTCCTCTGCACCTTTTCCATCCAGCCAGGATGTTCTTTATCACTAGCAAGAGGAAGCTAATATTTTTTTTAAATAGAAAATGGGCTCCCATACATCTTGAAACTATTCTTGAAACAATAGCAGTGACTGTGAGAGGGATCTTGGAGTCTTAGCGGGCAACCAGTTAAAGATGAGCCAGCAGTGTGCGGCGAGAGCCTAAAAAGCCAATGCAATCCTCAACTGCATTAACAGAGGGATACAAGCAAGATCAAGGGAGGTATTAATACCACTCTATAAAGCCTTAGTAAAACCACACCTAGAGTACTGCGTCCAGTGTTGGTCACCACACTATAAAAAAAGATGTGGAGACTCTAGAAAGAGTGCAGAGAAGAGTAACAGATGATGAGGGGACTGGAGGCTAAAACATATGAAGAACAGTTGCAGGAACTGGGCATGGCTGGTCTAGTGAAGAGAAGGACCAGGGGAGACAGGATAGCAGTCTCCCAATATTTGAGGGGCTACCACAGAGAGGAAGGGGTCCAGCTATTTTCCAAAGTACCTGAAGGCAGAGAAGGAACAATGGAAGGAAATTGACCAAGGGGAGATTCAACCTAGAAACAAGGAGGAACTTTCTGACAATGAGAACAATCAACTGATGGAGCAGAAGTTGCCTTCAGTAGTTATGGGAGCTTCATCACAGAGCAACAAGGATGATGAGGGGACTGGAAACTAAAATGTATGACGAATGTTTGCAGGAAGTGGGCATGGCTGGTCTAGTGAGGAGAAGGACCAGGGGAGACAGGAGAGCATCTTCCAATATTGGAGGAGCTGCCACAGAGAGGAGGGGGTTCAAACTATTCTCCAAAGCACCTGAAGTCCAGACAAGGAACAGTGGATGGAAACTGACCAAGGAGAGATTCAACCTGGAAATAAGGAGGAATTTCCTGACAGTGAGAACAATCAAGCCATGGAATAGAAATTGCCTTCAGAACTTGTGAGAGCTTCATCACTGGGAGCTTTTAAGAAGAGAATGGACAGACATGGGGTAGGGTCTCCTGCTTGGGCACGGATTGGACTAGATGACCTACAAGGTCCCTTCCAGCTCTATTCTGATTGATTGATTCAACCTAGAAATAAGGAGGAATTTTCTGAGCGTGAGAACAATCAACCGATGTTGCCTTCAGAGGTTGTGGGAGCTTCCTCTGTTAATCTGTTAAATTCCCTGGATGCTTCAGTGCGAATAGCAGGACTCATTCTCCACCCAATTAACCGAGGACCCCAAGGGACGTTCAAACATCCTTTTCAGTGTTAAGTTTGATGCCTTGGCAACAGATGCGCAGAAGGAAAAAAATGAATTGACGGGCCCAGCGTGGCGACTTCAAGAGGGCTCAAAAGGTCAGGTAGCTCTTCACAATGGCAAGAGCTTCAGAAGCAGAGTCCAAAATTCAATTTATTAACTATCTTGATTTTTATTTTATTTTTAACCCACTACGTTGGTCCTTACCTAGCATCAGGAAATTCACCCGTTTGTATGTAACAGATTAAACCCAACCGGGTTGTTTCTTAATCTTTCTCCTTTCCTACCTCTCGGGAATTTGGAAAATACTTGAATACAAATGGGAGATCTAGTGTGCACAAATCTATTAAATTTGAGAAGCGATTTGCTCAAAATCTTGAAGACACGAATAAATGTTATCTGCCAGTTCAGCCCCACTCCTTCTTGTGAGAGGGCCTTGGTGCTCCCTGAGCTTGCTTGTCTTCTTGCAATGCTGACGATGTTACCTAGTTGGGTAATGAAATGTCCACAAGAAAATAACCACGTTAGAGAGTACCAAGGTCCCCACAGTCATCCTCCCCCTATCAGGCCTGCAGCCATCTTTTCTTTCGGATCTTTCGCCTTCCCCACTTTCTATTATTCTCCTATGAATTTTCTATGGTGGGAAAATGGGAAAAGGGGGATTGTACGGAGCTAGATGATAGGTAGCCATAACAACATCCTTTCTAGAAAGCCAAGGTCATCTTTTGTCTTTCAACCTCTGCACCCGACGGGAACTGGATGGGTGGAAGCTGCCAGCATGTCAGTGGGAGACTGGACCATGGGATGGACTGGAGGGTGTGGGGGCAAGATCTTGAACTTTCAACTGGGTGGGGCAAACCAGGAAGCTTTCAGATTCGGGTTTCCCCAGATGTGCCAACATGGCTCTCTTAATAATTTGGAACTTTGAGAGATACTTTGCCTTGGACTCTGATTTAATTTTGGATGCTATTTGGAACCCTGCCATTCGCTTCTCTTCCACCCCCCCCCTCCTATTCTTCTCCTTTCCACAGACCCTACTCCTTTCTAGCACTGATGATGTTACCTAGTTGGGTCATGAAACATCTGCAAGCAAGAAACACCAAGGACAATTCATTTCAACCCTGAGCTACAAACATCTCCCTTTATTGTTTGTTGCACGATCGAATCCGTGTAATTTTCTTGGAAAAATCAGCATTTTCCGAGATAGTTTTCATCCTCTTTTTTTTTTTGCTGGTAAAATATTGGACACAGTGTTCTTTGTCACACCCCAGTCCACAATCTTTAAAAGTCTCCTTGTTTTAACCCAGTTACCTAATTTGAATAACCTTTTTGTGGCTAATTTAATTACCCCTGGCCTGCAAACTAACAGACAGCTGTTAGAAAAATGGTTATTGCATTATTAATACGCTTCAATAATTTCCTATTAAAACTATACTGTTAATAATTTTCCCTCCCTGTATTTCTTCCTCCTTAATTAGTCCATTTAAAACTTTGAAGGAATATTCTACCCATGCTAAATGGGAGCGTGGGGGAAATTACATTTTTGATTGAATACTTCTCTGATAGGCCAGCCAGCCAATAAGACGGTTGACTTGTTCATTACTGTCAGGCTTTCTCGCAATCTGTATGGCGATTCCCAGAATATAAATGGAGCTCTCTTTGATACAGACAAGGTGGCTCAGGGGCCAAGACACTGAGCTTGTCGATCAGAAAGGTCAGCAGTTCGGCGGTTCGAATCCCCAGCGCCACGTAACGGAGGGAGCTCCCGTGACTTGTCCCAGCTTCTGCCAACCTAGCAGTTCAAAAGCACGTCAAAAATGCAAGTAGAAAAATAGGCACCACCTTTGGTGGGAAGGGAACAGCGTTCCGTGCGCCTTTGGCATTGAGTCATGCCGGTCACATGACCACGGAGACATCTTCGGACAGTGCTGGCTCTTCGGCTTTGAAACGGAGATGGGCACCGCCCATGGAGGCATCATGGAACGCTGTTATCTTCCCAACAAAGGTGGTCCCTATTTTTCTACTTGCATTATTACATGTTTTCCAACTGTTAGGTTGGCAGAAGCTGGGACAAGCAGTGGGAGCTCACTCCGTTACACGGCGCTAGGGATTCAAACCGCCGAATCGACCGGCTCAGCATCTTAGCCACTGAGCCACCGTGTCCCTCCAAGATCTTTTCATAGGGATGTGTGTTTTTAAGCCAGCCGATCACAAGGACCAAGTGGAATGCCCTTGTGGAAGGATTCGTTGACTTGGAGTTGTGGTCCAGGAGACACCCGAGTGTGAGATTCCCACGCACTTCGGGGAGGCAGGCACGCTAGTCTCCTCCATAAATGGGGAAAGCTCTCCTCTTCGGAGTGTCGTTGTGGTGCTCCGAAGCAGACAGTTCAACATATTGTGGGAGCAGCGCCCTCTGCGCGCATATCCGGAGACTCTCTGTCTGCAGCTCCGACAGGCATATAGTCTCCCTTTGAATTTGTAAACTAGGGCAAGCAGTTTCATATTTGCTTCCTTGAGAAAGCAATTGTGCTTTTTAACGTTTTTGCCATACGCTAAATAGCACTTAGCAATAGCACAGAGTTACATATCACTTCGCGAGGGCTTTTACAACCCTCTCTAAGCGGTTGACAGAGTCAGCCTCTTGCCCCCCACCCCCCGCAACTACCTGGGCTGTCATTTGACCCACCTCGGAAGGACGGAAGGCTGAGTCAACTTTGAGGCTGTCAGCAGAAGTAGCTTGCAATACTGCATTCTAACCACTGCGCCACCCCATGCTCTTAAATACATACATAAAATCAATGCCTTGGTTTCTGTCACTTGGGTAGGACTTGCTGATACGTCCTCCGCCAAAATAAGGGCACCAAATTAGTCCAGTTTGTTCTGACTGAGGCCTCCCAAGAGCAGGAAGCCAGCTCCTGGTTGTCCCGACAAAAACCCCTTTTATTCATTGATTGTGAATTCTGCTCCTTCACATCCAGCAAAGTCTTTCGAGGGAGGATTTACGGACACAGACCTTATCAGGCTTGGAGAGCTGCCAGGCCGATCTCTGCAAAACTTGGCCAGGAGTCTCAGAGAGTCACGAACCAATGAAACGAACTCATGGTCTCCTGCAAACTCCACTCCCCTGTCGCTCCTCTTTTATTCCCTCTGGGAGGAGCCATTCATCATCCACCTGTGGCTTTCCTCCTGAGTCGACCCTTGTCCTTTAGTTGTTCCCTTCGGCTGGCAGCTCTGTGCATGCGCACACTGGGAACAGGCTCCAGCTGTTCCTCTGCCTCACTGATGTCTGACTCCGAAAGCAGCTGAGAACTGGCAGACAGGCCTGGCCCCCTCTCTGCCTCTGACACAGAGCCCTCCTCAGAGCCTTCCCCAGACTCCAGGACTGGCCCACCTTCTTCCCCAACCCTCCTCACTGTCCGACTCTACTGCCAGCTCCACTGGTGGGCCACCACACAGTTCTTGAACTTTCTCCTGGTTAGCAGATGGTTTGCAAAGTGAGCTCTGGGCCTGCTCCGGTTATAAAACCCGCTAATTTGTAAATCGATTGTAATTTCCAGGTAATCTAGAAAGGTGGCCCATTCCTACAATCAGCTTCTTCTCTCTTTTGCCCCAATTAGTGGGCATAAAAGAGGAGAACCCTCTTCGCTTACCCACATTAGTTTATTACATTGATATTATTGGGTGAAGTGCATGAAATTTAAGAAGACCGAAAAAGGGAAAATTGGTGTCTGTGTGTGTGTGAGAAATGCACTGGATGTAGAGTGCTCCACACACTTTCAATTACAATAATGATGTTGATTGTCAGCGCTGCAATTTGGAGAGCTGGGCTCCGCTTAATTTGTTTTGCTTTCCACAACTTTCCTGTGGGTTGGGAAGAGAAGCCTCCAAAGAGGGGGAAAATATCCAACATTATCTGGAGACGGGCCAGCTTTGAAGTTGGGAGGCCATGCTGGAAAGGGTGGCCGATTAGATTGATGTGGAAGGAGAAGGTAAGAGAAACAGATTAGCCATCGGCAGCTCTCGGCTTTAAGAAATCCCCAGGGAGGGATGGGGGAGGTAATAAAGAAGCCAACTTTGACAACCAAGAAAGAAGGGATGAACTATATGTCCTTGAGAAAATATTCAACGAGAGAACAGGGCTGGGAAGGGACCTTGGAGGTCTTCTAGTCCAACCCCCTGCTCAGGCAGGAGACCCTATCTCATTTCAGACAAATGGTTGTACAATAGCAGAGTTGGAAGGGACCTTGGAGGTCTTCTAGTCCAACCCCCTGCCTAGGCAGGAAGCCCTATACCATTTCAGACAAATGGCTATCCAACATCTTCTTGAAGACTTGCAGTGTTGGGGCATTCACCACTTCTGGAGGCAATCAACAAGATTGGTTGTCCAATCTCTTCTTCAAAGCCTCCAGCCACAACTTCTGAAGGCACACCATTCCACTGAGTACTTTATCTGTGATTATAGGATAACAGAATAGGAAGGGGCCTTGAAGGTCATCTAGTCCAACCTCCTGCTCAGGCAAAAAGCTCTGTACCATTTCAGACAAGTGGCTGTCCAATCTCTTCTTAAAAGCCTCCAGGGATGGCGCATCACAATTTCTGAAGGGATGTCATTCTACTGATTACTTCATCTGGGATTATAGGGACAACAGAACTGGAAGGAACCTTAGAGGTCTTCAAGTCCAACCGCCTATTCAAGCAGAAACCTTGAACCATCTCAGACAAATGGCTGTCCAATCTCTTCTTAAAAGCCCCCAGGGAGGGAGCACTCCCAACTTCTGAAGGCACACCATTCCACTGAGTACTTTATCTGTGATTATAGGATAACAGAATGACAGCATTGGAAAAGGCCTTGGAGGTCTTCTAGTCCAACCCCCTGCTCAGGCAGGGAACCCTGCGCCATTTCAGACAAATGGTTATCCAATCTCTTCTTGAAAGCCTCCAGTAATGGAGCACCCACAATTCCATTCCTCTGATTACTTGATCTGCGATTATAGGATAACAGTCCAACCTCCTGCTCAGCGTAACAGAATTGGAAGGGATCTTAGAGGCCTTCTAGTCCAACCCCCTGCTCAGGCAAGAAACCTTACGCCATTTCAGACCAACGATTGCCTAATCTCTCTATGGGAAGACGTGGGGACAGCCCTCCAAAATCAGCAGGCAGCCCTTTGCTGCTTGAACCAACAAAGTGTTTAAGGGATCAATATATCCACGAAGAGATTTGTCATTAATTTCTAAGAATTACCCTTTAATTCCTGTGGCTACCATCTCCCACAAATTAATTCACTGCGCACTCCGCCTCTTGCTCCGTGGGGAGAGTCCAAAGCAATTTAGACGAAACCCACCCCCCTCCCAGGTCAGCAAATTCTCATTTGCACAGACCTTGGCATGGATTTAAATCAAGCGTTAATCGCATCAAAAGGGAGAAAGAAAGAAAGAAAGAAAGAAAGAAAGAAAGAAAGAAAGAAAGAAAGAAAGAAAGAAAGAAAGAAAGAAAGAAAGAAAGAAAGAGATGTGATGGCTTTATCCGAGCTTCTAATCCATCTTCTCAATGGCTGCCTTTAGACAAATGTTTAACTGGGTTCCTGCAACATCTTATTTGTTAGCTTCCTTAAAACGCCCCTGGACCATCAATACACCTGATGGAACACACAAACAAAGATACAAGTCAACAGGCAACAAACTTCACACACACACACAAATTCTGACGTGGAACCAGCTAAGCAGGTCAAGGGGGAACACAAATCACGAGCCTACTTTCTTGGATGCTAGATTTCCCAAGCGCCGGTTGCGCCAAAGGAAAGCTTTAAATGTCCTTTAATTCCTTTGTCAGCAAAGCACTAATAGATCTATTGTCTTGCACGATCTAGGCTGAGACAATGGCGAGATAAAAGTGATCCTTCAAAGCTGGAGTTACACTAGAAATATTCAATTAACGCCGTGCTGGGTTTCACCCCCCCCCCCTTCTCCCTGCTACATTTTCTTTCAAGCAGGCTCAAATGATTTGACAGTAAAGAAATAACTTTCTGTTCCTGTTATTTCGGTTTCCTTTATTCGTGGCTAGTGCTTGTCTCTGGGAATGAAGAGAAGGGGAGCAGGAGAAGCCAAAGAGGTTGCAAACTATATCAAAAATATCATCTCCTTTTATCTAACTTGAAGTCGCGGTGCGTTCTCCCAGGCTCTGCTATTTCCCAATTTGAAAAATGAGATGTCACGAAGAGGGAGGGGAACAGAAGAAAGCCAGAGAGAGTGCAGACCATTGCAGCAAGTCAAGTCAATTTTTTAATTATATTATGGTCATAGACCAGCATACACTGGAGCAACAATTAAACATCCAAAGCCACATTATAACCAAGTCCAGAGAGAATGCAGACCATTGCAGCAAGCCCATTCCATTCCAGCCCAGCCCTGCCCAGCCAACTCAACTCAACTCAAATCAACTCCATTTTTATGAGAGAGAGAGAGATGAGGGAAGGAGAGGGAGAGAGAAAGATGGGGGGAGAGAGATGGGGAAAAGAGAGAGATGGGGAGAGAGAGAGGGAGAGGGAGGGAGAAGGAGAGAGAGGGGGAGAGAGGGAGGAATGGGGAGAGAGACACAGGGAGGCAGGGAGAGAGGGAGGGAGAGGCAGAGAGAAAGATGGAGGGACAGAGATGGGAAAGAGAGAGATGGGGAAGAGATGGGGAGAGAAATGGGGAGAGAGAGATGGGGAGAGAGAGAGAGAGAGGGAGGGAGAGGGAGAGAGACCGAGAGAGCTCCTCAACCTTCCAACATTGCCCATCTCTGCTGTACAAACCCACACTCCAGATGTTGCAGCTGCATATAAGCGTATAAAAAGTTAAGTCTCAGGATACTGTAATTTTGTTACTATTGCCTCTCAAAACACGCCTATTGAGTGATTTGTTTCCTTTTATGGCTAAAGTACTTGGAGTCTGCCATCTGTCAGCCGGTAGAAGACAAGCAAACCTTACTAATTTTTATTACCGATGGACGGAAATGGGGGGCTATTATCCAACTACTGTATTGCTGGAAAAAAAAGGGACAGAATTTCGAGGAATCGCATCTTCCCTCCTTCAACCTCACTCTTTGAAAGGGGAGCCAACTGTCCCAGGCCAAATTTCAACCAAGCATGAGCCAATGTTTGTCCTGCTCTATTTTTTATTTGGAATATAGCCTCCCAATACTTGAGGGTCTGCCACAGAGAGGAGGGGATCAAGCTATTTGCCAAAGTACCCGAAGGCCAGACGAGGAATAATAGATGGAAACTGTCCAAGGAGAGATTCAACCTAGAAATAAGGAGAAAGTTTCTTGACGATGAGAACAATCGACCAGTGAAACAGAAGTTGCCTTCAGACGTTGTGAGAGCTTCATCACTTGAGGCTTTCAAGAAGAGACTGGACCTACAAGGTCCCTTCCGACTCTGTAAATCTGTAAAGGATAGTGAGACTCTAGAAAGAGCGCAGAGAAGAGCAACCAGGATGATGAGGGGACTGGAGACTAAAACATATGAAGAACGGTTGCAGGAACTGGCCATGGCTAGTCTAGTGAAGAGAAGGACCAGGGGAGACAGGAGAGCAGTGCTGCAATATTTGAGGGGCTGCCCCAGAGAGGAAGGGGTCAAGCTATTCTCCAAAGCACCTGAAGGCCAGACAAGGAATACTGGATGGAAACTGTCCAAGGAGAGATTCAACCTAGAAATAAGGAGGAACTTTCTGACAGTGAGAGCAATCAACCCATGGAACAGAAGTTGCCTTCAGAAGTTCATCCCTGGAGGCTTTCAAGAAGAGACAAGACAGCCATCTGTCGGGGATGGTGTAGGGTCTCCTGCTTGGCTGGGGGGGGTTGGACTAGATGACCTACAAGGTCCCTTCCAACTCTGTTCATCTGTAATCTGATTGGTGCACACCTCTTGCTCAGGAACTGCATCCCAGGTGATTGTCATTGTATCAACCAAGCATAATGACCAACAAGGTCATGACTTGGGAGCTATGAAAACAAGAGAGGTTCTGCTTGCACCTGGCAACCAGCCATTCTATTTTGTTCTGCTCTTTTTTTTGGTGTGTGTGGGGAGGGACATTGTCTGTGTCAGCCCTCAGGAAAATATTTGGCAAGATGATTGGCCTTAAAATGAGAGGCTGGTTGAAGCAGCACAATGGAGTAAGCAAGCCAAGTCCCTTGGCTATGGAAAGAATTGACGGGCGTCAGCTGGATTTGAAGTCAACCTCTGGAGGAGGCCAAATGTACATCCAACTGAGGAACATAGGTGATTTATCTCCAGAAGGCTGACAGGTCATTGGCTGCAAGTCACCTCTGAGCCATACTGACTTCTTGCTTTCTTCGATGCTTCTTTATCTCAGGAGGCCAAATCAAGGACACTGACAAGCCCTAGGCCAGTTTTCTCTATTTCGCCTCCCAAGTTACCCAAACAACTCGTATTTCACCAGTGCTCGTGTCTTCTCTCGCTCTCCTTTTTGAAACTGATTTCAGAAAGAGTGAGAAAGAAGGGAGTAATTGGCTGCATTGAAGTTCTTCCAAACAGTTCAACATAAGGCTGGCTCGAAAGGCGTGCCTCCTCCTAACCATACCGACGGGCTCTGAATCCAATGGCGATGCCCCTTTTGCTCTGTGGATTCATGGAGAGCTAACCCTAACCCTAAGTGGAATTTTCCCCAATGGGATTTTCCCATGTATTTTGTCAAGGAATGTACATAAGGCCGACTCGAAAGGCGTGGCCCCTCCTAACAATACCGACTGGCTCCGAATCCATCGGCGATGTCCATTTTGCTCTGCGGATTCATGGAGAGCTAACCCTAACCCTAAGTGGAATTTTCCCCAATGGGATTTTCCCATGTATTTTGCCAGGAAACGTACATAAGGCCGACCCGAAAGGCGTGGCCCCTCCTAACAATACCGACTGGCTCCGAATCTAACGGTGATGTCCGTTTTGCTCTGCGGATTCATGGAGAGTCAACCCTAACCCTAAGTGGAATTTTCCCCAATGGGATTTTCCCATGTATTTTGCCAGGGAATGTACAGAAGGCCGGCTGAAAAGGCGTGCTCCCTTCTCACCATACCGACGGGCTCCGAATCCAATGGCGAAGTCTGTTTTGCTCTGAGAATTCTTGGAGAACTAACCCACATGGTCCTGTTAGCACATTCGAGAACACACTGAACCATGGCCCGCCTTTAAACATAAAATAAAAATGAAACCACTTGGCCAATGCTTCCAGCTTCAACAATGGGTGTGGGAGGAATTTGCTCCTCGAGTGGTACTAAAAGCAGATCCTTGTTCGTCCCAGCTGCCCTCTGAGTGAACATCAAAGCTCTCCTCCCAATATCTTCATTAAGATATGAAGGCTGTGGCATGACCTCTATTTTAGAGAGCTTATAAAAGCGTCTTCAGCAGAAGACGCTTAGCAATCTTCCTCCATTAAACTCTAGGGAAAGAATGACCCTCTGGGCAAAGGTGCTGGGCTAATCAGAGGTCTGGAGGAACACAAAAAGACTTCCAGTCATGGTATTATTATTATTATTATTATTATTATTTTTAAAAAGAAAGAAATTAGAAGAGGGCCATTAGAACATCACACGTGAAAGAATAAGCTTGCCCTGGAAGTTGAGGTGTCCTGACTCTGAAGGAGAATGATCTAGTTCATAATACAGGCGACGGGAGAAGAATCCTGAGGCTCCAAGAAGAACGGTTAAACATTGAAGAGTTTGGTCAAAGGTTCTTAACGTTGACTGTTCAACATTGGAAGAGTTATTTTGAGCCTCCAGAGTGAGGCAGAAGAAGGAACTGCTTTAGAATTCAGCTTTACACAATGTCCATTTGTCTGAAGTGGTGTAGGGTTTCCTGGCTAAGCAGGGGGTTGCACTAGAAGACCTTCTAGTCTATTGTATTCTGAATTATATTCTATTCTGAATCCTATCCTATCCTATCCTTGTCTAGTCTAGTCTTATTCTATTCTATTCTTATTCCATTCCATTCTAGTCATCTAGTCCAGTCCTTATTCTATTCTATTCTATTCTATTCTATTCTATTCCACTCCACTCCACTCCACTCCACTCTAGTTGTCTAGTCCTGTCCAGTCCTTATTCTATTCTATTCCATTCCATATTCTATTCCATTCCATTCCATTCCATTCTATTCTACTCTAATCCACTCCACTCCACTTTGCTCCACTCCATTCTAGTTGTGTAGGCCAGGCCAGGCCTTATTCCATTCCATTCCATTCCATTCCACTCCACTTCGCTCCACTCCATTCTAGCTGTGTAGGCCAGGCCAGGCCTTATTCCATTCCATTCCATTCCACTCCACTCCACTTCGCTCCACTCCATTCTAGCTGTGTAGGCCAGGCCAGGCCTTATTCCATTCCATTCCATTCCACTCCACTCCACTTCGCTCCACTCCATTCTAGCTGTGTAGGCCAGGCCAGGCCTTATTCCATTCCATTCCACTCCACTCCACTTTGCTCCACTCCATTCTAGTTGTGTAGGCCAGGCCAGGCCTTATTCCATTCCATTCCACTCCACTCCACTTTGCTCCACTCCATTCTAGTTGTGTAGGCCAGGCCAGGCCTTATTCCCTTCCCTTCCCTTCCATTCCATTCTATTCTATTCTTGGAGTCTCTCTTCTAACACGTTCCTTTCCCTTATTTCAAAGCCATTTGAGATGAGGTCGACCACCAACCGTTCTGGCTGCTATCTCCATAAATAAATGTTCAATCTGCGAAACCTTGCCCTGTATTTTACTTAACATCTTCCCTTCGTTTTCTTGCCCTTTATATATATATATATATTTTGCCGCACGTGCGCTTTTTCTAAAATATTAATTCATCAGCCTTCCTTTCAAAAGATGCCACCTCGGCAGCCTTGGCTGGAGGAAGAAATAACTACCAAAATGCTAAAGCGATACATTTCTCCCCTCTTTCTGCTGTATCCATTCTTTTTGTTCCCCCCCCCTCCTCCTCCTCCTCCTTCCTTTTGTGTCTTTTATAGTCTCTGCCTCAACAAACAGCGGATCTTATACTTTATCCGGAGTTCTAAGGAAGAAATGGCGAACAGAAGGCAGCTAAAAACAGAACGAAGAGCTGGGAAGAATGAAGAGCTGGAGAAGAGGCTGGCTCTTTGTAATTCCCCTCCAAGCAAGGAGAGGACTTGAGATTGCCCACAAGCGCTCCAGACCATTACCAAGAAAGCTTCGACGAAGTAATAGCCGTCTTGTTCAAATCATGGCTGATGGCTCTTCGTTCACAGACTTCCTTTTCTAACCTAGCACTGATGGCGTTGCCTAGTTGGGTAATGAAACATCTGCAAGAAAACAACCAAGCTCCGAGAGCACCAAGGACCCTCCCCATGATCTTCCTCCTCCCTGCAAACGCCACGCCCTTCTAGCACTGATGGGGTTGCCTAGTTGGGTAATGAAACGTCTGCAAGAAAGCAACCAAGCTCAGAGAGCACCAAGGACCCTCCCCATGATCTTCCTCCTCCCTGCAAACACCACGCCCTTCTAGCACTGATGGCGTTGCCTAGTTGGGTAATGAAACGTCTGCAAGAAAACAACCAAGCTCAGAGAGCACCAAGGACCCTCCCCATGATCTTCCTCCTCCCTGCAAACACCACGCCCTTCTAGCACTGATGGAGTTGCCTAGTTGGGTAATGAAACGTCTGCAAGAAAGCAACTAAGCTCAGAGAGCACCAAGGACCCTCCCCATGATCTTCCTCCTCCCTGCAAACACCACGCCCTTCTAGCACTGATGGAGTTGCCTAGTTGGGTAATGAAACGTCTGCAAGAAAGCAACTAAGCTCAGAGAGCACCAAGGACCCTCCCCATGATCTTCCTCCTCCCTGCAAACGCCACGCCCTTCTAGCACTGATGGAGTTGCCTAGTTGGGTAATGAAACGTCTGCAAGAAAACAACCAAGCTCAGAGAGCACCAAGGACCCTCCCCATGATCTTCCTCCTCCCTGCAAACACCACGCCCTTCTAGCACTGATGGCGTTGCCTAGTTGGGTAATGAAACGTCTGCAAGAAAACAACCAAGCTCAGAGAGCACCAAGGACCCTCCCCATGATCTTCCTCCTCCCTGCAAACACCACGCCCTTCTAGCACTGATGGCGTTGCCTAGTTGGGTAATGAAACGTCTGCAAGAAAACAACCAAGCTCAGAGAGCACCAAGGACCCTCCCCATGATCTTCCTCCTCCCTGCAAACACCACGCCCTTCTAGCACTGATGGAGTTGCCTAGTTGGGTAATGAAACGTCTGCAAGAAAGCAACTAAGCTCAGAGAGCACCAAGGACCCCAACGTTGTTGCTCTCCTCCTCCTGAAAAGTACAGTTTTCAAAGGGTATAGAAATGCTAAGATCCAGGCTGAGGCCTATACGACGGCTACAAAAAAGACAGTTGCAATTGTGATTATTTTTATGGTGATGATGATGATGGAGGAGGAGTAGGGAAGGGGGTGGAGGTGGTGGTGGTGGTGAAGGAGGAGGAGGAGGAGGAGGAGGAGGAGAACAAGAAGAAGAAGAAGAAGAAGAAGAAGAAGAAGAAGAAGAAGAAGAAGAAGAGGAGGAGGAGGAGGAGGAGGAGGAGGAGGAGGAGGAGGAGGAGGGGAGGAGGAGGAGGAGGAGAAGAGGAGGAGGAAGAGGAGGAAGAGGAAGAAGAAGGAGGAGGAAGAAGGAGAAGGAGAAGGAGAAGGAGAAGAAGAAGAAGAAGAAGAAGAAGAAGAAGAAGAAGAAGAAGAAGAAGAAGAAGAAGAGGAGGAGGAGGAGGAGGAGGAGGAGGAGGAGGAGGAGGAGGAGGGGAGGAGGAGGAGGAGGAGAAGAGGAGGAGGAAGAGGAGGAAGAGGAAGAAGAAGGAGGAGGAAGAAGGAGAAGGAGAAGGAGAAGGAGAAGAAGAAGAAGAAGAAGAAGAAGAAGAAGAAGAAGAAGAAGAAGAAGAAGAAGAAATAATGCTGTGCCAGGAAAAGCAGCCCACGTTCTAATGCTAACATTGGATCAGTCTTTCGTTCCTGAGATATTTGTAGAAGCATCCATAATTTCACATCAAATATTTATCCCTACATTTATTAAATTCTGAATAATTCAGCACTTGCTGCATGTCGCACAGAGGCTCCATTAAGCCTTCTCAACTGACTGTATCTAGATCTCCTACTCAGGCCTTCTAAAATCAGGGTGTTCTTGAGAAGGAGATGTTTTTCCATTATTTGGAGAACGTTTTTGGGAAGAAACTATGTCTTCGCTCATGACATTTGGTTAGTTACCCCTTTGATGAATCAGGTCTACTTTTCCGTTGGGGAAATTCACCCTTATGTGCATTACGGAGTGAAGAAAGCTGACCTCAGTCTAAAGTAGAAAATCTAAATTATTTCCTGAGATTCCTAAACCTTCCACACGTTTCCAGAGCAGCTAAAGGTCTTTTCAGTTCAAGGGCCACCAACCTTTTTGGATCTCAGGGACCACTCAATTCGTAATTTTAAATCCCGCGGACCACTAATATGATCGGCCTAATGACCGGCTGGGGGGCGTGGCTAGGTGGTCATGTGACTGGGTGGGTGTGTTACTCACATCGAGGGGCGCCTTGCCAGCCTCTACTCGCCACTCCTCACCTGCCCGCCTGGGCTCCTGAGGGCCCCCACAGGCAGCCGCGGCTGGAGCTAAGCAGCCCCCAGGAGAAAGAGTTGGCAAACAGCTCAGTCGGATCTGACCGAGAAGGAGGATCAGCAGGAGCACCTCACTGAGGACTAGAAGCATGGGCTTTCCAAGCAGAGGGAAGACCTGCAGGAGTGCAAGGCCAGGTTACCTGCGCCTGGAGGCTCAGCGGGCTGAGATAGTCAGCCAGTTCCAGGCCAGGATGCAGTCCCACTGGAACGAGGCCCTCCGGCTCTTCACCACCAGCGGCTCTTCCCTCCAGCCTCCGCCCAAAGCCCCCCACCAGGAGGCCGAAGCAGACCCCAAGTGGGAATTTGTGCCCCCCACAAAAACACCCCAAAGGGGAAGACTCTCTGCAGCAACACAAGCGTCCATTGCACGTATCCATCCCAGGGGCTGCAGTTTGAGGACCCCTGATTGAGTGCAATATCAAAAATGCAAATCATTTTTCTCCAGACCACCAAATTTTTTCCACGGGCCCCCAGTTGGGGACCGCTGTCCTAACTGAGTGGACATTCGCACGAATGCAAAAGAGCATCCAAAGAGCTGAGCCAATAAAACCTGGTTTGTTTTCCATGCAGCCAGAGAAACGTACAGTTCAAGCCCTGAGCTGGGAGGCTGACCACAGAGCCCGAGACCTTTCCGACACCAAGAGTTGAAAGAGGATCTTCTTACCTGACGTCTGCTGGATCTTCCGTCACAAGGACGTCCGTCTTGCAGCTGGCCAACGGATTGATGGAAAGCTCCACGGGAGGAACCACAAAACTTTTACTCACAGGAAGCCAAAGGCCTTGGCCCAGGCTGTAGGTAGACCTTCAAAAAAGAAGACACATGAGAGCAGAAGACCCCCAAAACCCCCAATGCTGGTTTGAGAACTTTGGGCTTTCTGGTTCCAAGACTCTGGAAACTATCATGTAAAAGTTCCCCTTGCACATCTGTGCTGGTCGTTCCTGACTCTAGGGGGCAGTGCTCATCTCCGTTTCAAAGCCCAAGAGCCAGCTCTGTCCGAAGATGTCTCCGTGGTCATGTGGCCGGCAAGACTCAATGCCGAATGTGCAGGGAACGCTGTTCCCTTCCCACCAAAGGTGGCTCCCTATTTTTCTCCTTGCATTTTCGACGTGCTTTCGAACTTCGAGAAGCTGGGACAAGTAACTGGCCAGATGCCTTTCTGGTCGCCAGGGCGGAGTTTTGTCCAGCAGATCTATTCTCGTTGTGTCCAGAGAGAGAACTACCTGCCGCCACCTAGGATTGAACCCCCAGCCTCCTGATTGAATTCCACCTCTAGGCTGCCTCACCACTCGCCAAGGACTCCACAATGACCTCTAAAATCGAACTGCCCCCCCTCAAAACCAAGAAAGGACAGACCGACAGCAAACCTTTGGCCAACTTACGAGATCGGCCAGGACGCTGGCCACCGGCCAGGACGCTCCCATAGAGAGGGTCTCCTCATGGTGCCGCCGGCTAGACAATGTCAACTGGCGACACCCATGGGGAGAGCCTTCTCCGTGGGAGCCCCTGTCCTCTGGAACGAATGGCCCCCGGAATTAACTAGCCCTAACCTTCCACCGTGCTCTCCAAACCTTTTTTTTCCAACAAGCCGGGCTGGCATAAAACATGATTTTTAAATTACAAATTTTTATTAATGTTAATCAGGGTTGGTTGGAGTTTTTTTCATTGTTAGGCCAAATTGTTTAATACGTCTTTTAAAAAACTTTTAAAACTTTTATATATTTGTCTTTATTCCTGGCTGTACACCGCCCTGAGTCCTTCGGGAGTAGGGTGGTATAAAAAACCAATAAAACCAAACCAAACCAAACTTAAAACCAAATCGATTGCATGACTCACCTAAGGATTTTCTCTGGCGCTTGTTCTCCGGTCACCAAATCATAACCTCTTTCCAAAGTTGTGTACGGCCAAGGACTGGGGGAAAACAAAGCCAGAAAACAGTCATTATTATCCACGGAAAGGGTTGGAATGTAGAAACAAGAGCCAGCTTGAAAGAAATCCATTTCCTTTTTTAATAACAACATTACTCAACGCTGTATCATTTTCTCATCTTCGGCCCAAAACAGCTTATCATCCTTTCTTCTTTTCCTTCCCCCCCATATAATTATGCTATTTATTTATGGCATTCTAATGCATTGGCAACTTATCTATATTTAATTATATTTATTGTCCTGCGCCGGCCTCGTGGCTCTTGCGGATTGATTGATATATTAAGATGATATTGAAGTAACGATTCGAAAGCCAGGCGTGCTTGTCGCTGTTTATGGCTTCTGGAGGCTTCAGAATTGACCTTGTGCAAAGCATCGGGCCGTGTAAATCAGAGGGCTTGTAGGAGGCATTCCAATCGGCCCTTTGCTGGCAAGCTGGAGCAGCATAGCATTGAAACCAAGATTCCTGGCTTGCAAACTTCGCCTACTAGCTTTGAGGCAGAGGCCCCCATCGCGTAATTCCTTCACTCCAGAAACTTTAATAAATGCTCGTTTAATGCATTATTCATACAGAAATCTCCTTCTGGAGAAGGAAGTTTGAGGGAGTCAAACCGAGGCTCACACCCTTGCAAAAGCACCCAAAGGCGAAGGTAAAAGGCTCCCCTCGCACATATGTGCTAGTCGTTCCCGACTCTAGGGGGCGGTGCTCATCTCCGTTTCAACGCTGAAGAGCCAGCGCTGTCCGAAGACGTCTCCGTGGTCATGTGGCCGGCATGACTCAACACCGAAGGCGCACGAAACGCTGTTCCCTTCCCACCAAAGGGGGTCCCTATTTTCCCACTTGCATTTTTGACGTGTTTTCGAACTACTAGGTTGGCAGAAGCTGGGACGAGTCACGGGAGCTCCCTCCGTTACGCCGCACTGGGGATTCGAACCGCTGAACTGCCAACCTTTCTGATCGACAAGCTGAGCGTCTTAGCCCCTGAGCGATCACATCCCTCATATATTATTAGGAAAAAGGAAAAAAAAGCTGTGGTTTGGTGTGAATGGCTTATTTTACTTGAGGGGCAAATAACATGGGCTTTGTTATTTGTTAACTAACATAGTTAGTTTGCATTTTAATCTGATTTATATTATTTCTTTTAAACTGATGTTCAAGATTTATTAGCTTTTAACATTGCTCAACGGATAAACAAGTTGGAGACTAGCTCCAGATAAAAAAAAGTTTGTGAGTACAATTTGGGGTCTGGCTGATCTGTGGGAACCCTAAACAACCTTTCTCCTTAGAATTTATTCCCTTTCAGATCTCATTTTAATAAACATGCATGCTGTTAACCTGTCCAATCAACTTTCCTCTTTCAGGTTTCTTTGTTATGTTAACTACAAAAGGGCCTGTAAGCTAAAGATCGGGGTTCCCTCTTTGAATGAGGAATCCCTTTTGACTGACTAGTTAGGATATGTATCTTATGTTGGGTTGACAATATATATAAGCCAGTATTCTTAAAGAGTATATGTAGCTTTAAGAACTATGTTGAATTCTGATTGGCTGTGCTTCTCAGTTCTACCATATAAGGAAGCTCAGAAACACAGTTCATTCCCTTTTCGATTCCCTTTGATTCCTGTGCTTATTTGGAGAGCAGGTGGTGCACCTGGTTGAACATGGAATTCTTCCGCTTAGTAATTCCATCAATTCTGGTCCCCTTGGAAAAAAGATGCTGCTTTAATGCTGTCCTTCCTGGCTTGCCAATTTTCCTTGGAGGTTGCCACCCTGCCCCCACAAGTCCCTGGCATGCTCACCCTTCGCTGTGTTCCCAGGTGTTGCGGATACACAGGTGTCGATGCACAGGATCGGGGGCGTATCCTGCGTGGCAGCTGCATTCACCTGGAAAGAAGAGCAGAGCTCAAATGTTCAACTCCGTATGGCGTTTGCCATCCACAGTTGTTCAGGTAACCCTCAACCAAGCTCCCACCAAGTTGTTGTTGTTAATTTGCATGTGTGACACAGCCAAAGCACAGGGAGTTCCCCAACTTACAACAGAACAGAACAGAACAGAACAGAACAGAACAGAATAGAATAGAATAGAATAACAGAGCTTGAAGGGACCTTGGCGACTGGACTGCCATCTGTCAGAAATGGTGTAGGGTCTCCAGCCTGGGCAGGAGGTTGGACTAGATGAACTACAAGGTCCCTTCCAACTCTGTTAACCTGTTAACCCATTAAGGGGTTGGACTAGAAGACCTCCAAGGTCCCTTCCGACTCTGTTAACCTCTTAAGGGGTTGGACTAGAAGACTTCCAAGGTCCCTTCTGACTCTGACAATCTGTTAACCTGTTAAGGGGTTGGACTAGAAGACTTCCAAGGTCCCTTCTGACTCTGACAATCTGTTAACCCATTAAGGGGTTGGACTAGAAGACCTCCAAGGTCCCTTCCGATTCTGTTAACCTCTTAAGGGGTTGGACTAGAAGACTTCCAAGGTCTCTTCTGACTCTGACAATCTGTTAACCTGTTAAGGGGTTGGACTAGAAGACCTCCAAGGTTTCTTCCAACTCTGTTAATCTGTTAAATGGTTGGATTAGATGACCTCCAAAGCCGCTTCCAACTCTGTCCATCTGTTAACTTATTAAGGGGTTGGAGTAGAAGACCTCCAAGGTCCCTTCCAACTCTGTTAATCTGTGAACCTGTTAAGGGGACTAGAAGACCTCCAAGGTCCCTTTCAACTCTGTTAATCTGTTAACCTGTTAAGGGGTTGGACTAGAAGACCTCCAACTGCGTTGTTCTGTATAGTCGGAACTGAAGAAGCTTCTTGGACGAGAAGCAAAACGCCTCCAAGGGAACCCAAATTCCAGCTGCCCTTTTGAAACATGCCTATTTGAAAGCAAATCGATGGGTGGAAGCCCACCCTGTTTTCCATTACGAAAAGGGAAATAGGTGACCCCTGCCCACTCATAAAAAATGCAGTCCAAAGCCATCCTTCCTCATTTCTCATTCCCTCTTTCTTCTTTGGCCAGCTGCTTTTCAGATTGATCCTGTGCTTTGCAAAAATATATACATATCCCCAAGCAAGGAGGGGAAAAAGAGAGAGGGAAATAATAAAAGATTAATTGGATTTGTTCATCCAGAAAACTTTGAAAGCCAGTGTTGATTTTTCTTCCCCGCTTCCGGCAGGCACCTTTCACTAACAGGAGGAGAGTTTTAAGCACAGCTGTATTGGGGGGTATATTGTGTTTTTTTTAAAATCCCAGATGTTCATTTTGATACCTCCTCCCTTCAGGTTAATAAGGGAAATAAGAGCAAACTCTCTCCAGCAGGAACACCCAGATAAGGAAGGATTAACCCCAGACAAATGAAGAAGCAGTAACCCCCATCCCCATCACTAACACTGGCAGAGGAAGCTACTGTATGTAAATAGTAAAATCCACTCCCTTCTAGCATGGTTGATGTTGCCTAGTTGGGTCATGAAACGTCAGCAAGAAAACAACCAAGCTCAGAGAGCATTAAAAACCCCACGGTTATCCTCCTCGTCCTCCTCCAAATCCAAAGTCCCTCCTAGCACTGATGATGTTATCTAGATGGGCAATAAAATGTCTGCAAGAAAACCACCGTTCAGTGATAATCAAGGACCCATAGTCGTTGTCCTCCTCCTCCTCCTCCTCCTCCTCCTCTTCCTCCTCCTCTATTTTCCTGCTCTCCACCAATGATGTTACCCAGTTGGGTCACGAAATGTCTGAAAGAGAACCACCAAGTTCAGAGATCATCAAGGACCTGTCCTCCTCCTCCTCCTCCTCCTCCTCCTCCTCCTCCTCCTCCTCCTCCTCCTCCTCCTCCTCTATTTTCCTGCTCTCCACAAATGATGTTACCCAGTTGGGTCACGAAATGTCTGAAAGAGAACCACCAAGTTCAGAGATCATCAAGGACCCCTCCTCCTCCTCCTCCTCCTCCTCCTCCTCCTCCTCCTCCTCCTCCTCCTCCTCCTCCTCCTCCTCCTCCTCCTCTATTTTCCTGCGCTCCACAAATGATGTTACCCAGTTGGGTCATGCAAGAGAACCACCAAGCACAGGTCCAAGGAGCCCACAGTTCAACCCTGAGCTACAACTAGTCCTTTCTATTGATATTCATCTCCGTCTATTCGCGTCCGCATATTCTTAGGGTTTTCAGTTCTTTCCAAGAAAAGGTCTGGAGCTGAAATAAACAAACAGGCTGTAAATAAGGCCGGTGACAAAAGCCAAGCAAAAAATCAGGAAAGGAGGGGAAATCAATGCATCTCACACACACACACATTAAAAAAAAAAAACCGTGGAAAAGGAAAGGAACATATTTCATTTCCTCAGCGTGTACATGGAGGGGCGGGAGTGCAAACTCTATCAATTGCAGATGTGCACAGAGGGGGAAAAGTCGATGTTTCTCATCGTGGTGATATTCATCCAAAGAAATGAATATGCCTATTTGTAGCAACTATCAAGAGAACTCTGTTCTATTTTATATTCCCTTCCTGATTCTGTTCTGTTCTGTTCGGTTCTATTCTCTATTCATTCCATTCCATTCCCTACCCTACCCTATTCTATTTTATTCTATTCTATTTATTCCACTCCACGCCACTCCATTCCATTCTCTTCCCTTCCACTCCCTCTTCTCTTCTCTTCTCTTCCCTCAACCTCCCCTCACCTCCCTTCCATCTTCCATTCCATTCCATTACTCTACTCTACTCTACTCTATTCTAATTCTACTCTATTCCTTATTCTATTCTATTCTATTCTATTCTATTCTATTCTATTCTATTCTATTCTATTTATTCCACTCCACTCCCTTCCCTTCCCTTCCACTCCATCTTCTCTTCTCTTCTCTTCTCTCCTCTCGTCTCCTCTCCTCTCCCCTCTCCTC
Source organism: Rhabdophis nuchalis (assembly GCA_039707465.1). Taxonomy (NCBI): domain Eukaryota; kingdom Metazoa; phylum Chordata; class Lepidosauria; order Squamata; family Natricidae; genus Rhabdophis; species Rhabdophis nuchalis. Next base: position 12,508,395 of record CM077652.1, on the reverse strand, counting down.
TCCTCTCCTCTCCTCTTCCCTTCCCTTCCCTTCCATCTTCTATTCCATTCCATTCCATTACTCTACTTACTCTACTCTACTCTACTCTACTCTAATTCTATTCTACTCTACTCTATTCCTTATTCTATTCTACTCTACTCTACTCCTTATTCTATTCCATTCCATTCCATTCTCTATTCCATTCCATCTATTCCATTACTCTACTCTGTTCTATTCCCTAGTCTATTCTATTCTACCCTGTCCCACCCCATTCTTCTGTTCTGTTTGGTTCTGTTCCATCCCTATTCCCTATTCTATTCTATTCTATCCTATTCTATTCTATTCTATCCCATCCCAATTCTCTATTATTCTGTGTTCTATTCTGTTCTATTCCCTCTCTCCCTAACTCTCTCTCTCTCTCTCTCGCATATACAAAGCAACTACGCAATGCGTAGCCTCAGGAATTTCCAAGGTCTGTTTCACCCTGTTAATAACAGACTGATGCAGCCGTGCATGTTAAATAACTCTTCATCAAAACTAACAAAGATTGCCATTTTTTTTTAAATGCATTGGCTGTAAATAAATAATTCACACACAATTCGTTAAGGTAACCCTGATGCAGCATATCGCCGGAATGCAAAGTTAGAAATTAAAATGATTAAAAATTAGAAAACAAACAGTCCATCTCTGACTTACGACTCCCACGGAGTCCAACATTTCTGTTGTTAAGGGAGACATTTATTCGTTCAGTGAGTTTTGCCCCACAGTGGTCAGGTGAAACACGGTAGTTCTTAATTGAGTAGCACGGCCATTAAGTGAATCTGGTTTCCACATTGACTTTGCTTGTCAGAAGGTTGCAACAGGGGATCATGTGACTGGACTTGGTCATAAAAGTGAGTCCATCACCAAGCATCCAAATGAAAGTCAGGTTGTTGTGTGGATGCTTCAACCGTCATAAGTGTGAAAAAACGGGCATACGTTACTTTTTTCAGTGCTTCGGTCACTAAACAAGACCTTTTTTTGCAAGTTGAGGTCTACCAATGTGACATTGAGAAATATATAAATATAATTATGTACATAAATAGTAACATTTCTCAGCGGCAAACCTCCCCAGTTGAGAAATAGTTCAAAGAGGAGAACCTTCTCCTGCCTTTTTTGCTGGGCACCCATGTTGTCTCCGTTGGGGAAATCTAACACAACATGGCAAAAACAAGACTATGATCAAAGGACCTTCAAAAAGACTGAAAAGACTTTTCTCTGCTTGCCTGCAGAAGTTGTGAATGCTCCAACACTGGACGTTTTTAAGAAGATGTTGGACAACCATTTGTTTGAAGTGGTGTAGGGTTTCCTGCTTAAACAGGAGGTTGGACTAGAAGACCTCCAAGGTCCCTTCCAACTCTGTCATTCTATTCTATTCTATTCTATTCTATTCTACTCTACTCTATTCTATTCTAATCTCCATTCCATCTTCTCTTCTCTTCTACTCTACTCTACTCTAGTCTACTCTACTCTACTCTACTCTACTCTACTCTATTATATTCTTATCTCCATTCCATCCTCTCTTCTCTTCTCTTCTCTTCTCTTCTCTTCTACTCTACTCTACTCTATTCTATTTTTATTTTAGGAAATTTATAATGCCGACTATTTGCACATGGCGACTCCAGGTGGCTTACAGGAATATCAAAACGATAAAGTCACATAGAAAACCATAAAACCAATAAAAGAGAATAGCCCTATAAGAAATTAATCATGCAATATTATAGCCTTATAATAAATGTGCAGAATAATATAATAACCCCCAGCCCAGCGATAACGAGCAATTTAATGGGCTCCATCCTGCTGTGCCAGCGCCGTCCAAAGACGTCTCCGGGGTCATGTGGCCGGCATGACTCAACGCCAAAGGCGCACGGACCGCTGTCCCCTTCCCACCAAAGGTGGCTCCTATTTTCCTACTTGCATTTTTTAACGTGCTTTCGAACCGCTCGGTTGGCAGAAGCTGGGACGAGTCACGGGAGCTCCCTCCGTTACGCGGCGCCGGGGATTCGAACGGCCGACTTTTCTGATCGACGCCGCCTTAGCCCCTGAGCCACCGCTAATGGCATGCTAAATTGCAAGAGCTCTTTCACAAAATATTCCCACATCTTAAACATGTCTTGATATTAAAAGATTAAATGTCTGGGGGGGATTTCGTCCCGGCGACACCCCCCAGACCTGATTTACGAGCTGCTAGGAGCTGCTAGCTTTCTGATTCATGGGCCCGGGTTTCCAAAGGTAACCTTTCCAGCAAAGGAAATAACGGTGGGGTGGGAGGTGGGATTTAGGGTAGGTGGGAGGAAAGGAGAAACAGGGGAAGGAATGACTTGGCAGGAAGGCATATGTCTTGGCTTGGGGGGGGCGGCAGGCAGAGGGAGGTGGAAGAGGGGTGGCGCCCGTTTCTGCCTTTCTCGGTTTGTTTCTCGGAAAGGGTTTTGCCAATCGAAGCGGCCCTTAATAAGTCATTTCCTTCCCTCCCGAGTTTTTATCTGCCCGGGTCATTAATTCCTCACACTTACAGAATAACAAATATATGTTCTACAAATCAGCCAGACTTTGAGGGCGGGGGGGGGGGAGTTGGAGATGGGGAGCGTAAAATAAAACCTCCAGGTTGGAGAAGAGCAGAGAAGGGAGCAGCCTTGTGAGATGCAAAGATGTGACTGACGTTGTTCGTTGGTTCATTAGTGGGTTAATTAATGGAGGTGTTTTACGCCAGATTGCCTGAACCTGGAGTTCCCCTGCATTGTAAGTCGTCCTCCTCCAACTCCTCCTCCCCTTCTCCTCCTCCTCCATCTCCATCTTTTCCTCCTCCTCCTCCCCTTCTCCTCCTCCACTTCTACTTCTCCTCCTCCTCCTCCACTTCTCCTCCTCCTCCTCCATCATCTCCATCTTTTCCTCCTCCTCCCCCTCCTCCCCTCCTCCTCCTCCTTCTCTTCTTTCTACTAATCCTCCCCTTCTCCTCCTCCTCCTCCTCCATCTTTTCCTCCTCCCCCTCCCCCCTCCCCCTCCTCCTCCTGAATAGAATAGAATAGGAATAAATAGAATAGAAATGAATAGAATAGAATATGAATGAATGAATAGAATAGAATAGAAATGAATAGAATAGAAATGAATAGAATAGAATATGAATGAATAGAATAGAATAGAATAGGAATGAATAGAATAGAATAGAATAGAAATGAATAGAATAGAATAGAATAGAAATGAATAGAATAGAATATGAATGAATAGAATAGAATAGAATAGAATAGAATAGGAATGAATAGAATAGAATAGAATGGGATGGAATAGGAATAGAAATAGAAAACAGAAAACTTTATTTAGCCAAGTGTGAATAGACACACAATGAATCTGTCCCAGTGCAGTAACACAGGCCAGTTAGTCCCTAGTGAACACTTGCAAGCCAAGATTTGAAGATGGGCATATTTCCATCTCAAACTTAGCGATTAATTCCGCAAGCCTTCAAGTTCCCATCGTTCTAAGCCGGGGCTTTTCCACTTGACTTTGCTGATTAAGCCACAATCGGCTGGCTGCGTCGGTCGGTCTCGCGCTCGGCTATAAATCAGGGCTTGCCAAACGCACACCATCCGGCTGTCCCCGGCCCTGAGTTTTTCTAAGCAGGCGGCGTTTTAGCAAGAGGGAGAAGAAGGACGCTGCGGATGGGTTCGGCTAGCACCAAGCGGTTTGCACGCCCCTCTTGGTTGTGCAAACAACACACGCAGCGGGATTCGATATCGAAGGAGCTTTGGTTTTCGGGAAGCTGAAGTCTTTCTCCCGACATTTTGACCTTCTGCCGGCAATTATCCGAGAAAGGCAGCTCTGAGCAATCTGTTCGGATCCCGAGCCTACGTTACTGTTGGAATGCGGCCAGGTCCGCTTCCCAGCATCAGGGATTTTTACCAGAGGTCACCTCAACTGAGCTGGGAGGGTGGGAGGCTGAGGAGGGATGATGTGATCGCGAAGGGCCTCTTGCCAGAATCTTGGGAAGAGATGTGGTGGCACAGTGGTTAGAATGCTGTACTGCAGGCTAACTCTGCCCACTGCCAGCAGTTCAATTCTCCCCAGCTTAAAGTTGACTCAGCCTTCTGTCCTTCCGAGGTGGGTCAAATGAGGACCCAGATCTTTGGGGGGCAAGAGGCTGATTCTGTAAACCTTCTGTCTTCTTGAAGGAAGCAAAAAAAGTTTCTCTTCTTAGTAACAGTTGCTTTGGTCTCAACCTGCCATTGAGCCCTGGTGGTGAACTGCCATATTGCAGGCAAACTCTGCCCATAGTTCGATCTTAATTGGGACCCTTCCTTCCTTCCTTCCTTCCTTCCTTCCTTCCTTCCTTCCTTCCTTCCTTCCTTCCTTCCTTCCTTTCCTGTGGTTAGAATGCAGTATTTCAAGCTGACTCTGCCTACTGCCAGGAGTTCAATCCTGGCCGGCTCAAGGTTGATTCAGCCTTCCATCCTTCCGAGGTGGGTCAAATGAGGACCCAGATCTTTGGGGGGCAAGAGGCTGATTCTGTAAACCGCTTAGAGAGGGCGGTAGAAGCACTGTGAAGTGGTATGTAAGTCTAAGGGCTATTGCTTGCTTGCTTCCCTTCCTTCTTTCTTTCTCCTTCCTTCCTTCCTTCCTTCCTCCCTCCATCCCTCCCTCCCTCCCTCCCTTGCTATGGTGGTGCAGTGGTTAGAATGCTGTGTTGCATATTAATTCTGCCCACTGCCAGCAGTTCAATCCTCACCAGCTCAAGGTGGACTCAGCCTTCCATCCTTCCGAGGTGGGTCAAATGAGGACTCAGATTGTTGGGAGGCCAGAGGCTGACTCTGTAAACTGCTTAGAGAGGGCTGTAAAAACACTGTGAAGTGATATATAAGTCTAAGTGCTATAGCTTGCTTGCTTCCCTTCCTTCATTTCTCTTCCTCTCCTTCCTTCCTTCCTTCCTTTCTTCTGTGCAATGATTAGAATGCAGGATTTCAGGCTGACGCTGCCCAGTGCCAGGGGGTTCGATCCTGACCAGCTCAAGGTTGACTCAGCCTTCCATCCTTCCGAGGTGGGTAAAACAAGGACCCAGATTGTTGGGGGGCAAGAGGCTGACTCTGTAAACTACTTAGAGAAAGCTGTAAAGCATTGTGAAGTGGTATATAAGTCCTAGCTTAAAGTTGACTCAGCCTTTCAACCTTCTGAGGTCAGTAAAATGAGGACCCTGTTAAACCGCTTAGAAAGGGCTTCGCAGAAGTCTAAGTGCTATTTCTAGTTCTTATCTTTCATTGATAGCTCCCGTCCAGAGATGGCAAACTGGGTTTATTTGATTAGAAGCGAGATTATTCTTTCAAAGTTGCTCTGGAGAGAAATTAAATGTACATCAACCGTGGGCTTCTATTCACCCCAAATGCTAAATTTAGAATCCGAATGAAGTTATCTCCTTTTCAATTGGGGTTTGTTTTTTTTCCGGCCCGGCAATCTTCTCCTTTATTGAGAAGATCAATTGTTGATCAACATTTAAACCCAAAGGACTATCGTTCAGAGAGAACCCGTCTTGGCTGGGTCAGAAGAGGAGATATTGTGTTTGGGATTTGAATTCAAGGTATTAGTCATCATTTTTAAAGCGCTCCATGGCTCGGGACCTAGCTATCTGCGGGATCGGATCCTGCCTCACACATCCTCACAGCCGATTCGCTCCCACAGAGAGGGGCTTCTCCGGGTGCCGTCCACTAGACTTTGTCAGTGGGCGACGCCCAGGGAAAGGGCTCTCTCTGTGGCGGGCCCAGCCCTCTGGAACAACCTTCCCCCCGACATTAGAACGACCATGGACTTCCGCTCCTTCCGTCTGAAATTAAAAACACATCTTTTCTGCTTGGCCGGCCTAGGGTAGTCTCTCTCTATGGGGTTTTAGTTACTTATAATTGGGAATTTTAGTATTTTAATGGGGCATTTTTTAGCACAGGTATATGTTTAATTTGTTTTTAATGTGTTTGTATATTTATTGTTTTAGTTTTCCCTGTGCACCGCTCCGAGTCCCTATGGGGAGAGGGCGCGGTCAACCAATTAAAATTATTATTATTATTAAATTATTCTTATTATCAAGAGAAGGAGACCACAAAGCTCCATTCAGAAGACCCGGGCTTGCCCAATTGTCCACTTACCAGTTTCTTCGTCGCAGAGATGTTCACACACATCCGTGGTTCTCTGCCCACAGAGATCGCGGATCCATGGGGAGGTGGCGTTGATTTGATAGTACAAGGAGAGCTTTGCAGGATTTAGCCAGTCGGAGATGTCCAAGTAGCTGCCCTCACTCACCACAAAACTGCTTCCTACAAGATAAAGAAAGTAAGTAAGTAAGTAAGGCAGAAAAAGATGGTCAGACTGGAGCACTGGGCCCTATTTAACAAAACGAAAAGCAATGAAGAGAAAAGTAAAATCTTACACTTAGGCGAGAAAAACCCAAAGGACACTTAGAGACTGGGTGAAACCAAGCTTAATAGCAGGGGTAAGTAAGAGGGATCTTGGAGGCTTAGTGGACAACCAGGAGCCAGCAGTGTGCAGTGGCAGTGTGCAGTGGCAATAGGAGCCAGCAGTGTGCAGTGGCAGCCCAAGAAGCCAACACAATCCTAAATTGCATTAACAGAAGGATACAATCAAGATAAATAGAAGTACTAATCCCACTCTATAAAGCCCTAGTAAGACCACACCTAGAGTCCTGCATCCAGTTATGGTCACCACACTATAAAAAAGATTTTGTGACTCTAGAAAGAGGGCAGAGAAGAGCAACCAGGAGGATGAGGGGACTGGAGGCTAAAACGGTTGCAGGAACTGGGCATGGCTAGTCTAGTGAAGAGAAGGACCAGGGGAGACAGGAAAGAAGTCTTAAGCTATTTTCCAAAGCCCCCCAAAACAAGGAATAATGGATGGAAACTGATTAAGGAGAGATTCAGCCTGGAAATAAGGAGGAATTTTCTGACAGTGAGAACAATCCACCCATGGAACAGAAGTTGCCTTCAGAAGTTGTGGGAGCTTCATCCCTGGAAGCTTTCAAGAAGAGACTGGACTGCCATTTGTCAGAAATGGCATAGGGTTTCCTGCTTGAGCAGGGGAGGAGGGTTGGACTGGATGATCAAAGAGGTCCCTTCCAGCTCTGTTAATCTCTAATCTGTAAAATAGCAGCTAGGCAGGCCATAAGCCAGGAGATACCTTCACAAAGGAACATTGGTCAACCACAGCAGCAGAAGTTCAAAGAGAACCAGGAATGGCTTTCTGAGAAGGTGACTAAGATATAATGTGCAGAACAAGTGAGGAAAGGACAGGACAATTTGGGCCAATCACCAGGAGATGGTGAATTCTAGTCCCGCCTTAGCCATGAAAACTGGCTGGGTGACTTTGGGCCAATCATCAGGAGATGGTGAGTTCTAGTCCCACCTTAGCCTTGAAAGCTGGCTGGGTGAATTTGAGCCAATCATCAGGAGATGGTGAGTTCTAGTCCCACCTTAGCCAGGAAAGCTGTCTGGGTGAATTTGAGCCAATCACCAGGAGACGGTGAGTTCTAGTCCCACCTTAGCCATGAAAGCTGTCTGGGTGAATTTGAGCCAATCACCAGGAGACGGTGAGTTCTAGTCCCACCTTAGCCAGGAAAGCTGGCTGGGTGAATTTGAGCCAATCACCAGGAGACGGTGAGTTCTAGTCCCACCTTAGGCACAAAAGCCAGCTGGCTTTGGGCCAATCACCAGGAGACTGTGAGTTCTAGTCCCACCTTAGACATAAAGGCCGGCTGGCTTTGGGCCAATCCCCAGGAGACTGCGAGTTCTAGTCCTGCTCACAGGGTTTGTTGAGGAGAAAATAGGAGATGGAAGGTGTGTTGGAAATATTCAGCAGCAGGAGTAATTTGTAATAATAATAATAATAATAATAATAATAATAATGAGGAGGAGGAGGAGGAGGAGGAGGAGGAGGAGGAGGAGGAGGAGGAGGAGAAGAAGAAGAAGAAGAAGAAGAAGAAGAAGAAGAAGAAGAAGAAGAAGAAGAAGAAGAAGAAGAAGAAGAAGAAGAAGAAGAAGAAGAAGAAGAAGAAGAAGTTAGGATATAGATGAACAAACTTCATGGTTTTAAAACCTTTCTTTCACCTTTCTTTCACCTTCCAGAACACAAACACACCATACAGTACACAAACCACAATGATACAATGGTGCAGGAACAGCAGAGCAGCTGGAAAGTTGCCAGTTTGAAGGAACCACCAATTAGCAAACATTTATATGCATGCTAGTCACAAGGCTGGTGACAAATCTCAGCATGATGAATATTTAATTAACACAATGCCTTGAAAGTGGAGCGGGTGGGGGAGTTATGCAGAGTTGATGATAATGTTGGAAAAAATTAATGATTGCTGGGTATAAGTCTGTATATTTGTGCGTGTGTGTTACACACACACACACAACATCCATTCTGAAAGGCAAAAATGTGTTTCCTCCCACCACTTGGCAATATGCATCTTCTAATTAGGCAAATGTATTTTCAGTTTTTCCTTATCTAATATCAGACAATGTAATAAGGGCGGAGAGGGGGTGATTTTTTACAGATGCTTGCATCCTCATTAACCCCCGATCTTCAATTACACTGATTATAAGGTTGTTTTGAAATGCAGGGCAGAGAGGAAGAAGGAAGGAAGGAAGGAAAAGAAGAGGAGGAAGAGGGAAGGAAGGAGATGGAGGAGGAGGAAGAGGGAAGGAAGGAGATGGAGAAGGTAGGAAGGTGGGAGGGAGGGAGGAAGAAAAGAAGAAAGAAGGAAGGATGGAATGAAGGAAGAACAGATGAAATAAGGAAGGAAAGTGGGAAGGAAAAGAGGAGGAGGAAGAGGGAAGGAAGGAGATGGAGAAGGCAGGAAGGAGGGAGGGAGGAAGAAAAGAGGAAAGAAGGGGAAGGAAAGTGGGAAGGAAAAGAGGAGGAGGAAGAGGGAAGGAAGGAGATGGAGAAGGTAGGAAGATGGAAGAGAGGAAAGGAGGGAGGGATGAAGAAAAGAGGAAAGAAGGATGGAAGAAAAGAGGAAGGCAGGAAAGTGGGAAGGAAAAAGGAGGAGGAAGAGGGAAGCAAGAATATGGAGAAGGTAGGAAGATGGGAGAGAAGGAGGAAGAAAAAAAGAGGAGGAGGAGTGAAGGAAGGAAGGAGGTGGAGATGAGAAGGAGGTGGAGGGAGGGAGGAAGAAAAGTTGGGTCTTCTAATGCTTCTTATGCTTATGTTTATCCTCCTCCTCCTCCTCCTCCTCCTCCTCCTCCTCCATCATCACTCTTTCTCCTTCTTCCTGAATGCACCGCGCTTCCTGATGTGGGGAAGTCTTTGGCAGGATTTGATGAAACCTTTCTTGAAAACTCAACTGAATTATTTGGACGCTACAGAGGCACAGATTCAACCATCCTGCTTCTCACCCACCATCTTTGGGGTGGGGACAATCAAAAGAACTGGTTTTCTAACCAAAAGGAAGAAGACCTATGTGGAGAGAGGGAGGGAGGGAGGGGGGAAATGCAAAATGTTTTGGAGTAACTACGGCTTCCAAGAAGACCAGCAAGGGTGGGAATGAATTCTAAGCAGCTATTATTTATTTTATTTTATTTTATTTTTGAATGCACAGGAGAACTCATAGCCTCCAGCGCAACTGGTTCTTCACCGTCTGAAGGCCCACAGGGGCCTCTTGATACGGTTTGTTTTGTGATATGATTTCCTCCGTCCTCTTTGGTTGCCCCCCCTCTCTCTCTCCCCCCAACTCAAATTGATATCAAAGCCAAGTGGGCTGCAACAGCTTCAGAAGTTCAAACGCCTTATCCACAGGTCTTCATCAAAGTTCAACCGCTCCGTTCTGAAGCGTCTACAAAGAGAGGTTTGAAGTTCTTGACATTTGAGAAAAATGTGTATTTTGGAGAACAAAAAAAAAGAGATAAAACACGGCAAGACTTTGTTCTTTTCCCCTTGTTAAATATTGTTAAGAGGCAAAAAAAGACACGGTCAAAAAGACCAAACTGTCTTTCTATTTTTCTTTTTTCTCTCCACCTCTTATCTATCTATCTACCTATCTATCATCTATCTTCTATATCATATCCATCCATCCATCCATCCATCCATCTATCTACTATATCATATCCATACCTACCTACCTACCTACCTACCTACCTATCTACCTACCTACCTACCTACCTACCTACCTACCTACCTACCTACCTATCATCTATCTATCTATCTATCTATCTATCTATCTATCTATCTATCTATCTATCTATCTATCTATCCTATCCTATCTATCTATCTATCTATCTATCTATCTATCTATCTATCTATCTATCTATCTATCATTTTCTCTCTCTCTCCTTCTCTCTCTCTCTCCTTCTCTCTTTCTCTCTCTCTCCTTCTCTCTCCTTTTCTGTCTCTTTCTGTCTCTTTCTCTCTCCTTCTCTCTCCTTCTCTGTCTCTTTCTCTCTCTCCCTCTTTCTATGTCTTTCTCTCTTTTTCTTTCTCTCCTCTGTCTCTCTCTTTCTCTTTCTTTCCTTCTCTCTCTCTCTTTTAAATTCAAGCAACTTGTTTAATTAAAAACAAAACGAAAAGCTGGGCCAATGCCAGAGTTTGCCTGCAACGATCCAGAGGAAAATTAGAGGGAAGCCGCTAACGGCTGCCTCCCGTTCTCTGAACATCACAGTCAAGCTAGCCAGAGGGAAAGCAGATAAACAATCTTCAGATGAAACAATTAAAGTTCAATCACATGCCAATCAGGGAACGTGGCATTTGGGAGCCGAATGTAGTCACAGCTTATGTAGCACGTCTCCAACCAAGGGATGGGTAGGAAACCAACAAGACGGGCTATAATCTCTAACCTTGGTTGGGTTTTGAGACCTGGAAATTCCAGCTCCAATACATATACGCTTATGGAAATACATGCAGGGTAGTCCCAGACTTACGGCCACAACTGAACCCCAGATTTTCTGTTGTTAAGTGAAACATTGATTAAGTGAGCTTTGTCCCATTTTAGGACCTTAGAGAGATATGGAGATGATGGATGGATGGAAGAGAATGATAGAGAGAAAGAGGTAGAGTGGATAGATAGCTGAGAGAGATAAAGAGCTTTTAGAATTAGAATTTAGAATTTATTTGACTTTTATACCGCACCTATCTCCCCGAAGGGACTCAGGGCGGTGCACAGGAAATTAAAACAAGTATAAACATATAAATAAATAGAAGTGCCATAAATAATACTACACAATAAAAACTGATTAAATTTAGAATACCCTGTGCTAAAATTCACTAAAATCCCACTAATTAAAACGATGATAGCTAGATAGATGATAGCTAGATGGATGGAAGGATGGATGGATAGATGAGAGAGAGAGTGTGTGTGTGTTATATAGAGGTGTGTATGTATATATATGTATGTGTGTGTCAGTGGTGGGTTTCTGCAGGCTCGCACCTACTCGCGAGAGCCGGTTGGTGAAATTTAGAGAACCGGTGAGAGGGGGTTCCACCGGCGTACCTGGAAGTAAATCTGGCCCGCCGCTGCCAGTGACCCCACGGGAAGGAAAGGAAAGGAAAGGAAAGGAAAGGAAGGAAGGAAGGAAGAAAGAAAGAAAGAAAGAAAGAAAGAAAGAAAGAAAGAAAGAAAGAAAGAAAGAAAGAAAGAAAGAAAGAATTTATCATCACAATTGAGTCCAAAATTTTGGTTGCTAAGCAAGAGCGTTGTTAAATGAGTTTCACCACATTTTAAAAGGTGGCCACTCCCACCCTGTCACATGACTGCCAAGCCACACCCACAAAATAGGCCACACCAAAAGAGTAGGTTCTAAAAAATTTGAAACCCACCACTGGTGTGTGTGTGTAGCTATAGATACACACACACATATATATATACACACACACAAACGCACACATATTCATATATAGGAAATGGAAAAAATATATATTCTTCCATTTATATCTCTCTCTCTCTCTCCTTCCATTTCTTCGTCTAACAACAGAAGGCACAATTTCAGGCAGTGTTAATTGAACATTTCACAGTCCCACGTGATGCGTTTCAGGCCTCCAGGCAATTATAATCCCTCATTACAGCAAGCTGGGCTTGGTTCAATTTCCTCACTCAGGAAAATTACTTAAAAATAATACGAAATCTTTACCCCTCCCCAACGTTGTTCCAAAATTGGCTGGAGGAGCACAAGACGCTCTCTGCTTTTGTGTCTAATTCTAAATCCATTTCAAGTAAGGCTTTGAGTAATGATATGCTCCTAGACGGGGTGGCTTTTACACACACACACAAACACACACACACCGGAACTTTCTATGTAGACAATTTTCAACCCTTGCTTCCTGAAAAAGTTTGAAGGTTGGCGGTTTTGCACCCACCATTTAAAGTGGTTTCCGTATGAAAAGAAGGACCAGGGGAGGCATGATAGCAGCCTTCTTATATCTCAGGGGCTGCCCCAAAGACCTCCAAGGTCTCTTCCAATGCAATGTCATTCTGCATTCTGACATGATAGCAGTCTTCCAAGATCTCAGGGGCCGCCCCAAAGAAGAAAGGGCCAAGCTATTCTCCAAAGCACCTGAGGGCAGGACAAGAAGGTCAAGAGATTCTCCAAAGCACCTGAAGGAAAGACAAGAAGCAATAGATGGAAACTAATGCTGGAGCAGGGGTTGGACTAGAAGACCTCCAAGCTCTCTTCCAATGCAATGTCATTCTGCATTCTGACATGATAGCGGTCTTCCAAGATCTAAGGGACCATCACAAAGAAGAACGGGTCAAGCTATTCTCCAAAGCACCTGAGGGCAGGACAAGAAGCAACGGGTAGTAACTAATCAAGGAGAGAAGCAACTTAGAACTAAGGAGGAATTTCCTGACCGTTAGAATAATTAATCAGTGGAACAACTTGCCTCCAGAAGTTGTGAATGCGCCAACCCTGGAAGTCTTTAAGAAGAGATCAGACAACCATTTTGTCTGACATGGTATAGAGTTTCCTGCCTGAGCAGGGGGTTGGACTAGAAGACCTCCAAGGTCCCTTCCAACTCTGTGATTCTACGTTCTAACCAAGGAGTGAAGCAGCCTAGAATTAAGAAGAAACTTCCTGATAGTGAGAACAATTCATCAGTGGAACAAGTTGCCTCCAGAAATTGTGAATGCTCCATCCCTGTGGTTTTTAAATAAGAGATTGGACAACCATTTGTCTGAAGTGGTCTAGGGTTCCCCACTTCAGCAGGGGGTTGGATTAACCGAGTTGGAAGGGACCTTGCAGGTCATCTAGTCCAGCCCCCTGCCCAAGCAGGAGACCCTACATCGGCTTCTGCTTAGGATCGAACTCACAACCTCCTGATTGGGAGGCGAGAGCTCCACCTCTAGGCCAAAGAAGACCTCCGAGGTCCCTTCCAACTCTGTTGCTGTTGTTGTCGTCGGCCTACTGAATGACATCCGGTTTCAAATCTTGCAAAACGCAGAGATAGGGAATATGCACAAATTGGAATGATTCCCGGCAACCCATCTCTGGAAAGTTAAACAAGGCTCTTGTGGGAATTCCAAGAGGGGGAGAATCCCAAATCCCAAGAGCGGGAGAATGAGCCAGCTCCAAAACACAATGGCGGCAGTTTTCATTGGCTTTGAGATCCAAAACGCACGCCAGTGTTCGCTTGTTACAGCCATCTTCCTTGCTTTAGAAAAAGCGTTCTCCTTTCCCCCTTTCCATCCCTTCTCAATTCTGGATGCATTTTGTTTCTTCTTCTTTAAAACACACACACACACACACACACAACTCTTTGCGCGCCATCTGTCACATAGAAAGCAAGATCAAACAAACCAATGATCAATGCTGTCTTTATTTATTTGTTTTTTGGCCTTTCCCAAATTGGATCGGCTTCAGAGGCTGCAAGTCAGCTCGGGAATTCTCAACCACTGCCCTGCTGGCTGAGATATATTGGAAATCGGCTCAATGCCAGCCAGGAGACAGAGCGACTGTAATCTTCCTTTGGTCAACAGTCAAACAAGATAACATCTGGAGCTGCTCGCCCTAATTCTACGTCCGTTGGGATGGCCACCAGCTTCCCCCTGGAAGGTGGGTGCCAGACCTGCAAGCCATCTTTCCTGTTGGATCTCCGGCCTGCCACACTTTCTATTATCCTACTGTGCATTTTCTATGGCGGGGAAATGGGAGAGAGGGATTGCATGGAGTGAGATGATAGGTAGCCATAACGACATTCTTTCGAGAAAACCAAGGTCATCCTTTGTCTTTGCACATGACCGGAATTGGATGGGTGGAAGCTGCCAGGATGTCAGTGCAAGATTGGACCATGGGATGGATTTGTGGGTGTGGGAGGGCAAGATCTTGGACTTTCAACTGGGTGGGGAAAACCAGGAAGCTTTCAGATTCAGATTGACGATGTTACCTAGTTGGGTCATGAAATGCCGGCAAGCAAACCACCAAGCCCGGACAGCACCAGGTTTGACCCTGAGATGCAAACCTACCCCTTCCATCAACATCGGTGAGAATGATTGGTTATTGCCTCCAGGTTTAATAGGATCGGAGGTTGATGGCCCTCCCCTCTGTACGGCTTGGCATTTAATACAATACAATAGCAGAGTTGGAAGGGACCTTGGAGGTCATCTAGTCCAACTCCCTGCCCAGGCAGGAAGCCCTATACCATTTCAGACAAATGGCTCTCCAACATCTTCTTAAAGACTTCCAGTGTTGGAGCATCCACACCTTCTGGAGGAAAGCTGTTCCACTGATTAATTGTTCTCACTGTCAGGAAATTTACCCTTAGTTCTAAGTTGCTTCTCTCCTTGATTAGTTTCCACCCATTGCTTCTTGTTCTCCCCTCAGGTGCCTTGGAGAATAGTTTGACTCCCTCTTCTTTGGGGCAACCCCTGAGATATCGGAACACTGCTATCCTGTCTCCCCTGGTCCTTCTTTTCATCAAACTATAGACATCCCCAGTTCCTGCAACCGTTCTTCATATGTTTTAGCCTCCAGTCCCCTAATCATCTTTGTGACTCTTCTCTGCACTCTTTCCAGAGTCTCCACATCTTTTCTACATCGTGGTGACCAAAACTGGATGCCGTATTCCAAGTGTGGCCTTCCCAAGGCCTTATCAAGTGGTATTAACACTTCATGTGATCTTGATTCTCTCTCCCTCTGTTGATGCACCCTAGAACTGTATTGGCCTTTTTGGCAGCTGCTGCCCACGGCTGGCTCCTATTTAAATGGTTCTTCACTAGGACTCCAAGATCCCTTTCACAGTTACTGCTATTGAGCAAAGTACCACCTATCCTGTACCTGTGCATTTCATTTTTGTTGCCTAAATGTAGAACCTGACTCTTTTCGCCATTGAATTCCATTTTATTAGATAGTGCCCAGTGTTCAAGTTTGTCAAGTTTGTCAATTTACCAACTTCTTTTGACTCGTGCACGTATGTGGATGTCACAGGCTGAAGCAACTGGATCGAGCAGTGCATGTATCGGAAGGGTGGCGTGGTGGCGGCAGCGGGAAGAAAAACAACCCCTGCTCGGAAAATTATGCAGGGTGCGGAAGATTTCTATCAGAGCTGCCAATGAAATACCAATAAAACAGATTAATATCCTTTGGAAGCAGGGAGGAGGTGGGGCAGTCTCTAGTCGAGACATAATGGCTTTTCGGGAGATGAAAAACACGAGGGAGGAAAGGGGAAACGGCCCCAGGAATGAGAATGATCTGCGGAAACGACCCTTTTAAATACGGTTCTAAAACTGGGGGGAAGAGAAGGAACTTGGAATGGGCGGTCTTGCAGACGGAGCTGCCAAGGAGAATCGGAAATGTTGGCTTATTCCGGCCAGGAAAACCACGAAAGGAAACCGCCTTTCTTTGCTTCAAGCGAGCGTCGCGGATGAGCAGAGTTGGAAGGGAGCTTTGGAGGTCTTCTAGAAAACGCGGCTCCCAACCGGAGGTCCGTGGACCACTGGTGGTCCAGGAGGAAATGTTGGTGGTCGGCAGAGAAATCATTTGCATTTTAAAAAAAATATTGCACTAAATCAGGGGTCCTCAAACTACGGCCCCATTCCATTCCATATTCTATTCTACTTACTCTACTGTACTCTAATTCTATTCTACTCTATTCCTCATTCTATTCTATTCCATTCCATTCCGAAATCTATTCTATTCTATTCCATTCCATTCCGAAATCCTATTCCATTCCATTCCATTCCATATTCTATTCTATTATATTCCATTCCATTCCATATTCTATTCTACTATATTCTAATTCTATTCTACTCTATTCTTCATTCTATTCTATTCCATTCCATATTCTATGTTATGCTATGCTACTCTACTCTACTCTACTCCCTTCACACAGTCACTCACGCACTTGTGACATCCCGGCTGGACTACTGCAATGCTCTCTACGTGGGGCTCCCCTTGGGGTGCACCCGAGGGCTACAGCTGGTCCAGAATGCGGCCGCGGGGCGATCTTGGGAACGTCTAGGTATTCCCATGTAACACCGCTCCTGCGCGAGCTGCACTGGTTACCTGTGGTCTTTTGGGTGCGCTTCAAGGTGTTGATTACCATCTTTAGAGCGCTCCATGGCACGGGACCTAGCTATCTGCGAGACCGCGTCCTACCTCATACATCCCTGCGGCCAATCCGCTCCCACAGAGAGGGACTTCTCCGGGTGCCGTCCACTAGGCAATGCCAGCGGGCGACGCCCAGGGGAAGGGCCTTCTCTGTGGTGGGCCCAACCCTCTGGAACGACCTACCCCCCACCTCAGAACAACCATGGACCTCCGCACCTTCCGCCAGAAATTAAAGACACTCTTGTTTCATCAGGCCAGCTTGCCCTAAGTTATTTACCTAGCCTACAGTCTGTATAATAAATTGTTTTAATTGGGTTTGAATGGGAGTATGTTTTAACCTTTAAATTTTAGCACAGGGATAATTTATTTAATTTGATTTTAACTATTTATATTGTGATACTGTTGTGTTTTTTTAACTTCCTGTGCACCGCCCCGGGTCCCTTTGGGGAGAGGGTGCGGTTATATAAATCCAAAATAAATAAATAAAATAAAATACTCTACTCTACTCTACTCTACTCTACTCCATTCCACTCCACTAATTCTATTCTACTCTACTCTAGTCCTCATTCTATTCTATTACATTCTCTATTCTATTCTATTCTATTCTATTCTACTTCACTCCACTCCACTCCACTCTAATTCTATTCTACTCTATTCTATTCCTCATTCTATTCTATTCCATTCCATTCTGAAATCCATTCCATTCCATATTCTATTCTATTCTATTCTATTCTATTCTATTCTATTCTATTCACTCTGCTCTACTCTACTCTACTCTATTCCTTATTCTATTCCATTCCATTCTATGGGGTGAGGTCCAGGAGAAATCCACTTAAAACCTACCACAGTGGGATTAACAATGTAGGTTTCTGCTCGCCGCTTCGCTGAAAGTGACAAGGTGCATTTGAAAGAAAATGTTTATGCGCTTGGAGAAAACCAAGGCGCCTCCAATCCTTTCGCTCCAGAAGGCTCAGGGAAAAAAGCATCGATTTGCCCTGCCATCAGAGGCAGAAAATGTACCAGCAGTAGAAGAAGAAGAAGAAGAAAAAAATATGGGAACCCGATGAAAAATTTAAAGCCTTCTGAAAGCTCGGTTCCTATGTGGAAGAAGAAAATTGAATTTGGCTCGGGTCTCCGCGAGGTTGCGCTTGATCGACATTGCAGAGGGGGGCAGATAAGGTCATGGAAACTCAAGAAATATCGGAAGCAGGGAGCAATAAAGAGAAGCAGTGGTTTCTGGGAGCGACTCCTTCCATCTTCCATCATCAAAAGCTAGTCTTTCCATTTGTCTGGCAGGTGGAAAAGGCACTTGAGGTTAGACTTAAAACAAAAAAATTCAATGGGAAAATGGGTAAGACAGATTCCCACTCAGTGAAGGGCCATGGAAGGGTACCGCCTGGTCATCTGAAAAACAGAAAGGGCCGGGCCTTTTGCTATAGAATAGAAGAGAAGAGAAGAGAAGAGAAGAGAAGAGAAGAGAAGAGAAGAGAATAGTTTTCAGAAAAGAGTAGAATAATTTTCAGAATAGAGGAGAATAGAATCGTTTTCAGAATAGAATAGAATCATTTTCAGAATAGAATAGAATAGAATACAACAGAATGGAATAGAATAGAATAGTATTCAGAATAGAGTAGAATAGTTTTCAGAATAGAGTAGAATAAAATTGTTTTCAGAATAGAATAGAATTGTTTTTAGGAACAGAATAGAATATAACAGAACAGAACAGCATAGCTTAGAATATAGGAATGGAATGATAGAATAGAATAATCTACGTAGAGTCCTAGAAAGGCATCGAAAAGGTCCACCTTCTGCTTTCAATTGGAATATTTCATGGGTCAGCTGTGCCATTTTTGTGCTCCCATCGGTATCGATTAACAATTGCCCTCCAAGGAGTTATTATTCCGAGAGCTCATAAGTAAAAAGGGCAGGGACATAAACGGCAGAAATAAACACCCAAGCCTGGAGTTGCGAAGGCATGCAAAAATCAAGGATGTTTTTCCGGCTGCAAATTAGCCAAGGGTTCAACATCGGAGACCTTTGCAAATGCCAAGGTGTAAAAGGGTGGGGGGGAGACGTTATTTCCAAATGTCACGATTAAAATATCAACGCGCGGTTTGAAACACAGACTCGGCTCTCCCAAATGTGGGGACGATGACCCCATTTATATAATTTTCTTTAAAAAATGGAAAAGGGAACAAGGTAAATAATGGATCAGAGGACTAATCAGAATGTTTTGGCCTACAGGATAACATGCCTTTAATACCAAAAAAAAAAAAAAAGCAAACAATGGAGCAACAGTTGGGAGAGAACAAGCCAGCTTTTTGCTCATCATTCTTGGTAATTCCAGGTCAGCCGCTATGGGACACCCGGCGTTGGACAGGCCACTGATGAGTCTTCGTTGATTTATCGGGCATATGTGGCTTAGATATGAATAATTCGCATGAAATAGAAATATTCTTTAGTGAAACTGTTGTGTAAGAAAACAAGCATGCCTATATATACACGTAGGAGAAGCCCTTGTGTAGAATAGAATATAATAGAATAGAATAGAGTGGAGTGGAGTGGAGTGGAGTGGAGTGGAGTGGAGTGGAGTGGAGTGGAGTAGAGTAGAGTAGAGTAGAGTAGAGTAGAATTAAAGTGGAGTGGAGTAGAATTAGATGAGAGTAGAGTGGAGTAGAGTAGAGTAGAGTAGAATTAGAGTGGAGTGGATTAGAATGGAGTAAAATGAGATTGGATTGGATTAGAGTAGAGTAGAATTAGAGTGGAGTGGAGTAGAATTAGATTAGATTAGAGTAGAGTAGAGTAGAGTAGAGTAGAGTAGAGTAGAATTAGAGTGGAGTGGATTAGAGTGGAGTAAAATGAGATTGGATTGGATTGGATTGGATTAGAGTAGAGTTGAATTAGAGTGGAGTGGAGTAGAATTAGATTAGAGTAGAGTAGAGTAGAGTAGAGTAGAGTAGAGTAGAGTAGAGTAGAATTAGAGTGGAGTGGATTAGAGTGGAGTAAAATGAGATTGGATTGGATTGGATTGGATTAGAGTAGAGTTGAATTAGAGTGGAGTGGAGTAGAATTAGATTAGATTAGATTAGATTAGATTAGATTAGATTAGATTAGATTAGATTAGATTAGATTAGATTAGATTAGATTAGATTAGATTAGAGTAGAGTAGAGTAGAGAATGGAATGGAATAGAATAGAATACGGAATAATAGACTAAGTAGAATAATAATAGAATAAAATAGATCTTTTAATCTATTTTATTCTATTATTATTCTACTCTATTATTATTCTATTATTATTCTATTCTAAGAATAGAATAGTGTGGAATGGAATAGAATAGGAATGAAGAATAGGAATAGGACTATCAAATTTTCTGGCCATATCCTCTAATAATTGGCCAAGTTGATGCGATGGAGTGTTATCTGGAGTCACAGGAAGGAGAATTTTTTCTCTCTCCAGAGGGCAACATAACTTGGAAGAAACTCTGTAGAAATGCAAAGAATACAGTAGAGTTGTGGGGATTGCTGCTTTAGTCTGGCAAGAGTCTGTCGATAAGCAGAATAAAGAACTACCCCAAAGTAACTCCACATGTTGTACTTGAGAGATGCAGCTGCTCAGAAAGCATAGCTAAGTCATGTTCTTAGAGAAGCCACCCCCTTACCCCCAAAGAGCAGAGAAGCAGGAAGTGTTTACCATCAGCAATGAAGTGCTCAGGGACGTGAAGGGTCACTTTGACCGTGAGTGGACAGGAGATCTGGGTGCCGCAGACCATTGCCAGGATGCAAGAGCTCACGGCAACTAAGGTGAGGGCCGTCTTGTTCACTGGGCTTTTGAGGGAACCTGGAGAAGAGAAACAAACATACAAGACGCATTACAAAAAGGAGGTTATCAACTCAAAAACATTACATAAGGACATAAGAACCTAAGAACAGCCTTGCTGGAAGAGGCCACAGCCCATCCAGTCCAGCATTCTGTCTCCCACCGTGGCTCCCCATTTGCTTCAGGGTCTTCCCAAGCAGATGTCTTCACCTGCTTATGATTCCCTGCAAATGGCATTGAGAGATCTCCTGCCTATCTCTCCAACCCGGAGGGTGTCCTTAGGCATCCATCATGATAGCCCATTGATACCCTTGTTCTCCATGAACTCGTCTAAACCTTTCTTAAAGGTGTCGAGGCTGACAGTTGTGATATATATATATGTAATGAAAGGATAATTGACAATTATGTTTGTGATTTTAAGTACTGAAGCACAAAATGCTTGCCCGAACGACAGGTTGTACAAAGCACAAGATGAATAATGTTTTTTATTTGTTTTTATGTTAAAAAATAAAAAGTATTTTACAGAATAAAAATGCCCTATTCAAGTTATCTGTCCCTTGCATCAACAGAGGGAGGGAATCAAGATCACGTGAAGTGCTAATACCACTTTATAATGCCTCGGTAGTGGGACGTGGGGGTTAAGATGCTGAGCTTATCATTCAGAGAAGTTTGAATCCCTAACACCATGTAACGGAGAGAGCTCCCGTGACTTGCCCCAGCTTCTGCCAACCTAGTTCGAAAGCATGTCAAAAATGCAAGTAGAAAATAGGAGCCACCTTTGGTGGGAAGGGAACAAGCATTCTGTGCGCCTTCGGTGTTGAGTCATGCTGGCCACATGGCCACAGAGATGTCTCCGGACAGCGCTGGCTCTTCAGCTTTGAAACGGAGATGAACACTGCCCCCTAGAGTCAGGAACGAGCAGCACAGATGTGCAAGGGGAACCTGTCCTACTGTCCCCTTTTATCTGTATGCATTTCCTGTGTTCATGTCCATGTTTATACTTATACCTGCTATCTCGTACACGTTTGACACACCAAATAAATAAAAATGAAAGTGACATTGACCTGCTCTGTTGGAAAGACTCCAAACCAACCCAGGAAAAAGAGAAATGCAATTTTTGTTTGTACAAAATTCAGCTCTCATCGGTTCAGGCTGCCTCATCCCAAACATTTACGGTGCATTAACTTATCTCTTTGCATCGGCAAAAAGGAAGCTCAATGTAGCAAATCACAAAAGTGCAATTTCCCAACAGTCTCTCCCTTTTCATCTCCATCCAAGGCTAGGCTGCTCATTTCCCGCACGCAAGAACCACACAACAAAAGATGTGATAGACACTCGTCGGCTAGAAAGGATGAAAGTCAACCTAGCATTTTAGAACAAGGTCTAGTAGGAGTTGACGCAATAGGTGGGCAGATCCCTGTCTTCCCCCAAGTCACTTGTTAGTCACAGAAAACCTTTTTCGTCTTTCCAAGTCGTAGGCAAGAGTGGGCTGGCGTTTTTTTAGACAACACGAAGACCATGATGGGAAGAGGAGAGTCTCATCCATGAGCAGCCCAAAGATTGGAGACTGTTCTTGCTGTGTTGGTGGACCATGGAGCATTAAGGATGGCCAGAAACACATGGATAAATGATAGATGATAGATAGATAGAGATAGATAGATGATAGATAGAGATGGATAGATGATATATTATTATTATTATTATTATTATTATTATTATTTTAATTTATAGATGATAGATAGAGAGAGATAGAGAGAGATAGACAATAGAGATAGATGATAGATAGATGATAGATAGATAGATAGATAGATAGATAGATAGATAGATAGATAGATAGAGATAGATGATAGATGATAGATAGATATAGATGATAGATGATGATAGATAGATAGATATAGATGATAGATGATGAGATAGATAGATAGATAGATAGATAGATAGATAGATAGATAGATAGATAGATAGATAGATAGATAGATAGATATAGATGATAGATGATGATAGATAGATAGATAGAGATAGATAGATAGATAGATATAGATGATAGATGATAGATAGATATAGATGATAGATGATGATAGATAGATAGATAGATAGATAGATAGATAGATAGAGATAGATAGATAGATAGATAGATAGATAGAGATAGATAGATAGATAGAGATAGATAGATAGATAGATAGATAGAGATAGATAGATAGATAGATAGATATAGATGATAGATGATAGATGATAGATAGATAGATAGAGATAGATGATGATAGATAGATAGATAGATAGAGATAGATAGATAGATAGATAGAGATAGATAGATAGAGATAGATGGATGGATGGATAGATAGATAGATGATAGATAGATAGATAGATAGATAGATAGATAGATAGATAGATAGATAGATAGATAGATAGATAGATAGACAGACAGACAGGCTGACTGATTTGCGCCTGGGACTATCAACATAGCATCTGGAATGGGATATGCAAAGCTAGCACCTACTTAAATGCCAAGATAAGTTTTATAGCTGCAGGATATGTTTATACGAGGAAGCAACAGCTTTAAGTTCAGAAGAATTTTGAGCAGTCGAAAATAAGGCCAAGAGGGAGAAGTGTGTGTGTGTGTCTGTGTGTGTGTAGAAACAGAAGAACTGGAGGATCCAAATGAAGAAGCCTTCGGGCAAGAAATCTGATTTGAAAGTAGAGAAGACTGACAGCAAGGCTGAACACACACACACCCCAAATCCTAAAAACCCTCAAAGCATGCCTCCTTCTTCTTGTTTTATTTTTTATTTTTAAGATTGCATCCAAGCAAGCTCCTATAACCAAGTCAATTAATTGCTGCTTAATTGGGCCTTGAAGGCTTGAGAGAGAATCAACCTCTAGAGGTAGCTTCCCGAAGAATGCTTCCTCCAAATTAATAGACCCCCCCCCCCCTGATTTCTAGCCTCTGCCCTACATTTATGTTGGCCTTAATTCAAGGTTGTTTCCGTTGGAGGAGTGAAGGAGAATAAGAACGAGAGCAATTTCCTGACAGTTTTAGCAACGAATTAATCAGTGGAATAGTTTTCTCCCCAGAAGTTGTGGGTGCTCCATCACTGGAGGTCTTCGAGAAGAGACTGGACAGCTAGTTGTCTGAAATGGTACAGGATCTCCTGCTTGAGCAGTGGGTTGGACTAGAAGACCTCCAAGGTCCCTTTAAACTTCCTTCCTTCCTTCCTGAAATGGTATAGGTTCTCCTGTTTAAGCAGTGGGTTGGACTAAAAGACCTCAAAGGTCCCTTTAAACGTCCTTCCTTCCTTCCTTCCTTCCTTCCTTCCTTCCTTCCTTCCTTCCTTCCTTCCTGAAATGGTATAGGTTCTCCTGCTTGAGCAGTGGGTTGGACTAGAAGACCTCAAAGGTCCCTTTAAACTTCCTTCCTTCCTTCCTTCCTTCCTTCCTTCCTTCCTTCCTTCCTTCCTTTCTTCCTGAAATGGTATAGGTTCTCCTGCTTGAGCAGTGGGTTGGACTAGAAGACCTCCAAGGTCCCTTTAAACCTCCTTCCTTCCTTCCTGAAATGGTATAGGTTCTCCTGTTTAAGCAGTGGGTTGGACTAGAAGACCTCAAAGGTCCCTTTAAACTTCCTTCCTTCCTTCCTTCCTTCCTTCCTTCCTTCCTTCCTTCCTTCCTTCCTTCCTTCCTGAAATGGTATAGGTTCTCCTGCTTGAGCAGTGGGTTGGACTAGAAGACCTCAAAGGTCCCTTTAAACTTCCTTCCTTCCTTCCTTCCTTCCTTCCTTCCTTCCTTCCTTCCTTCCTTCCTTCCTTCCTGAAATGGTATAGGTTCTCCTGCTTGAGCAGTGGGTTGGACTAGAAGACCTCAAAGGTCCCTTTAAACTTCCTTCCTTCCTTCCTTCCTTCCTTCCTTCCTTCCTTCCTTCCTTCCTTTCCTTCCTTCCTTCCTTCCTTCCTTCCTTCCTGAAATGGTATAGGTTCTCCTGCTTGAGCAGTGGGTTGGACTAGAAGACCTCCAAGGTCCCTTTAAACCTCCTTCCTTCCTTCCTGAAATGGTATAGGTTCTCCTGTTTAAGCAGTGGGTTGGACTAGAAGACCTCAAAGGTCCCTTTAAACTTCCTTCCTTCCTTCCTTCCTTCCTTCCTGAAATGGTATAGGTTCTCCTGCTTGAGCAGTGGGTTGGACTAGAAGACCTCAAAGGTCCCTTTAAACTTCCTTCCTTCCTTCCTTCCTTCCTTCCTTCCTTCCTTCCTTCCTTCCTTCCTTCCTTCCTTCCTTCCTTCCTTCCTGAAATGGTATAGGTTCTCCTGCTTGAGCAGTGGGTTGGACTAGAAGACCTCCAAGCTACCTTCCAACTTTGTTATTCCATTCCATTCCATTTTCTGTTTTTCCATTTTCTCCCGTGACTCATCCCAGCTTCTGCCAGCCTAGTTCGAAAGCACGTCAAAAATGCAAGTAGAAAAATAGGAGCCACCTTTGGTGGGAAGGGAACAGCGTTCCGTGCACCTTTAGCGTTGAGTCCTGCCGGCCACATGACCACGGAGACG
Source organism: Rhabdophis nuchalis (assembly GCA_039707465.1). Taxonomy (NCBI): domain Eukaryota; kingdom Metazoa; phylum Chordata; class Lepidosauria; order Squamata; family Natricidae; genus Rhabdophis; species Rhabdophis nuchalis. The sequence goes on along the minus strand of CM077652.1, from coordinate 12,483,502 downwards.
TCTTCGGACAGCGCTGGCTCTTCGGCTCTGAAACGAAGATGAGCACCGCCCCCCTAGAGTCGGGAACGACTAGCACGTATGTGCGAGGGGAACTGTCTCTCACCCTGCTCATTTTGTTAAAAGATCCTCAGAGTAAAAATATCTTCTTTTTCTGAGGAAGTAACCCAATTATGTCTTCTTCTTGCTATTAGAAAGCCTCAAGAGTTGAGGACAGGAAAGTAGCTCTGATTGGCGTGATTTAGATCTCTGCTTTATGCCTGATGTAAATGGAATAATAGGGTGAGGAGGGAAGCCGGACTTATAAATATTTTAAATAAACAAGATAAACGGCCGTAGCTTTTGTATTCATGGCTGGCCTCTGGCAGTCATAAATGCCGATCGTAATATTCTCCTCCCTTCCCGAGGGCAGGCTGAGGGAACTGCCAGGCATTTGAAAACCGGGAGGGCCCTGAGGCGATTTTGGAAGGATTCAATCAGGAACAACGAATGTGATTTTTGTTCCTTCAAGATATGGGTTCCGTCAGGGAAATATATCACTCCTTCATTTCGGTGGCCAAACATGTTTTCTTACAAATAATCAGGAATATGGTGTATTCTCTCTCTCTCTCTCTCTCTCTCTCTCTCTCTCTCTCTCTCTCTCTCTCTCTCTCCCCTTTTCCTCCCTCCCTTTCTCTTTCCCTCTCTCCTCTCTCTCTCTCTCCTCTCTCCCCTTTTCCTCCACCTCCCTCTCCCTCTCTCCCCCCCTCTCTCTCCCCTCCCTCTCTTTGCCTTCCTTCCTTCCCCTTCCTTCCTTTCTCCCTCCCTCCTTCCACCCGCTCTTCCTTCCTTCCCTCTCTTTGCCTTTCTTCCTCTTTCCCTCGCTCCTCCCTCCCTCTCTTCTCTCTCCCCTTCCCTCTCTCGCGCTCTCTCCCCCTCACTCTCTTTGCCTTCCTCCTTCCCCCTTCCTTCCTTTCTCCTTCCCTTTCTCCTTTCTCCCTCCCTCCCTCCTCCCTTCCTCTCTTCCTTCTGTCTCTTGGCCTTACTTCCTCCTTTCCTCTCCCCCTTCCTCTTTCACTCCCTCTCTCCTCTCTCTTCCCTCCCTCCCTCCCACTCTCCTCTCTCTCTCCCCTCCATCCTTCCCTCCCTCCCTCCCTCTCTCTCTCCACTTTTCCTCCCTCCCACCCTCTCTCTCTCTCCTCCTTTACTCTCTCCAGCTTGGAGCCTCCTGAGGTGAAGAATGGGATAAAATTTACATGGTGTCATAATTTAAAAGATGGGACACAGTGGCTCAGTGGCAAAGATGCTGAGCGCGTTGATCAGAATTGTTGGCAGCTCAGCGGTTCGAAACCCTAGTGCTGCATAACGGAGTGAGCTCCCATGACTTGTCCCAGCTTCTGCCAACCCAGGAGTTCGAAAGCAAGTAGGAAAATAGGAGCCACCTTTGGTGGGAAGGGAACAGCGTTCCATGCGCCTTCGGTGTTGAGTCATGCCAACCACATGACCATGGAGACGTCTTCGGACAGCGCTGGCTCTTCGGCTGTGAAACGTAGATGAGCACCGCCCCCTAGAGTCAGGAACGACTAGCACAGATGTGTGAGGGGAACCTTTCCCTTTTACCTTTATCATTTGTCTGAAACAGTGTAGGGCTTCCTGTCTGGGCAGGGGGTTGGACTAGATGACCTCCAAGGTCCCTTCCAACTCTGCTATTGTATTATTATTGTATTGCTCTGTGCGCCGAGATGCAAGAATATTGACAATCCCACAATAAGGAGAGAAAAAAAGAGAGAGCGAGAGAGAGAAAAAAAGAGGATAAAAATGTCAGAATTAGCAAAAATTTGCCAAATTGACCTGTTTAATCAGGGAGAAAACAAGCGCCGTTTTTGGAGGAAGAGAGTAAAATTGTTATTGTGACACATAAGAACGGTGCATTGTTTTCAGAATAATTATGGGGAAGGCAAGGAATGAAACGAAGAAGGACAGGTTGAGATGGGAGAAATTAAAACTGTCATTGCGAGGGAGAATTTCTGTGGTTAAAAAAAAAAAGAGTGTTTTGCCTCGGATGGTGTTTTCCTTTCAAACGATACTTGTTTTGACACCTGAGGTATCATTCAAACGAGGGAGAAAAAGATATGTCTAATTTGTATAGTGAGGAACAAAAAAAAACCCCAACAACCCACCAGTTAAATATAAAGTGTTACAAGATACAAAGAAAAGAGGAATATTTTTTTTCCTCTTTCCTTTAATCTTCCCTCTTCTATATTAAAAGATATTCAGCCTTATATTGGGTAGACAATATATATGAGCCTATGTTCTTAAGAAGTTATGTAGCTTTAAGAACTGTCTTAAATTCTGATTGGCTGTAATTATCAGCTCTACCATATAAGCAAGGTCAGGAACGCAGCTCGTTCCCTGTTCGATTCCTTGTGATCCTGTGTTTCTTGATTGCCGTTGAAGAAGAAGAAGGAGTATTGTTTTGCATCACTGTGAGATAACTCTGTGTTTGGCGTTGGACTGTTATTTGTTTGAGAAGTTAGTCGGAAGAAGCATTTTAGTTGCTACAAAGTAAAGACTATTTATTTTCTTACTATCGCTGTTTTAGAGTTTGTTTGTGGTTACAGCAATGTATCTCTTTACTGTCCGGTGAATTACACTATTCCGCATTTATTTGCTAACACTGGTTAAGGGACCAGAGGTGTTAACACTGGTTCTGAACCCAGAGTTGCTAACACCCTCGCACATATGTGCTGGTCGTTCCTGACTCTAGGGGGCGGTGCTCATCTCTATTTCAAAGCCGAAGAGCCAGCGCTGTCCGGAGACATCTCCATGGTCATGTGGTTGGCATGACTCAACACCGAAGGCGCACGGAACGCTGTTCCCTTCCCACCAAAGGTGGTCCCTATTTTTCTACTTGCATTTTTTAACGTGCTATTAGGTTGGCAGAAGCTGGGACAAGTCAGGGGAGCTCCCTCCGTTACGC